>WOXC01007872.1:600000-1131046 GCA_011680675.1 Gymnobelideus leadbeateri | reverse complement strand
TTAAATGGAAATGGAATGCAGGGGACCACCCCCTGCACTTGGGAGAGAACACAATTTATGGAGCCTGGAACCATTTGCAGAAAGCCTAGATATCTCTAACCCCCTTAGGGGTGCAGGAAGACTTGGGGAGGGGGAAGAGTGAAATCTAACTGAAGTGACCTTCTAGACTGGGGTAAGGACCATGGTAATCAGTGTTACACTTCCTTTCTCTCTTCATTTCTTGCTTTGTTTCTTCCTCTCTTCCTTCCTTCCTCCTTTCCTTTTCTTCTTCCCTTGCTTTTTTTTCCTTTTCTTCCCCTCTTCCTTCATGTCTTCCTTCTTGTCTTCTTTCCCTTTTCCCTCCCTTCTTTTTTCTTTTCTTGTATCTTTCTTTCCTCCTGTCCTCCATCTCTCTCTCACTTCCAATAAGTATTTATTGAGTTCTTATTATATATAAGTCACTAGGTTAGGGATGACAGGAGATACAAACACGAATAAGATGGCTACTACTTTCTTGTTCTTATAACCACCCAGTCACTTTAGGGAACTTGAGAGGTTTATGAGAAGAATCCTTGGTTAATATACATAAGTTTGGGAGAACTTTTCTGTCTTCATAGGCCAAGAACAAAAGCTTTATGAATATCCAACTGATCAATTTATTTTAAACATAAGAAAGCATTACATACATGTATGTAGATAGATATTTTTGGAGGCAACTGGGGTTAAGTAACTTTCTCGGGGTCATGCAGCTAGTAAATGTCTGACTCAGGATTTGAACTCAGGTCCTCCTGACTCCAGGGCCAGTTACTCTATCCACTGTGCCACCTAGCTGGGGGCATCATTAATCAAGAAAACATTATTAATGAAATCTATTAACTTTGAAACTGATAGTAATTCAGCCCAACCTAGACAAGCCCAAAATTTCCTTTTCATTACAAGGAAAAAAGATTGACTTATCATTCATTGTGTCCAAGATTTCAAGTAGAATGTTTAACCTATTTAAAAAGCAGTTTTTAAAACATTTAATAATTGTAGATTATTCTTATCTCTTCATTAAAGCAGGAAAACAGAATTGCCCATTGATAGTAGTTTGTTAGCCTTCATGGGTTATCATCATTTGAAAATAATAATATTCCTTTTAAAATATTCTGCAAATCAAACTTTTCTACTAACCAAGGTTTAACTGCAAATTAGTATGGCAGTAAAGGAACTTGTTTTAGACTTGGAAAAACTCAAACCTTCTAAAATTCATAGCAAGAAAATGTAAAAGAGTTTCTAGTTAGGGATAACTGTAGTTAATAAAGATGTTAAGATCAGTGCTGGGGTTTTCTGGCCCTGAAGCAGACCCTGTATAACCACTATACCCCCAATGCTTGGACTTGGACTTGTAAGCTCAGTACCTCAATATTGTGCTTTGGAAAGTAGAGGGAATGGCTAGACCTATGGTTTCATTAGTGAGGAGCTTTAGAGAGTTTCCTGGGGGCACTAAGAACCCAACACTTTCCCAGAATCACTTGGCTAGTGTAGATCAGAGGCAAGACCTGAACCCAGGTCTTCCTTACTCCAAGGCTTGCTATCCACCCCTGCCTATTAATAAAGACTTCCAGCAGCCATGAAAGTGACTGAAGCAGGTGCTAAGGAGCACTTAGAGCTTGGTCAGGCATCCAAGGTCATCCACTGCATCCCAGCCATCATTAGTCATCTTGACTTTTGTCCTACCACTGAACTTTGATTACGCTGGAAGAAGTGAGGCTGATGGCTTTGTGCAACTCTGCCTCACTTAAGTCCAATTTACCTACAAGTCAAGACGTCACCCCATGATGACACTGATCCTCTTTGAAAGCAAAGGATGAACAACAACAATTGATATAGTGTCTTAAAAATTATTTACAAAGTGCTTTTCTCGTGCTAGCTCTATGAGGTAAATTTAGATGGTCTAAAATATAAAGAAATGTGACCTATCATTCCTACCACCCAATGATTCCTTTCTGCATGCTGCCTTTGTGGAGGAATTCACAGGGTACAACATAATTGATATTCACCTAAGGTACTGCCTCTGTGGATGTCCAGTTTACTAAATCTGTCAGAACTAGCCATGAAATAGGGTGGACTTCCTCTTGTACCATTTTAGTCTTAAAAATCTCAAAAGAGAGTTGAAAAAAGGACATACATACTAGCTCATACACACAGCTTCTAAAGATTAACTCTCATTTTCATCTAGAGAATAAAATAAAGGAATATGACAGGCAAAATAATTAGAGCCTGGCAGCTAGGCTCCATTTAAAATTTGTGAAACCTCATTGTTTCTACTGCTCTGTTGCTTCCTCTTGTCCCAGATAAAATCACTCCCATCTCATTCTTGACCTGTAATTCCCCAGATGTTGTCAGTTGTGTTACTGTGCCTAAAGCATTTAGATATAGTTTGGTACATTTGGCAATATTAGAACCCTCTCAAGGATCTGGGAGAAGGATGCACCGGAATGCAATCATTTTATAAAGATAATTGTTGATTTGTTAATAAGACAAACATTATATATCGGGACGTTTACAACTCCTACTTTTGTGTGTTGCTCTGAATAGACACCCATAGATCCCTTTGAAGGGACCTTTTTACACTGACATAGAAAGCTGTACAAAGACCTATTCTGTATGGCCTGGGGAGCACAGCCTCTGAGGCAAATATGCCAAGCAGATGGCAGGCAGCCAGACAGTATTAATGTGGCCAAATCCCTGAAGGATTAGGCTCTAAGGCTCCAGAAATGAATCTGAGAAGTAGAAACAAATTCCCTGTGCTGATTAGGAATCTTAAACAAAATTCAAGAGGTGCAGGTGTTTAATATACACAAAAGTCCACTTTTAAAAGGGAACAGCAACTAACTTGCATGGGAGGGAGAAAAAGCAAAGGTGTGTTTAGTGAAGCTTTCTGTAATGGCCAGTTGCTTTTTCTTCTTAGTCTGCACAAATCACCTCACAATCATATATTGACAAAGTAACTGACTTTTTTTATTCCCTTTTTTTTGTTTCCTAGGGAAGAAAATAAAAGAAAATCTAACTGAAAGGAGTAAAAGAGTTCTAATATTTAGAATATGTATAACTTTTGAAAATTTGAAACTAAAATTTCAGTGATTTCTACAAGCAACTAGATCCAAAAAATATATAGATTTGACATTGAGCAAGCACATATAGGGTAGAACAAGATGGTTGGATGAATGAAATGAATAGGAGGGGATGGATGGATGGATGGATGGATGGGATAGAATGGATGGGATGATGAATGATAGAGAGATAGAATGGAATTATTGAAAGGGAGAAGGAATGGAATAGATTAAATGAATAAAATGGGATTAATGTTTGTTTTTTATGTTAAAGCTTCATTTAGACCAAACACAAGTTGAAGTAAAAAATAAAACCCTAGAACTATCTGTACTACTTCTAATCAGTGAATAACAAAGTATTCATTCAGAAATGCTTGGACTGATTTCTGTTCAGATAATTCTGACTCCCTCTTAGGGTAATGAATCATGGGAGCTGCTGGAGAAACAGCATTTCTGTCCCAGCCCAGGCAGAGCTTGGGCCATCCTGAGATCTGATCCAAGGGACTGGATGAGTTCTTTTAGTCACTTTGTGAGAGAACAGAGACAGAGCCATCTAAGAGATATAGAGTGTGAGATGGAAGAGCAAAGAAGACTGTAGGGTCTGGAGCAGAAGAAAAGAAAAGGGAACATTAGTAAGAGCACCATAGTAATTAGGGCCTTTGGGGAATCTTGTGGTTTGTGCTCCAAGACTGCACACTACAGAAGTCTGGCTTCGGGACACGTGCCACACGACATGGAGCAAAGAGCTCAGACTGAAGTGACAAGTAAAGGACTATGTAAAACTGCAAAGACATTTTTACCTTTTCTAACTTTCTTGCTAGGCCTCTGTGCTTCTACATGACTTTCTTTACTATTTCTTGGGTTTTGGACGGGGGGTTATTTTGTTTCTTTGTTTTGCTTTTTGGAGAGGGGAAGGTTAGGGAAATTGGGGTTAAGTGACTTGCCCAATGTCACCTGGCTAGTTTTGTGTTAAGTGTCTGAGGCTAGATTTGAACTCGGGTCTTCCTGACTCCAGGGCCGATGCTCTATTCACTGTGTCTATTCACTGTGCCACTTAGCCACCCCCTTTACTATTTCTTTAAGCTCTTTTTTAGCCTGATTTTATTTCATGTGAAGTCCATATCACCTATGATCAATCACAAACACCTTTACTACATGTCTGTATATTTATATTCCTTACTGGGAAAGGAGAATATGGAGGGTGTCACTGAGTCTTTGGGATACATAGAACTCAAAATAGGTCAGGAAAATAGCCTCTGTCTTAGTGGTCATATTTTGATTCTTCTTTTAAGTATAAAAGTTCAGATAGACCAGGAAACTTGATCATACCTCATCAATGCTCTATAAATTATCCATGAAGTTAAGATAATAGAAATATAAATTGGAATGAGTGTAGAGTACTAGAGGAACCTCACCCAACCCAAAAACACTGCCTGGGTAAGGAAGAGAGATCTTAACTTTGAATTTGTCCAGATATTCTTTCCTACACCTCTTTAGCCAGAGGAGGACCTTCTAGTTTCAAAGGGACTGAATATTTGTGGACTTCCCATCTTCCCATTTGTGTCCTATCATTGTAGTACCCTCCCCACAAAGAAGTAATTGTTTCCATATTCTCAACTGTGTCCTTCATGATGTCCCTAGATCAGCTGGCAACAATGTCTGCATCATGAGGAGTCAAGGACAGACTAGACTAAGAGGACAAACAGGAGCAGGGACTATGGTCACAGTTCCAAGGTGGGAATGAGTGCTTGTGGTCACACACAGACCAGAGCACAGGCCAAGAGAAGATTGATAACACCTCTCCTAAAATCATCCTTCTTTGGGAGAACTGAAGCTCACAGACCCCCAGATTAATGAGTCCAGAAAAGAGACTACATCATACTTAATGGTAACTTCTTGAGCCTCTCACAAATGGGAGAAAATGGGTTTTAACATCCAGGAATTATGAATTACTCCTTGACCACCTGTATTCTCTAAACTTGAGCCCACTCTCCCTCAATTTTGTATGGATTTGAAGGAGAGTATGTCCTAAGCATTTAGGGGAATGTTTTGTGCCAACTATTTCTTAATGTACCACCTTAGTAAATGCCACTTTCTAAAAGCTACTTAAGGCTGATTAACTAAATTGATTTTCAACCATTAATCTTGAAGAGAACATAAACTGGCAGGGGCTTGAACCAATGGCATGAGAGAATTACCCTTTACCTCTCAGAGCAACCCTAGAACCACAGGAAGGAGATGTAACCAGCCTAGTTCTGGGGGAACTAGATTCATTACTGGAAGTGAAGTTTGGGATGAAGATCATGAAAACTGGGTTCAAGTCTTGGCTTTGACACTAACCAGCTGTATAATTTCAGGCAAGTCACTTAATCTCCCTGAGCTTCAGTTTCTGTATCTGCAAAAGGAGGAAGCTGAGCTAGATAATATATACAACTTTAAAAACTCTCACCAAAAGTTACTTCCAGTTCTAAAATGCTATGAATCTATTTGCTGCTCTTCTGCTGAAAAATTTATTTCCTGCCATAACAACCAACTATCCAAGATGTATGAAACTCCCTACTCTTCCCTAGAGCTTCCCTTGGACCTTCCCCATTGCTGAGCTCTTAGCACTTGACTTCCCAGCAAGGCTCAGAGAGCTGGGGGTGTTGCTGGAGATTCACAATTAGCTAAGTTTTATGTGACCTCAAACATCTGCTCTTTAGTCAATTTTGTATGAACCTGTTGTTCTTTCCAAACTCCCCTACTATCTTGGCTCATGACCAAAGATGATTCAATCCCCTGATATGAAAGCCTAGGAGTCTAGCAAGGAGTCTAGTAAGATGTATTCCAGAACCTCCTCTTTTTTTCTTTTTCCCCTGTAAATGAACACCATGTCCCAATGCTTGGCATTTGTGACACTGCTCTATTCCTGCAACCAAGAAGACTCCTGTGGAGGCTTCAACCAAAAAGGAAGCTTACTGAGCAGGCTAAGTACTGTGGCCAGCCCAGCACAGTTGGTGGGCTAGTGAGTGGTGAGAATAATGAGACAGGGTGTAATCAATAGTCTGTTTATTACAGGACCATTTCATACAGAGCCAAAGATGCAAGGGCCTCACAGAGTTTATATGCCCCCCCCCACCAACAGAAGGTCTACATGATCCAAAAGAATGTACACACCCCAAAAGAATGCAGACAATATACAAGAACCCTCCCTCTATGTGACCCAAAGGAATGCAGACAATGTACAAGGACCCTCCCTTAATCTTCTTTACTATTTACCCTAGCCTAAGGTTAGTTATTTATTAGGGTAATATCATAGGACCATATCCTGAGGCATAACCAAAAAAAGATTACATGCCCCCTTGCTTATCTGCCCTGTAACCTTGCAGGTAACTGTATAGGGCAGGGGAATATTCCTTTAGCAGGGCCAAAGGACCCCAAAAGTTCTCTACATCCAAACAAGTTTATACATCCTCCTGCTTATCTGCCCTGTAACCTTTCAGGTAATAATATAGGGGAGGGGAATATTTCATTAGCTGAACCAGGGAACTCCTGAAAGTTTTCTACAGCTAAGAAGGGTAACAAAATGGTGATGGCTAAGGGGGCTAAAAATCAAAATGTACTAGAGCCAAAAAAAGATTTGGAAGAGGTCAGAGCCAAAGCCAGAGACATAAAACCAGAGGCTGAAATTCCCAAAGGCAAGAAGAAAGCTCCCATTTCACCTAAGAAAGTAAACATAAAACAGAGAAAACCAAACTTCAGGGAGCCTCTGAAGCACCTCTCAAGACCAGAAAGCAAAAGAACCACCTGGCAACAAAGCAAAACCCATGTAGTGAAACTGTCATGTAGCAAAATGGGTGGGGGTGGAGCCAAGATGACAGAGTACTCAATTGAGTATTCTGTAGGCTCAATTGAGCTGTCACAAATTCCTCTCCAAACAACCTTCAAATGGTGCCTCAAAATGAACTATAGAAATACAAGGGGAGGTGGCCTGGCCATATTAGATCTAAAATTGTATTGTAAAGCATCAGTCATCAAAACTGCATGGTAATGGCTAAGAAAAGGAGTAGTGGATCAATGTAATAGGTTAGCTACACAAGACACAGTAGTAAATGACTATAGTAATCTATTGTTTAATAAAGGCAAAGACCCCATCTTCTGGGATAAGAACTCATTATTTAACAAAAACTGTTGGAAAAGCTGGAAAATAGTATGACAAAAAAATAGGCATAGACCAAAATTTTATAACATACCAAGATAAGGTCAAAATGGGTAGGTACATGATTTAGACATAAAGACATAAAGATTGAGACTATAAGCAAATTAGGAGAGCAAAAGAATAGTTTTACCTGTCAGATCTATGGAGAATGGAAGACTTTATGACCAAACAAGAGATACAGAACATTATAAAATGCAAAATGGATCATTTGATTATATTAAATTAAAAAGGTTTTGCACAAACAAAGCCAATGCAACCAAGATTAGAATGGAAACAGAAAGCTGGGAAACAATTTTTACAGTCACTGTCTCTGATAAAGGCCTCATTTCTAAAATATATAGAGAACATTATCAAATTTCTAAGAGTCCAAGTCATGGTCAATGGATAAATGGTCAAATGGATATGTACAGGCAGTTTTCAGATAAAGAAATTAAAGCTATCTATAGTCATATAAAAATGTTCTAAGTCAATATTGATTAGAGAGGGGGTGGAGCCAAGATCTTTGCAGAGTAGAAACAGCATGTCCAAGGTGCTCTCCCCCCAGATCACCTCCAAACCATGTAAAAGTGGACTCTGAACAACTTCTGGAGTCCCAGCACCCACAGAACGACACAGAGAAGCTAACCTCCTGCTGAGGAACAGCCCAGCAGCCCTGCAGGAAGGGCCAGCTCAGTGCTCTGGGAGCCAACAGCCCAGCATGCAGAGAGCCAAGCCCAGGTCCACCTGAGCTGAGGTTTTAGCCCCAGGGCATCCAGGCCAGCAGCCAGCTGGAGGGACCCTAGAACACCAGCAGCTCTGGCGATTCCAGAATTATCAACACTGACATGCCTAGGACAAAGTGAGAGATTAGTGCCCTATGGACTTTGGGACCAGTATTTGGGGAACAAGTCGGCTTCCTCCCCTAGGGGCTAGAAGCCACTCAGGAGACACGCCATTTTGCAGTTTCAGTGGCGGCTCCAGCAGGATCCTGGCCTGAGAACTATAGGGAGATCCAGCAATCAGTCTTAGGGGGTAATCGCTCTTGCTTTAACCTCCCTGGATCTGGATTGTGTTCAGGGGTGGAGGTCGTGGGGTGGGTATCCAGTTTGCCAGAACCGGAAGTTGTGTAGACCCCAGTTTTGGGACGGAAGCTCCCCTGTCTGGTGGCAGAGTCCTACTGTGACAACAAGCCCAAAAGTCAAGTAATTAAGTGGCAACGTGCTGAGGCAAAGGAAACAAAATAAACAGAAAAATGCAACATTAGACTCCTATTTGGGGGGCAAAGAGGATAGAAGCATGGAACAGGAGGAGGACTGTGAGGTCAGAAATCCTGCTCCAAAAGCCCCAAAGGAAAATATGAGTGGGTTACAGGCCATAGAGGACCTTAAGAAGGACTTTAAAAATCAAATAAGAGAAGTGGAGGAAAATTGGGAAGAGAAATGAGAAGGATGCAGGAAAAGTGTGAAATGAGGGTCAACAGCCTGACTGAGGAAAATAACACCTTAAAAAATAGATTGGCAAAGGAGGCCCAAAAGGGCAATGAAGAGAAGAATGCCTTAAAAAGCCGAATTTGCTAGATGAAAAAAGAATCTCAAAAGCTCACTGAGGAGATTCATTCCATCAGAGTTAGACTGGAGCAAATGGAAGCTAATGGCTTTATGAGAAATCAAGATGCTGTTAAGCAGATCCAAACAAATGAAAGAATAGAAGGCAATGTGAAATATCTCATGGGAAAAACCACTGACCTGGAAAATAGATCCAGGAGAGATAATTTAAAAATTATTGGACTACCTGAAAGCCATGATCAAAGAAAGAACCTAGAAATCACCCTTCAAGAAATCCTCAAGGAAAAGTTCCCTGATGTTTTAGACCCAGAGGTTGAATAATAGAGGTTGAAAGAATCCACAGATCACCTCCTGAAAAAGATCCCAAAAAGAAAACTCCCAGGAATATTATAGCCAGGTTCCAGAATTCCCAGATCAAGGAGAAAATACTCCAAGCAGCCAGAAAGAAACAATTTCAATATTGTGGAAACACAATCAGAATAGCACAGGACCTGGCAGCTTCTACACTGAGGGATTGAAGGACATGGAATATGATATTCCCAGATGGCAAAAGAGCTGGGATTGAAGCCAAGGGTCCCCTACCCAGCAAAACTGAGTATTTTGTTTTGGGGAAAATATGGTCATTCAGTGGAATAGAGGACTTTCAAGCATTCTTGAGGAAAAGCCAGAGTTGAATAGAAAATTTGACATCCAGACACAAGAAGCAAGAGATGCCTGAGAAGGGAATCAGGGAAAAGAAATCGAAAGGAACTTATCAAAGTTGACCTATTTACATTCCTATATGGAAAAACAAAAACTGTGACTGATGAAACTTTTCTCAGTATGAAAATAATGAAAGAAGTGTATATGGCCATATGAATACATATGTGAATGTGTGTATATATGTTTACAGTTATACATGGATAGAGGGCATAGGTTGAATTTGTTGGGAAGGGATGATACTTAGGAGGTGAAGTTATGAGGTGAGAGAGGAGAGTGGCAAGAGGAGATGGGGAGAGACAGGGTAGGGTAAACTATCCCATGTAGAAGAAGCAGGGGGAAGTAGTTGCAGGGGAGGGGAAGAACAGGAAGGCAAAAAGGCAAAACAATATTCTCTTTGAATCTGGCTCAGGGAGAGAGTGACATACATACCAAATGGGATATCTCACCCTGCTGGAGAGTAGGGGGAAGGGGGATGAGAGAGGGAATAATGGAGGGGAGGGCATTCTGGGGGGAGGGGAGGTTGGAAATACCCACTTTCGAAGAGGGATAGGATCAAAGTAGGGAATGGACCAGGTGGGGGGTGGGATGGGTGGGAGGGAAATATAAGCAGTCATTTACAATATATCTACTATGGTAATGTTTGGCATAGCTATACATGTATAACACATACTGAATTACTTTTCTTCCCAGAGGGAATGGGTGACAAGGGAGGAAGGGAATGGATCTGAAATTCGAGGTCATAAAAGTAAATGTTTCAAATATATATAAATACTATTATTAATACTATTTTGCATGTAATTGGGAGATAAGACGTGCAGGCATTGGGGCACAGAGATTCACCTTGCTCTAATGGCAAAGTCGAAGGGAATATGGGAGAACATATGGGAGAGAGGAGATTGGATGAGGGGCTATCTAGTGGGACTGCTGTTCTGGGGTGGTGTGTGGGGAAAAAATGAGGGAAAAAATTGTAACTCAAAATTTGGTGGAAATGAATTATGTAAACCAGAAGTTAATAAAGCATTTGTTTAATGAAAAAAAAAAAGAATGAGTCAAGGAACAAATCAGAAATAACCAATAACTTCATTAAAGAGAATGACAGAGAGATAAAATACCAAAATTTATGGGATTCACATAAAGCAGTACTTAAGGAAAATTTTGTATCTCTACATACTTACATCAATAGAGAAATAGCAAATCAAAGAATTGAACATGCAACTAAAAAAATTATAAAAAGAACAAATTAAAAATCCTCAAACACCAAATTTTAAATTCTGAAAATTGATGGAGAGATTAACACAACTGAAAGTAAGAAAACCATTGAACTAGTAAATAGAACTAGGAGATGTTTTATTTTTAAAAAACCAATAAAATAAACATGGCTAATTAGATTATGTTTTTTAAAAAAAGAAGAAAAAAATTGCCAGTGTCAAAATGAAAAGGGTGAATTCACCACCCAATGGTGAATGAAATAAAGATGAAATTAAAGCAATTGTTGGGCTATTTTGCCCAATTATGTGCCAAGAAATCTAACAAACTAAGTGAAACGAATGAATATGTGTGTATGTTTATATATGTATGTGTATATATATATTTGTGTGTGTGTGTGTGTGTGTGTGTGTGTGTGTGTGTGTATCCCAGATTAACAGAAGAGGAAATAGAATACTTAAATATCCCTATCCTAGAAAAAGAAAATGAACAAGCCATCAATGAGCTCCCAAAGAAAAAGTTCCCAGAACCAGATGGATTCACAAGTGAATTATACCAAACATTTAAAGAAAAATAAATTCTAATACTATATAAACTCTTTGGGAAAATAGTTGAAGAAAGAATTCTACCAGATTTTTTTTTATAAAGCAGTCAGGGTTAAGTAACTTGCTCAAGGTTACACGGCTAGTCATTATTAATGTGTGGGTGCTTATTTTCTGAGGCCGGTTTCAATCCTGGGCCATCCCAACTCTGAGGTCGGCGCTCTTACTCACTGCGCCACCTAGCCGCCCCTACCAGATTTTTTTAGTGACACAAATATTATATTGATACCTAAACCAGGAAGAACCAAAACAGAGAAAGAAAACTACAGACCAATTTCCCTAATGAATATTGATACCAAACTTTTAAATGAAATACTAGTGAAGAGATTATAGCAATATATCACAAGGATCATACAGTATGACTAGATGAGATTTATACCAGGAAGGTAGGACTGGTTCAATATTAGGAAAACTATCAGCATAAGTGACCATATCAATGACAAAACCAATGGAAATCATATCAATAATTATATTGATAAATTATATCAATAAAGGCAGAAAAAACTTCTGACAAAATGTAGCACCCATTCCTATTAAAAACATTAGAGAGCATAGGAACAAATGGAGCTTTTATTAAAATAATAAGTAGAATCTATCTAAAACCATCAGTAAGTATTATATGTAATGGGAATAAAAACCTTCCCAATAAGATCAGTGGTGAAGTAAGGATGTCCATTATCACAACTATTATTCAGTATTGTACTAGAAAAGATAGCTATGGCAATAAGAAAAAAAAAAGGAATTGAAGGGATTAGAATAGACAGTGAGAAAACAAAATGATCACTCTTGCAGATGGTATGATGGTATACTTAGAAAATCCTAGAGAATAAACAAACAAAAAAAAACACTTGAAATAATAAACAATTTTGTCAAAGTTGTAAGATATAAAATAAACCCACATAAATCACTATGTCTGTATATTATCAACAAAGTCCAAAAGCAAGAGATAAAAAGAGAAATTCCTTTCAAAATAACTGTAGACAATACAAAATATTTGGGAGTCTACCTGCCAAAACAAACTCAGGAATTATATGAATACAACTACAAAATACTTTCATACAAATAAAGTCAGAAATAAACAATTGGAAAAATATTAGTTGCTCCTGGGTAGATTGAGCCAGTATAATAAAGATGACAATTCTACCTAAATTAATTTACTTATTCAGTGCCAAAATGATCAAACTACCAAACAATTATTTTATTGAACTAAAAAAATAACAAAACTCATCTAGAAAAACAAAAGGTCAAGAATATCAATGGAATTAATGAAAACAAATGTGAAGGAAAGTGGCCTAGCCTTACCAGATCTCAAACAGTATTATAAAGTTGTAATCTTCCAAACTAAGTGGCACTGGTTAAGAAATAGAGTGGTAGGGGCGGCTAGGTGGCGCAGTGAATAGAGCGCCGGCCCTGGAGTCAGAAGGACCTGAGTTCGGATCCGGCCTCAGACACAACCCACACAAACAACAACCTAGCCGTGTGACCTTGGGCAAGTTACTTAACCCTAATTGCCCTAAAGGGGCGGCTAGGTGGCGCAGTGAGTAAGAGTGCCGGCCTCGGAGTTGGGATGACCCGAGATCAAATCTGGCCTCAGAAAATGAGCACCCACACATAAATAATGACTAGCCGTGTAACCTTGAGCAAGTTACTTAACCCCAATTGCTTTTAAAACAAAAACAAAAACAAAAAAAAAAGAAATAGAGTGGTGGATCAATGGAATAGATTAGGTACACAAGTCTCAGTAGTAATTGATCATAGTAATCCAATGTTTGATAAACCCCCCAAATCCAAGCTTTTGGGACAAGAACTCTAGATGACAAAAACTGCTAGGAAAACTGGAAAACAGTTGACTTAATTCCTAATTATAGACCAACATCTCACACAGCATACCAAGATAAGGTTAAAATGTTTACATGATTTAGACATAAAGAATGATAACATAAGCAAATTAGGGCATTATGAAATAGTTCACCTGTCAGATCTATGGATCAGGGAAGAATTTGTGACCAAACAAGAGATAGAGAGCATTATGAAATGCAAATGGATATTTTTGACTAAATTAAAATAAAAAAACTTTTGTAGAAACAAAATCAATGCAGGAGGAAGCAGAAGGAAAGCAGAAAGCTAGAAAACAATTTTAAAGTGTCTCTGATAAAGGCCTCATTTCTCAAATATATGGAGAACTGAGTCAATTTTTACAAAAACACAAGTGATTACTTAGTTGATAAATGGTTAAAGGAGATAAACAGGCAGTTTTCAGGCAAAGAAATCAAAGTTATCAATAGTTGTATGAAAAAATGCTCTAGATGCAAATTAAAACAACTCTGAGTGACTATCTCATTGTTCAGCCATTCTCCAGTAGATAAGTACCCCCCTCAATTTCTGACTCTTTGTCACTACAAAAAGAGTTGCTATAAATATTTTTATATAAATAGGTTTGTTTCCTTTAAAAAATCTTTTTGGGATACAAATCTAGTAGTGATATCACTGGATCAAAGGTTATGCAGAAATACATAGCCTTTTGGACATAGTTCCAAATATCTTTCCAGAATGATTGGATGAGTGACTATCAGATTGGCTAATATAACAGAAAAGGAAAATGATAAATGTTGGAGAAGGTGTGGGAAATTTGGGACCCTACTGCACTATTGGTGGAGTTGTGAACTCATCCAATCATTCTCAGTCAGCACTAAGTACCCAAGGAGAATTCTTTTCATATTGGTTCAAGGCTTGCTCCCAGATTCCATGGTTCCTCTTCCATGAGTCCAGCTCTTGCCTGAATCTACCCAACTGTCACCTGGATTCACAGGCAGGCAGCTCTCAGCTCCTTGTCCAGCTCCTAGTCCAGCTCCTTATCCAGTTACTCGTCCAGTTCCCATTCCAATTGAAGGTCACAATGTCCAGTCCACCTTGAGTCCTTTGCAGTTTTTGTTTCTGGGAAGACAAGGTTTAACAGAGCCAAAACAATATTCATGCACATTGCCAGCACCACCATCAATTCACTATCTGCCTATGAAATCAACACAGACCCACAAACAAAGTCTGAGAACTTAACACAAATTATCAGTATAGTCCCAGGACCTCTGAGACCCTCTTCCAGGATTTCTGTAAAAAGACAACAAGAAAATTATCTTTCAGGGCTTCCTTCTAGTAAGGTCCCTGGGCTTCTGTACCAAGAATCACAAACACAAATCAACACTGACAGAACAGACAAACAGAATGCTGGATGCCACAAGTTTTCCTCTTTTCAGCTCTGCTCTGTCCTAGCTGTGCTTGAGCTTTTTATCTGTCATTAGCTCCTCCCTGTTCTGCCCACCTCTTATATCCTTCCTGCTCCTGTCTTTGACAAGTCCCTCCCACTGTGGGATTCATAGGTTCTGTTTCTTAACAAAGACTTGATATAATCAGGGCAAGGCTCAAAGATACTTGAACTGAAACAAAGTGCTAAAAAAATAATTGCTAAGTACTTCTTGCTTGCCATTACAGCATAATTGCACATCTATAACCTATATCAAATTGCTTGCAATCTCAGGGAACATGGAGGGAAGGTAGGAAGGAGTTAGACAATTTGGAACTCAATTTTTTTAAATGTTAAAAATTGTTAAATTGAAAAAAATATCATTTTAAATAAAAAATAATAAAACTAGAGGGGCTGGGGTAGCTAAGGAGATCAGCAATGAACCAAAAACAGTTGCTCAGAACAATGACAAGTTGGATATGGGCATCAAGCCTTCTACCTCCTAAGGTGTCTAATGAGTCAGAAATTGTCAAGGATCAACGCAAATGCAAGGAAAAGAAACCTGACACCTCTAAAGTATCCAAGAAAACTGGGGAATGTTTTTCATCCAAGCTAGCTAGTAAGAAGGCTTAATAAATCACAAAAGGTTAATTGGCCCAGGACAGGGTTCTAACAGGGTTCTGACTTGATTTTGAAATGAATAGACTTTCTTTTTCTTTTAAAGAAAGAGATAGAGAGGGGCGGCTAGGTGGTACAGTGAGTAAGAGTGCCGGCCCCGGCGTCAGGATGACCCGGGATCAGTCCCGGCCTCAGAAAATGAGCACCCACACATAAATAATGACTAGCTGTGTAACCTTGAGCAAATTACTTAACCCCAATTGCTTTAAAAAAAAGAGAGAAAGAAAGAGATAGAGACACTGGTACCTACTTGATAATAAAGTTCTTTTGCATTATTCTTTAAATACTATATGGATACTTAACTTCCTCTAGTCATTGTGGCCATCTTTGACCATTAATATCTTTGCTCAAGATCTGTCTGAATTACTAATCTCTATTCAAAATGCCTCTACACAATTGCACTGCTTACCACTGCAGAGTTCCTTCACTAAAAGCAGCATAGAATAGTGGAACAAGCACAAGTTTGGGAGGCAGAGGATCAGGGTTCAAACCAACCTCTGTCACCTACTCCCTGTGTAGGAAGGTAGTATCCTCATCTGTAACAATATGGCTAATACACTGAATAACAGTCAGCATCCAAAAAAAGATCATGAAAGACTAGAACACTGGGCTAAACCTAAGATGGAAGCTAATAGTTATAAAGGCTTACATTTTGATATTAAAAAACTCTACTTGACAAGGGGGAGGCTAGACATCAGTTTGTCTAGAAAAAGATCTGAGGACCAGCCTAGGTTTGTTTGAAAAGGCTTAGTAGCAGAGCCATAACTAGGAATTCTGTCATCTGAACATGTGAGTGAGAGGGATATCTTAAAGTATGTCCTTTCCTATGCATAGTCAAGGTAACTTGGAGACCTGTCAAGAGAAGTGAAGATGCAGAACCCATTGAATGGGCCAGCATATGGGATAAAGAAGACTGTGAATTTATTACCAAGCATACTAGAGAAGAGAGTGACCTGGGCGTCCATAGATGACAACAAAAAGGAACTAATTAGAATGGAATATGTGTTAAAGCAGGAGACATGGCTGCTGAGTGATGGTGAGAGAGGAAGAATCTAAATATGGAAGCAAGGAGCAAGTCATCTGCCAACAGCATGATGATTCATCATAGAATCATCTGGACTTAGAGTAAGACCTAAGTTCAAATTCCACCTTGAGCACTTACAGTGAGGCTCTGGGCAAGGCAATTACTTTCTCTGTACCTTAGTTTCTTCATCTGTAAAATGAGAGGATTGGACCTGATGATCTCTAAGATCTATTCTAGTCCTAAATATATGATCCTCTGAATTCCTCCTCCTTGCTCTGTGTGTCAGGGCATATGAAAAGAATAGTCATCTTTGGAGATGGTGAAAAGAGATATTAATGTCAGTAGGAGGAAGCTGGGTTTAAGTAAATACCAGAAGATAGAAGGAATGGTAAAGGGAGGAGTCTGGAATGAAGGGGTATTTGTTAACAATAGAGGAAGATTGTAGAGGGCACAGCAGAAAGAGAAGGTAGAAGAGGATCCGGACTAAGGAGGACTAGGGTGGAGTTCATATTTGTGGAGAGGGTACCGCTGGTATCCAGAATGTGTCATTTTGCTGCTAATGCCCCTTTCTGATCTTGGGTAAACCAAAATGGTTCGGATCCCCAGACCAGGCAGAAGAATCAAAGACAGAACATGGTGATGGCAAGAAGGGCTCAATAAGAAGGGTGTAAAGGCTTTGAGACTCTACATAGGTGATCAGGCAAGGGAGTGAGTTGGACAAGTAGCTGATTTTCCATCTGTGCGAGTAGGGGTGAAGAGAATAAATATACCCCATCCCATGTTGGTGCTTGAGGCAAAGCCATGTCTATCTGATGTGAACTCTAAAGTGGCTCATCATCTGGTTGGCCACAGAATGACATGTTTTTCAACACCAGAGATTCACAAACTATTAACTTCTATGTTATTGATAATTTGGTATTTATTTCAGTGGAAGTAATATCCCTGCTGAGGAAATTGCAGATCCTTGAAGTGTAAAAGAAGGACTGTGTGCTTTAAATAGTTCTTACTTTTAACTCAAAATAACATGCAGTATAGAAAAGAAAAAGAAATAAGTATGATATTCTGGATAAGCTCCAAATGTTTACTCAGAATTTCTAGGGGAAACAGCTGGCATGATTGTTTTAGTTATTCTAAAATAGGTATTCTATAAATAGCAAAATAAGCTCTTTATGTTAGAAGATATTCGAATGCTAGAAGTGTAACATTTGAATGTTTGGGAGGATAAGAGGCAGTGTGGACCTCAGAAGACCTGAGTCTGAATCCCAGCCTTCCCACTTACTAGCTTAACCATGTGACCTTGGCAAATCATAGTGAGCCACAATTTTGTCATCTGTAAAATGGGGATAATTTTACTATCCACCTCCAAGCATGATTAGGCTTTAACAGACCTGTGGTTTTATCAGGGGGCTTAATCAATGGAAATCACAATTCCTCCACACTTTCTCCTCCTATGCAAGTCTTATTTGTGTCTTTCCACAAGTCCTCCGTTGAACACTTGCCCTTTGCTGGATGCCTTCTTTCCCGTTTTAACATCTCAGGAGCACTAGTGTAGCTCTGGTGCTGAGTCCATCAGGCTGTCTTCCCTTTTTATTCACCCCATGCTTAGACAACTGCAATAAGCCTCCCATTTGGTCTCTCTGCCTGAAGCCTCACCTCACTCTGGCCTATCCTTCACATTGTTGCTAAAGTGTAAAGCACCAATCTAGCCCCCTTACCTCCTGGCTCACTGAACTGCAATTATTTACTCTTAGCTCTAGGATATATATGAAGTCCGCCGACATTTAAAGGTCTTCACAACCTGGCTACTTCCTGTTTTTTTGTTTGTTTCACACGACCCACCTTTAGGTGGTCTGATCTCCAGCCCTACTGTCTTCTTGCTGTTCCTCACAGGACAGGCCACCTCTCCCATCTTCATTGATAACAAGTGGGTGCAAAGATGCCCATTTAATCCACCCCCGGTCCCAAGTATTCACCTAATGGATTTAATAAAAGGAAATACTTATTATTAAGGCTGTTGAGTTCACGTCTAGTTGATTGAACTTAGGCTAAGACAACTAGGCAAAACTATCACATGTGAAATAACTGTTTGGTTCACTTAGTGCAGGGATACTTAAATAGAGCAATGAATCTACTTCTTCTGAGTCTCCTGTTCTTCAGATATTTTCAGTCATGTCTGACTCTTTGTGCCCCTATTTGGGGTTTTCTTGGTAAATATACTGGAGTGATTTGCCATTTCCTTCTCCAGCTCATTTTACAGATGAGGAGCCTGAGGCAAACAGGGTTAAGTGACTTGCCCAGGGTCACACAGCTAGTAAGTATTTGAAGGCAGATTTGAATTCAGGAAGATAAGTCTTCTTGATTCCAGGCCTAACACTATACACTGAGCCACCTAGCTGCCCATTTTTTTCAATCATCCCCTCAAAAAAAAAATCAATTAATAAATTATTAATTAATTAAACAATCCCTCCAAAATGGCATTGCATTGTTATTCAACTGTTTAATAGGATCACATCTCACCTAACCAACTAGATTCTAAACTATAGTAAATTAGTAGTAGCTTTCTACAATAAAATAATTGAATCTCAGAATTGTTGTTGTGATTTGTCCTTTATTCTCAAAGAGGATCATAATATCAGGGAGGTGATGCCATAACATGCAAATTAATTGTATTTAAGTGAGGGAGGATTGTACAAAGTCACCAGCCTAAATTTTTCCTCCAGCCATCTGGGTCCAGAGACAAGATATAGATCAGGACGACTGGAGATGACCCTTGAGTCTCAGAATTGGAAGGGACCTCAAAGATAATCCATTTTGACCCACAAGAATACCCTATACAGTACCCCCAACTTGGAAATATCTAGTCTTTGTTTTATAACCTCCCAGGAAAAAAAAACCTTATTACCTCCCAAGGAAATCAGTTTCAATCTGAGTCTGGATTGAGACTGTATACAATTTGGTAGCTAAATTCTAGGGAAGGTTCTATGGTATAGAACAGTGGTGTCATACTGTAAGTAGAAACTGGCCCGGCTAAAAAGTACATAAGGTTCCCTGGGGACATAATGATTCATAAAACTACAAATTAACATTAAAAACCAATCAGTAAACATTTATTAAGTACCTAGTATGTGCCAGTCATCATTTTAAGCACTGGCTTATCTATGTTCTTTTTTTTTATTAGTACTAATAATAGTATTTATATATATTTGAAACATTAATTTTAAAACTTCGAATTTCAGATCCATTCCCTTCCTCCCTTGTCACCCACTCCCTCTGGGAAGATAAGCAATTCAGTACGTGTTGTACATGTATAGCTATGCAAAACATTACCATAGTAGATATATTGTAAAAGACTGCTTATATTTCCATCCCACCCATCCCACCCCCCACCTGGTCCATTCCCTACTTTGATCCTGTCCCTCTTCGAAAGTGGGTACTTCCAACCTCCGCTCCAGCCAGAATACCCACGCCTCCATCATCCCCCCTGTCATCCCCTTCCCCCTACTCTCCTACAGGGTGAGATATCCCATTTAGTATGTATGTCATTCTCTCCCTGAGCCAAATTCAATGAGAATATGATTTTGCCTTTTTGCCTTCCTGTTCTTCCCCTCCCCTGCAACCACTTCCCCTTGCCTCTTCTACATGAAATAGTTTACCCTACCCTTTCTCTCCCCATCTCCTCTTGCCACTTTCCTCTCTCACCTCTTTAACTTCACCCCTTAAGTATCATACCTTCCCACCAAATTCAACCTGTGCCCTCTATCCATGTATACCTGCAAATATATATACATATATTCACATATGTATTCATATGCCCATATATCCTTCTTCAATTATTTTCATACTGAGAAAGGTTTCATCAGTCACAGTTATTGTTTTTCCATGTAGGAATGTAAATAGTTCAACTTTGATAAGTTCCTTTTGATTTCTTTTCCCTGTTTACTTTCTCGGGTATCTCTTGCTTCTTGTGTCTGGATGTCAAATTTTCTATTCAACGCTGGTTTTTTCCTCAAGAATGCTTGAAAGTCCTCTATTCCACTGAATGACCATATTTTCCCCTGAAACAAGATACTCAGTTTTGCTGGGTAGGTAATTCTTGGTTTTAATCCCAGGTCCTTTGTTTGACCTGCGGAATATCATATTCCATGTCCTTCAGTCCCTCAGTGTAGAAGCTGCCAGGTCCTGGGCTATTCTGATTGTGTTTCCACAATATTGAAATTGTTTCTTCCTGGCTGCTAGTAGTATTTTCTCCTTGATCTGGGAATTCTGGAACCTGGCTATAATATTCCTGGGAGTTTTCTTTTTGGGATCCTTTTCAGGAGGCGATCGGTGGATTCTTTCAACTTCTATTTCCCCCTCTGGGGTCTAAAACATCAGGGCAATTTTCGTTGAGAATTTCTTGAAGGATGATTTCTAGGTTCTTTCTTTGATCATGGCTTTCAGGTAGTCCAATAATTTTTAAATTATCTCTCCTGGATCTATTTTCCAGGTCAGTGATTTTTCCCATGAGATATTTCACATTGCCTTCTATTCTTTCATTTGTTTGGATCTGTTTAACAGCATCTTGATTTCTCATAAAGTCACTAGCTTCCATTTGCTCCAGTCTAACTCTGAAGGAATGAATCTCCTCAGTGAGCTTTTGAGATTCTTTTTCCATCTGGCAAATTTGGCTTTTTAAGGCATTCTTCTCCTCATTGCCCTTTTGAGCCTCCTTTGCCATTTGAGTTAGTCTATTTTTTAAGGTGTTATTTTCCTCAGTCAGGCTGTTGACTCTCATTTCATACTTTTCCTCCATCCTTCTCATTTCTCTTCCCAATTTTTCTTCCACTTCTCTTATTTGGTTTTTAAAATCCTTCTTAAGGTCCTCTATGGCCTGTAACCCGCTCATATTTTCATTTGGGGCTTTTTGTGCAGGAGTTCTGACTTCACAGATCTCTTCCTGTTCCATGCTTAGAACCTCTTTGCCCCCAAAATAGGAGTCTAATGTTGCATTTTTTTATTTTGTTTCCTTTGCCTAGGCATGTTGCCACTTAATTACTTGACTTTTGGGCTTGTTGCCACAGTAGGATTCTGCCACCAGATAGGGGAGCTTCTGTCCCAAACATTGGGGTCTTCACAGCTTCCAGAGGTATTAGTTGGGTGGCCTCTGTGAAGCCTCCACATGCTCTGGCAAGCTGGATACCCACCCCAGGCCTCCCCCCCAGACCACAATCCAGATCCAGGGAGGTTAAAGCAAGAGTGATTACCCCCCGAGACTGATTGCTGGATCTCCCTACAGTGAACAGGCCAGGAGCTGAAGCTGCCACTGAAGCTGCAAAATGGCGTCTTTGCCACGGCTCTTCAGCTGCTTCTTGCCCCCAGGGGAAGAAGCCAACACATTCTCCAAATACTGGTCCCAAAGTCCAAAGGGCACTCACCTCTCATTTTGTCCTAGGCATGTCTATGTTGATAATTCTGGAATTGCCACAGCTGCTGGTGTTCTGGGGTCCCTCCAGCCAGCTGCTGGCCAGGCCGCCCTGGGGCTGAAACCACAACTCAGGTGGGCCTGGGTTCGGCTCCCAGAGCACTGCGCTGGCCACTCCCTTCAGGGCTGCTGGGCTGTCCTCAGTAGGAGGTTAGCTTTTCTGTGTCATTCTGTGGGTGCTGGAGCTCTAGAAGTTGTTCAGAGTCCACCTTTTACATTGTTTGGAAGTGGTGTGAGGGAGAGCGCCTTGGATGTGCTGTTTATACTCTGCCATCTTGGCTCTGCCCACAACTCTACGGCTTATCTATGTTCTATAGTATTTTTATTTTGTTAAATATTTCCCAATTACATTTTAATCTTGTTTGATCTGATTTTTACATTAATCTGATTTAATCTGGAATTTGATACCTCTGCTCTACATCCATTCCTTTCCACTTACATGGCCATCACCCTAGTTCAGGCCTTCATCAATTCTCTCTTTTTTTTATTACAATAGCCTTCAAGGTGGTCCCTATGCTTCCCACCTCTCCCCTCTCCAATCCATCTTCCATATAGCTGCTAAAATAATCTTCCTAAAGCAAAGATCTGACAAAGTCATTCCTCTGCTTAAAAATCTTTAGTTCCCACCTGACTCTAAAATAAAATAAACTTCTTCAGGATGACATTTATAGCCTTCAACCATATGCCTCTAACATATCTTCTTTTTTCTTTAGTTTTCCTTTTTGGTTAAGAAGTTGAATTTACTAAACATTTAATTGATTTGAATATTCAGGTTAAGGACATCTCACACGAAAATTCATTAGTTTATTCAGAAGCAGAACATTAAGAAAAATCTCTGCTGTGATTTACATAGAGCAAAAAGCTCACCCATTCATATTTCTGGATTTTCTAAATTTCCTAATTTTATTTTCAGTTGCAAATTTTCCCCCTCATACTACTCCCTCCCACACCCACTGAAAAGGCAGGAAATATGATAGCCACTATACAGATGAAGTAATTTAAAATATATTTCTTTATTAGGCATGTTGTGGAGGAGAGAGCAAGAAAAATAAAGACAGAAAAAATATGCTTTAATTTCTACTCAAAATTCATCAGTTCTCTCTGAGGACATGGATAGCATTTTTCATCATGAGTCTTTTGGAATTCTCGTGGATGTTGTATTGATTAGAGTTGCTAAGTCTTTCTGAGTTGGATTGTTACAATATTGCTTTTATTGTGTACATTATTATCCTGGTTCTATTCACTTCACTTTGCATCAGTTCATCTAAGTCTTCCCAGGATTTTCTTATACTGTTCTCTTTGTCATTTCTTACAGCAGAATAGCATTTTATCACATTCATATACCATAACTTGTTCAGCCATTTCCCAATTGATGGGCCATCAGTTTCCAATTCTTTGCCACCACAAAAAAGAGCTGCTATAAATATTTTAGTATATATCAGTCCCTTTCCTTTTTCTTTGATCTCCTTGTAGTATAGACCCTGGTAATGGTATTGTCATAGGACTTTAAAAGTTTTATAGCCCCTTGGGCATTGTTCCAAATTGTTCTCCAGAATGGTTGGACTAGTTCACAATGCCATCAAAAGTGCATTAGTGTCCCTATTTTTCCATATCCCCTCTAGCATTTGTCATTTTCCTTTTCTGTCATCTTAACCAAACTGATAGGTGTGAAATGGTACCTTAGTTATTTTAATTTGAATTTCTCTAATTATTAGTTATTTAGGGCCTTTTTTCCTATCCTTTGGTCACTTGTCATTTGACTGGGCAGGCATTGAAAAAATAACTAATTTAGGAAGTCTTATCATTTTTTATTATATTGGTTCAGCCTAAACATGAGTAATTAATATTTCTCTAATTGTTTAAGTCTACCTTTATTGGGGACTGATGTATTCTAATCATTACCTTAGCCTGTTGTGTCCTGGAGGTAACACAGATTAGATAGTTTGATAGGGATTTGTTATCTAGGAGACTAAAGTCTTAGGGTAAGACCTTTGATCTAGGCCTCAGGTATATGCTAATACAGCAGTCATAAACAAATACAATTGAGAGCAAACTTCAAAGCGGAAGCACAATCCTCAAAAGACATCACGTTTAGAGCTGGCCACCCAAAGATATCTGAGTGCTGAATCAGATATTTTGGTTCTCAATAACTAAAATCTTGGGGTATAGCCTATTGATCTAAGAATTCAAGTAACATCCTTATAAGTGTAATCCATAACAAAGAACTCAGGAGCTAACTTGACGAAAAGTCACATCTCAGAGATTCTTGTTTTAAAGTCCACTATTAGGATTTAATATCTGAGTTCTGAACCAGGCTTCTTTGGCTCCCCAAAGGACCCAGATGCCTCCAAAAGAGAAAGTGAAGCTGGTAACTTTGCACAGTCCTCCCTCACTTAAATCCAATTCACTTGCAAGTCATGGCATTACCTCCCTGATTCCTTTTCAAGAACAACAACAGCAACATTTTTACAGTGATGACCTACTTTGAAAAAAATATTTTTCCCAATTAAATGCAAAAACAATTTTTAACATTCAATTTTTAAAATTCTGAGTTCCAAATTCTCTGCCTCTTTCCCTCTTATCCCCCCAATTGAGAAGGCAAGCAGTTTGATATAGGTTATAGATGTGGAGTCATGCAAAACATATTTCCATGTTAGTCGTGTTATGAAAGAAAACACAGACCAGAAAAAAAGACCCCAAAATTAAAAAAAAAAACAACTTGTTTTGATCTGTATTCAGACTCCATCAGTTCTTTCTCTGGAGGTGGACAGCATTTTTCATCATAATTCCTTTGGCATTGTCCTTAGATCATTGTGTTGCTGAGAATAGTTGTCATTCACAGCTCAGATGACCTACTTTTAAGAAGTCTTATAAGGAATATCATTAAGGAAATGTACAACTGGAAAAGGAAGAGTTTGGTGGGAGTGAAGGATAGGAGATAGCCCCAATCCTCCACTGGTATCCAAGAATTATTGAGGAAGACCTCTAGGAAGTTGGCTGGATTCTCCATGGAAATGGACTTTAGAGTAGCTTCTATTACTTCTGGGCCAGGAGTACTTAACCTAGGGTTCACAAACCTCTATGGGTTTCTGGATACATATGATGATAGTGAGTTTTGTATTATTGAAACACAGTTTACTACCTTGTAAAATCACACTTTGCAGCACAACCTAAACTGCGCATTCTTGCAAATTTCTTGTCTTTTCTTGTCTCCAGGCAAACTTGTGTGCCTATAACAGAGGCAAAACTAGTGAGTCTCTGGGTGACTGGGGAGGGGAAACCAGGCTGAGCTTAGTGAGGTGAGAAGGCAAGATTGGTGAGGAGGCTTCACTTCTGAGAAATCATCCCTCACAGTCAGAATAAATCAAGGCAGTGGAAAATCCAGGCTATCTGTCACTGCTTATATGTTTATGATCATTAGGACTACAGCCTAAGTGACCCCATATTACAGTTTTACCTCTATACTACAACATCAAACAATGTATTTCAAAAACTCACTAGGCATAGGGGCTGTAATTCCCTTCCTCTATAAAGGAAGATTTGGGAGTAAGCCTTGAAAAACAAACAAAACAAAACAAAACAAAACAAAAATACCACAAAAAGGTACCTAAAGTTTTCCCAATTCCCTAGTGCCAAGAGAATTGAAAGAATCTAGCTTACACTTCCAGATGGGGCATCTGTCCTTGTCCTCCATTCTTAAAAAGCTGAGCCCAGTTCCCATGTCTTCTAACATAACCAAACTGGACTGAGAACCTGAGAATGTCTGGCTCAGTATGAGACAGCTTCCTAGCTTTCTGACCTAATGGGACCTGAGAGGTCAGGTCCAAAAAAAAAAAAACCCACCTCCAAGGTACTTAGAGAGCATGAAGGGAATAGGGAATAGGGAGATGATGAGCTCTCCTTGAATCTTTGATGTATAGGCTCTGGGAACCCCCTTGAACTCTGATTAAATTGTCCCATTTGATGAGGCATTTGCATGAGTCCATATGCCTTACATTGTGGCTAGGCCCAGACCTTTGCTACTGGCAGAGCCCTCCATTGTCTATCTATTTCCTGCCCTTGAGTGTATCAAAATACCAATCCACCCTTGAACTGGCCTAGCCCACCATTGTCTGTAGTCTCCAGGTAGCCTCCAGCAACTTCCCACCCTTAATCACTCATTAACCTCATCTGACTTCTCCTGACCCTCCCCAAACTCCTCCTCTAGACCACCCTTAGATTCCTCACAACCTTCTGTATATAAGACCCCATCTCATAACATGTGGTATGAGAGTGCCATAGAATTTTCTAGCACAGACTTACTCTGTGTCCAATATAAGTGAACTTTTAATAAACTTTGCTTTTCTTTGGCTGAGAGAAGACTTGAGTCTAATTCATTTGGCAAGACCCAGTGTGTTGGTATTTTGGTGTCATGAGCACCCTTAGGTCCAAAAAATAACACCTCCAAGGTACTTGGAGAGCAAGAAGGGAATAGGGAGAGAGAGGCTTATGTACCTTCCAGTCCTGGCTGGAGAAGATTTTGAGATTAGCAGTGTTTCCCAGAAAGGGAACCATAAAAATGATGAGGTCACAGAACCATAAAATGTTGAGGTATAAGGTTTAGGGATGCTTGAGACCCCAAAATGCCAACACACCAGGTCCTGCCAAATGAATTTGACTCAAGTCTTCTCTCAGTCAAAGAAAAGCAAAATTTATTAAAGATTCAATGGTGTAAGGGATGATTTCTCAGAAGTGAAGCTTCCTAAAAAGGGTTAATGGTTTTTGTATTATTGAAAAATATCTGTAGTTAGCTAAGCTTGTAAAAGGACGCTTTGCAACACAACCTAAAATGTGTACTATTAAAACTCTTGCAAAACTTCCTGCCTTTCTTGTCTTTGCCTTTGTTCTTTGTTTCTGGGGAAGAATCACCGGAATAGATCATGCCCCCTGAAGACCAGCCAATGGGATAAGAGGAAGGAGGTTGACCAGGGAAGGGGAGGGTAGGTCGAGTTAGGGTATAAAAGGATCTTGCTTTCAGGAATCAATTTGTACTTCCCTAGCTGGGGCCATTAGTGTGACAGGAGGCAGTACCATTTCTCATGAGAAAGCAATAAACTCATTTCTGCTTTCAGATATCTAAATTTTTGTGTTGATTTTTTTGCTAGTGGTCTTTGTCCCACACAGTGGTGAGGGAAGGTGGTAAAAGAGAGAGAAAACCCAAGTATTGCTAGCCGAGTGTCCTAGGACAAGTCACTGCTGATTACTTCACTTTCCCTTGCCCTACCATATCTGATCGGTTGCAAATATTATAAAAAAGAAACAGTCCCTTCAGTGAGCTTATATCCTAATAGGGAAAAGCAGCATATGTAGAGGAAAGGTAACAAGGAAGGAATGTTTTGTTCTGGGAAGGTAGAAAGAATGGAGGGGCAAGTACACAAGCAATGGAGAGCCATGGTGAGATGGCAAGCATGGCCTGGTGTCTAGGGTCAGCCAGTAGATATAGGGGACTAAAAGTGCTAGTTTGCATATATTCAGCTGACTCCAAGCCTAGTAACATATTCACTGAACCATTTAGCTGCACCAGAGGAATGAGATCAAAGATTAGTAAGTAGTCTGGCTTCACTGGAGCATAGGGTGCCTGAAGGACAATATTGTAAAATAGACCTAGAAAGGCAAATTGGAGCCAGATTGTGGGAGGCCTTGAAAGGCAATCCAAAAATGTGAATGTTATTTGATAGGCAATATGGGTCAATGAATGTCTGGGATCAGAGGAGTTACATAGTCAGTTTTCTGCATTAGAATATTTATTTTGGTAGCCATATGAAAGATAAACTATAAAGGGAAGAGAGTGGAAGTAGAGAGACTGATTAGGTCACAGGGGTGGGGACCCTGCAGCCTCAAGGCTGAGGTCACAGGTTCCCAGGAGGTTGTTAAAACAGGTCAGGGGAGAGGTGATGAAGGCTTAACTTAGACTGGTAACAGAAATAGAGAAGAGAGGATAGATTCAAACCAAGAAAAAGAGGGTTTGACATATGATTATATGTGGATGGTGAGGGAGAGAGAACAAAAAACTCATGGACAACAAAATAATAATAGAGCTGCTCAACTATTTTTCTTTTTCTTTTTTTTTTCATCAAGGAGAATGATCTTTGTTCTAGAATGTTCAGAATAAAAATTACTGATAGAGAATTGAAACCTCATGCCCTTGGTGACTTTCACTTACCAAATCCAAATAAATGATAACCCATTGTACTGGAAGAATTGGTTGAAGTGTTTGCCAATGCAAAAAAAAAAAATGAACTGAAGGACTGGGGCAAGGTAGCTCTTAGACAAGTTAGAGAAGAGGTCATCAGAGTTTTAAAAAAAAGGTGATAGTAAAGTGGGAATGACTAGGGGGCCTCCCTTTTTTTTTTTAAGCAATTGGGGTTAAGTAACTTGCTCAAGATTACATGGCTAGTCATTATTTATATGTGGGTGCTCATTTTCTGAGGCCGGATTTGATCTCGGGTCATCCCAACTCCGAGGCTGGTGCTCTTACTCACTGCGCCACCTAGCCACCCCAGGGGGCCTCCCTTTTGATCTTACCTTCCCTCTACTCTATATAGATGTAGTATGTACCTAGTTACCTACAGACACTAGTTTCTTGCATCAGAATATAAGCTCCTTGAGGCCAGGTACTCTTTTTTATTTTCTTTGTGTACTTAGAGATTAGAACAGTGCCTAGCATATAGAGCACACTTCAAAAATGCTTGTCAAGTGACTGGCTACCAGTGAACTTGTCTGCTTCCTGATAAAATAATAGATTATATTATTAAAAGTATAGTTACCCAACAGCTCTGTAGGTGCTTAATAAATGATTGTTGACTTGTCTGCAAAGGAGTGATGATAATAGAGTCAGCATGGTCTATTAAGAATAGATAATAAGTTTAATATCATAAATATCATGAAAAGTATCCATCTAAAACCCAAAGTAAGCATTATATGCAGTGGGGTAGAAGCATTCACAATAAATACAGGAGTAAAACAAGGATGTTCATTCTCCCTGGGTTAATTTGCAGTAATTAGAAATGCTAACAAGAGCAGTAAGACAAGAGAGAGATATTAAAGGCATAAAGACAGGCAAAGAGGAGATAAACACCATCACTTTTTGCTAATAACATGAGGGTTTGATGAAAAAATCCTAGAGAACAAGCAAAGAGAAACAATTAAGGTAATTTGTAACTTTAGCAAAACTACAGTCTCCAATACAAGCCAACAAAAATCAGCTATATTTCTATGTAATAATATTAAAATGCAAGAGACAATAATAGAAATGGAAATCCCATTCAAAATAACTACAAAATGCATAAAATATCTAGAAGGGAAGGTCAATCTATCACAGCAAATTAAATTCTTGTATAAATTTAGTTACAAAGTGCCTTTTAAATTCTTCACCATAGAGGGATGGAGTCAAGATGGCGGAGCAGAAACAGCACTTCCTCGGAGCTCCAACCCACACCACTTCAAAATTATGTAAAAGGGGGACTATGAACGATCTCTGGAGCTCCAAAACCCACAAAATGACACAGAGAAGCTAACCTCCTGCTGAGGACAGTCCTGTAGCTCGGCAGGGAACGGCCAGCCCAGAGCTCTGGGAGGCAAGCCCAGGCCCCCATGAGTCATGGTTTTAGACCAACGGCGGCCAGACCAGCAGCTGACTAGAGGGACCCCAGAACACCAACAGCTGTGGAGTTTCCAGAATTATCAACACATAGATGCCTAGGACAAAGTGAGAGGTCAGTGCCCTATGGACTTTGGGACTGGTTAGGAGAATGCATCAGCTTCTTCCCCTGCAGGCAAGAAGCCGCTGAGGAGCCAGTGAAGCTTGCGCCATGTTGCTGCATTGCAGCTTCAGCTCTTGGCCTGAAAACTGTAGGGGGGATCCAGCAATCAGTCTAGGGGGTAAGTGCTGTTGCTTTACCCTTCTCAGATCTGGATTGCGGTCTGGGGTGGAGGTCCTGTGGTGTGTGACCAGCTTGCCAGAGTGTGTGGAGGCTTCACAAAGGCCACCCAACTAATACCTCCAGAAGTTGAGAAAACCCCAATGTTTGGGGTGGAAGCTCCCCTGGCTGGTGGCAAAATCCTACTGTGGCAACAAGCCCAAAAGTCAAATAATTAAGTGGCAACATGCCTAGGCAAAGGAAACAAAATAAACAGAAAAATGCAACATTAGACTCCTATTTTGGGGGCAAAGAGGATCAAAGCATGGAACAGGAAGAGAACTGTGAGGTCAGAACTCCTACACCAAAAGCCCCAAATGAAAATATGAGCTGGCTACAGGCCATAGAGGACCTTAAGAAGCATATAAGAGAAATGGGGGGAAAATTGGGAAGACAAATGAGAAAGATGCAATAAAAGTATGAAGTGAGAGTCAACAGCCTGACTGAGGAAAATAACACCTTAAAAAAATAGACTAACTCAAATGGCAAAAGAGGCTCAAAAAGGCAATGAGGAGAAGAATGCCTTAAAAAGTCAAATTTGCCAGATGGAAAAAGAATCTCAAAAACTCACTGAGGAGATTCATTCCTTCAGAATTAGACTGGAGCAAATAGAAGCTAGTGACTTTTTGAGAAATCAAGATGCTTTTAAGCAGATCCAAACAAATGAAAGAACAGAAGGTAATGTGAAATATCTCATGGGAAAACCACTGAACTGGAAAATAGATCCAGGAGAGACAATCTAAAAATTATTGAACTACCTGAAAGCCATGATCAAAGAAAGAATCTAGGAACCATCCTTCAAGAAATTCTCAAGGAAAATTGCCCTGATATTTTAGACCCAGAGGCAAAATAGAGGTTGAAAGAATCCACAGATCACTTCCTGAAAAAGATCCCAAAAAGAAAACTCCTAGGAATATTATAGCCAGGTTCCAGAATGCCCAGATCAAGGAGAGAATATTACAAGCAGCCAGGAAGAAACAATTTCAATACTGTGGAAACACAATCAGGATAACACAGGATCTAGCAGCTGAGGGATTGAAGGGCATGGAATATGATATTCCGCAGGTCAAAGAAAGGACCTGGGATTAAAACCAAGAATCACCTACCCAGCAAAACTGAGTATCTTGTTTCAGGGGAAAATATGGTCATTCAGTGGAATAGAGGACTTTCAAGCATTCTTGAATGTGTGTATATATGTTTACAGTTATAAATGGATAGAGGGCATAGGTTGAATTTGTTGGGAAGGGATGGTACTTAAGGGGTGAAATTATGAGGTGAGAGAGGAAAGTGGCAAGAGGAGATGGGGAGAGACAGGGTAGGGTTAACTATCTCATGTAGAAGAAGCAAGGGGAAGTGGCTGCAGGGGAGGGGTAGAACAGGAAGGCAAAAAGGCAAAACCCTATTCTCATTGAATTTGGCTCAGGGAGAGAATGACATACATACTAAATGGGATATCTCACCCTGCAGCAGAGTAGGGGGAAGGGGAATGAGGAGGGGGATGATGGAGGGGAGGACATTCTGGGGGGGGGGGAGGTTGGAAGTACCCACTTTCGAAGAGGGACAGGATCAAAGTAGGGAATGGACCAGGTGGGGGGTGGGATGGGTGGGAGGGAATTATAAGCAGCCTTTTACCATATGTCTACTATGGTAATGTTTTACATAGCTATACATGTATAACACATACTGAATTGCTTATCTTCCCAGAGGGAGTGGGTGACAAGGGAGGAAGGGAATGGATCTGAAATTTGAGGTTTTAAAATTAAATGTTTCAAATATATATAAATACTATGATTAATACTATTTTGCATGTAATTGGGAGATAAGATGTTCAGGCATTGGGGCACAGAGACTCACCTTGCTCTAATGGAAAAGTGGAAGGGGGTATGGGAGAAGATATGGGAGAGAGCAGATTGGATGAGGGGATATCTTGTGGGACTGCTATTCTGGGGTGGTGGGCAGAGGGAAAAGGGGGCAAAAATTGTAACTCAAAATCTGGCTGAAATGAATGATGTAAACAAGAAGTTAATAAAGCATTTGTTTAAAAAAAAAACAATCCAAAAAGAAAACTCCTAGGGATATTATAGCCAGGTTCCAGAATTCCCAGATCAAGCACAAAATACTACAAGCAGCCAGGAAGAAACAATTTCAATATTGTGGAAACACGATCAGGATAGCACAGGACCTGGTAGCTTCTACATTTAGGGACTGAAGGACGTGGAACATGATATTCCAGAGGTCAAAAGAACTAGTCTTAAAACCAAGAATCACCTACCCAGAAAAACTGAGTATAATGCTTTAGGGGAAACTATGGATAGTCAATGAAAAAGAGGACTTTCAAGCATTCTTGATGAAAAAACCATAGCTGACTAGAAAATTTGATGTTCAAATACAAGAAGCAAGAGAAGCATGAGAAGGTAAACAGAGAAAAGAAATCACAAGGAACTTATTAAAGTTGAATTATTCACATTCCTACAGGGAAAAATGATTATTGTTACTCACAAGGCTTTTCTCAGTATGAGGATAGTTGAAGGGAATATATATATATATATATATGAATATAGATGTGTACACACATATATATATTTCTATAGGAGGGCATAATTGCATATAAATATATATGTGAATGTGTGTATATATGTGTACGTGTATACATAGACAGAGGGCACAGGATCAGTTGAATAGGAAAGGATGATATCTAAAAAATAAAATTAAGAGGTGAGAGAGGAATATAATGAGAGAAGATAGGGAGAGACAGAATAGGGTAAATTATCTCATATAAAAAAGTCAAGAGAAAACTGTTACAATGGAGGGGAAGAACAGGAAGGCAGAAGGGAATGGGTCAATCTTACTCTCGTTGAATTTGGCTTAGGGAGGGAATAATATACACACTAAATTGGGTTTCTTACCCTACAGGAAAGTAGGGGGCAAGGGGATAAGAGGGGGAAAATAGAAGGGAGGGCAGATGGTGGGAAGGGTGCTTAGAAGCACACACTTTTGAAAAGGGACAGGGTCAAAGTAGAAAATAGAATAAGTGGGGGGGAGCAGAATAGGATGGAGGGCAATATAGTCAGTCTTTCACAATATATCTACTATGGAAATGTTTTGCATAACTATACATGTACAACTTATATTGAATTGCTTGTCTTCCCAGTGGGGGTGGGTGAGGAGAGAAGAAGGGATAGAATCTAGAAATCAAAGTTTTACAATCAAATGTTTAAAAAAATTATTATTATTATTATTATTATTATTACATGCAACTGGAAAATAAGATATACAGGCACTGGGGTATAGAAATCCATCTTGCCCTACTAGAAAGTCAGAGGGGGGATGGGGAAGGATATAAGAGAGAGCAGATTGGGGGAAGGGATATTCAGTAGGCTTGCTATTTTGGGGTGGTGGATAGGGGAAAGATGGGGAGACAAAATTTTTTAAACAAATGCTTTATCAACTTCTGGTTTACATCATTCATTTCCACCAGATTATGAGTTACATTTTTCCCTACCCACCACCCCAGAATAGCAGTCCCACTAGATATCCCCTCATCCAATCTGCTCTCTCCCATATTTTCTCCCATATCCCCTTTGACTTTGCCATTAGGGCAAGGTGAATCTCTGAGCCCCAATGCCTGGACATCTTATGAAACATTTAATTTTAAAACTTCAGTTTTCAGATCCATTCCCTTCCTCCCTTGTCACCCACTCCCTCTGAGAAGATAAGCAATTCAGTATGTGTTGTACATGTACAGCTATGCAAAACATTACCATAGTAGATATATTGTAAAAGACTGCTTATATTTCCCTCCCACCTGGTCCATTCCCTACTTTGATCCTGTCCCTCTTTGATAGTGGGTACTTCCAACCTCCCCTCCTCCCAGAATGCCCTCCCCTCCATCATTCCCCCTCTTATCAGAAGATACTCAGGAGAGTGAGTGAGGGTAAGATATTCCATTTAGTACGTATGTGATTTTCTCCTTGAGCCAACTTCAGTGATAATATGCTTCTGCCTTTTTGCCTTCCTGTTCTTCCCCTCCCCTGCAACTACTTCCCCTTGCCTCTTCTACATGAGATAGTTTACCCTACACTGTCTCTCTCCATCTCCTCTTGCCACTTGCCCCTCTCGCCTCTTGACTTCACCCCTTAAGAATAATTCCTTCCTTGGGGCAGCTAGGTGGCACAGCGAGCAGAGTGTTGGCCCTGGAGCCAGAAGGACCCGAGCTCGGATCCAGCCCCAGGCACCCAACAGACAAACAAAAACCCAGCCGTGTGACCCCGGGTAAGTCACCCAACCCCAACTGCCCTCCAAAAAAAAAAAGAAAAAGAATCATCCCTTCCCATCAAATTAAACCTGTGCCCTCTATCCATGTATACCTGTAAACGTATGCCATGTACCCTTCTTCAATTGTTTTCATACTGAGAAAGGTTTCATCAAACACAGTTATTGTTTTTCCATGTAGGAATGTAAATAGTCCAACTTTGATAAGTTCCTTTTGATTTCTTTTCCTTGCTTACCTTCTCAGGCATCTCTTGCTTCTTGTGTCTGAACGTCCGATTTTCTATTCAACTCTGGTTTATTCCTCAAGAATGCTTGAAAGTCCTCTATTGCACTGAATGACCATGATGGGGAGAAAATTTGTAACTCAAAATCTTGTGGAAATGAATGTTGGAAACTAAAATTAAACAAAACAGAATTTTTTTTGAAAATGGAGAATGAACAACAATGTCTAATTCTGTACCCTGAGTCCATCACCTCTCAGAAGATGAGTAACATGCTTCCTCAGAAAGAGATGACATTCTGATGGAGGAAACAACACACATTTTGGAATAGGAGGGGTATTTTGGTCCTGAAAGTTACTTGGATGTTGGGGGAGGTGGGGAGAGGAGCAGATAGGTAGAGCCTACCCAGGAATAATGGTAGAATTGATTTAGTTCAAGGTTCCATAACTTAAGGGTAAAAGGAAGGTGAGGAGGTATGGTTGGTTGGTTGGTGTTGTCCTTTGTTCTTGAAGAGAACCAAAATGGCATCACTATGTTAGAGTCAAGTTTCAAGTTACTATTAGGGCAAGGTGAATCTCTGTGCCCCAAAGCCTGCACATTTTATCTCCCAATTACATGCAAAATAGTATTAATAATAGTATTTATATATATTTGAAATATTTAATTTTAAAACTTCGAATTTCAGATCCATTCCCTTCCTCCCTTGTCACCCACTCCCTCTGGGAAGATAAGCAATTCAGTATGTGTTGTACATGTATAGCTATGTAAAACATTACCATAGTAGATACATTGTAAAAGACTGCTTATATTTTCCTCCCACCCATCCCACTCCCCAAGTGGTCCATTCCCTACTTTGATCCTGTCCCTCTTCAAAAGTGGGTACTTCCAACCTCCTCTCCAGCCAGAATGCCCTCCCCTCCATCATCGCCCCTCTCATCCCCCTTTGCCCTACTCTCCTGCAGGATGAGATATCCCATTTAGTATGTATGTCATTCTCTCCCTGAGCCAAATTCAATGAGAATATGATTTTGCCTTTTTGCCTTCCTGTTCTTCCCCTCCCCTGCAACTACTTCCCCTTGCCTCTTCTACATGAAATAGTTTACTCCACCCTATCTCTCCCCATCTCCTCTTGCCACATTCCTCTCTCACCTCTTAACTTCACCCCTTAAAGTATCATCCTTTCCCACCAAATTCGACCTGTGCCCTCTATCCATGTATACCTGTAAACATATATACATACATTCATATATGTATTCATATGCCCATATACCCTTCTTCAATTATTTTCATACTGAGAAAGGTTTCATCAGTCACAGTTATTGTTTTTCCATGTAGGAAAACAAACTCACTTTAATCAATCAAACATATATTACCTAGTTCAGGGGCAAAAGGTCAGTACCCCAAACTTCAGAGTATACAGACAGCTCAAACAGACAGGCTTCCAAACTGTCCAACCATTATCAATACCAAAATCACAGTTACCAGAGAGGGAAGCATCAACATCTTGGTTTTCAAAGCTGGGGGGCTCTCAACGGCTGCCCAGAGTCTCATCTGGTCAAATCACACAACACTTCTCAAAGTGAGCCCCGAAGCAAAGGCTCTCATCAGGGTTTATATAGCCTTCTCCAGGCTCAGAGAATGTAACAACCTTCTTGACCCACTGCCCAATCACAAAGTATCAAGGTGTGGGCTTTCCTGAAAAACAAGCCTCCCACCACAGGCTCCAGGTACACTTAAGCTAGGGGCAGGGAAGATCTTTAAATTTGCATTTCCATTACAGATGTGGTCATGCCATGCTGAGCAGTCCTGTGCCAGTGTCTTCCCATGTCACACAATCAATTCCAAAGTTCTTGAGAGATACCTTGAGAATGTCCTTGTATCACTTCTTCTGACCACCATGTGAACACTTGCCTTGTGTGAATTCTTCATAAAATAGTCTTTTTTGGCAAGTGTACATTTTGCATTCAAACAAGATGGCAAGCCTATCAGAGTTGTGCTCTCTGAAGCAGAGTTTGAATACTTGGCAGCTTAGTTCATGTAAGGATCTCAGTGTCTGGTACCTTATCCTGCCAGGTGATCTTCAGAATTTTACTAAGACAATTCATGGAAGCAATTCAGTTTCCTGGCATGGTGCTAGTATATAGTCCAAGGCATATTTCACAGGCATACAACAATGAGGTCAGCACAATGACGCTGCAAACTTTCAGTCTGGTAATCAAATACCTCTTCTGTCTTTTACTTTCCTTTGGAGTCTCCCAAATACTGAGCTAGCTCTGGCAGTGATGGGGCATAGGCTCTGGGAGCCCCCTTGAGTTCTCCTTGAATCTTCCCACTTTATCTGGTCTTTCACAATAAGCCATAAGCCTTTCATTATCACTATGTCCAAATCTCTGTTATCTCCATATTATCTCTGGCTACTTCCCACCCTCGATCCTATCAAAATTCTATTCTCTTGGTTCCTGGTCCCTGACCTCTAGGCACCCCAGCCTACTGGCCACTCCCATCAAGACACAGTCTGTACCTCCTCCTCCAGTTACCCCAGAATACTAGGTCCTTCCCTCCATCTTTCTGTATATAAGATCCTTCTTGCCTCCATAAAGGTGCTCAGATTCTTTCTGGCCCACTTGTCAATACAAGCATCACAAATGTTCAGATTCCTTAAGAGGGGACCCAATATGGTGGATCTTTAATAAACTTTGTTTTTCTTTGCCTGAAAGAAGGCTTGGGTCAAATTCATTTGGTTAGGACCCTGCATGTCCCACCACTCCTAACCTCAACAGCAATGTGTGTGTCAACCTCATTATCAATGTGTACATGTCTGGAAAGTATACTACCAAAGTAAGTGAACTTATCCACAGCATTCAAAATTTCTCCATTTGCTGTAACTGATGGTTCCACTGTGAATGTTGTGGAGGTGGCTGATGGAGCACCTGTATTTTCTTGGTGTTAATTGTTAGACCAAAATTAGCACATGATGCAGAGGACTGAATCATACTTTGCTGCATGTCAGCTTCAGAAGCTGCAGATAAGGTAGGAAGCTGTGGAGGAGGTAGCCCAAGGAGAAGGAGTGAAATGAAGCAAAGCTGGGATTTTCTAGAGAATTGCCAGTCAGGAGAATGGCACCCCATGAAAAAAAAAAAAATTTCCTCCAGGCTGTGGTCTCTGGAGTGGGTGGGAAGGCAGTTGGACAAGATTCTATGTAGTATGGTCATTGAGAAGAAGAGTTGGGGCTTTCCTGAAATGGTATTGTTTTTTTTTTTTTTTTAAGCAATTGGGGTTAAGTAACTTGCTCAAGGTTACATGGCTAGGTTTTTGTTTGTGTGGATTAAGTGTGAGGCCGGCTCCGAACTCAGGTCCTTCTGACTCCAGGGCCAGCGCTCTATTCACTGCGCCACCTAGCCGCCCCGAAATGGTATTCTTTTGACCATGTGATTCTTGTGATGAGATACAGGCTCTGGGAGCCCCCTTGAGCTCTCCTTGAGTCCTTGAGGTACATGCTCTTGAACTCTGATTAAATTGTCCCATTTGATGAGGCATTTGCATAAGGCCATAAGCCTTACATTGTGGCTGGGCCCAAACCTCTGTTACTAGACTTCCCACCCTTGAGCCTATCACAATATCAATCCACCCTTGAACTGGCCTAGCCCACCACTGTCTGTAGTCTCCAGATAGCCTCCAGCAACTTCCCACCCTTAAGCACTCATTGACCTCATCTGACTCCTAAAGACTCTCCCCAAATTCCTCCTCTAGACCACCCCTAAATTCCTCCCACAACTTTTTGGATATAAGATCCCATCTTCCCTCCATGTGGTGTGAAAGCATCATAGAATGACCTAGCACAGACTTACTCTGTGTCAGATGATTCTGGCCCACTTGTCCAATGCAAGCATTACAGAAACTAGGCTCCTTAAGAGTCTACCCAATATGGCAAACTTTCAATAAACTTTACTTTTCTTTGGCTGAGAAGACTTGAGTCAAATTCATTCAGCAGAACCTGGTGTGCTGGTTATTTTGGAGTCTCCAGAGCACCCTTAATCTCTCCATTTTTATGGTTTCCTGACCGGGAACACTGCTAATCTCAAGCTCTTCTCAGCTGGGACTGCACAAGTGGATCAAAGAGTACATGTCTACCGCTAGACACAAATAGGTATGTATCTGTAGGGCTGGTGGAGGGGGAGAGGGAAGAAAAGGGGAGAAGAAGAAATTTACATGATAACTTTGTTATATATTTAAAAGAAATTACAAATAGTACATAACAGATTTGCAACTTCATTATACTATGTTATATAAATGCTTATTTTATTCCATAAATTAAAAAGAAAATTAATAAATAAATGTAAAAAAAAGTACATGTTGGGGAGTAAGGTTTAAGATAACTGAAAACGTAGGAGCAGGGCTAGGTTATGAAGGACTTGAAATGCCAACCAGAGCATTTTATATTTAATCCTAGAAGTAATAGGAAGACCTTGGAGTAAGGTTTAAGAAGACTATAAAAATTGGAAGAGGCTAGGTTACAAAGGACTTTGAATGTCAAATACAGCATTTTGTATTTGCTCCTGGAGGCAACTGGAAGTCCATAGAAATTTGCTGTGTAGGGTTGGGGAATATAGAGTGGTTGGACCTACATTTTAGGAATATGACTTTAGTGGCTGAATGGAGAATGGATTGCAGTGGGGATGCCTTGAGGCATGCAGATTCACAAGCAAGATAATGCAGTAATCCAGAATGTTGGCAGTTGGGGGGAGGGGGAAGGTTGAGAGATAGTGAGGAAGCCAGGATGACTCCTAGGTTGTAAGCCTGAGGAACCAGAAGGATGGATAATAAGGATGGTAATTAAATCCATGGGAGTTGATGAGGTCACCAAATGAAGGCAGAAGGAAGACCCAGGACAGAACCTTGAGGGACACCTAATGTTATAGGGTGTGACTGGAGGAGCAATCAACAAAGGAGATCTAGAAGGAGAGGTCAGATAGGTAGAAGGAAAACCAGGATAGATTGGTGTCCTGAAAACCCAGAAGAGAGTATCAAAGAGGAGATAATGATGTATGGGCTCTGGGAGCCCCCTTGAGCTCTCCTTGAATCTTTGAGGTATAGGCTCAGGGAACCACCCCTTCCTTGGACTCTGATTAAATGGTCCTATTTGACGAGGCATTTGCATAAGGCTGGGCCCAAACCTCTGTTACTAGACTTCCCACCCTTGAGCCTATCAAAATATCAATCTACCCTTTAACTGGCCTAGCCCAACAGAAACTTCTCACCCTTTTTTAAAAATTATTTTTCCCTTTTTAACAAATGCTTTATTAGCTTCTGGTTTACATCATTCATTTCCACCAGATTTTGAGTTACAATTTTTTCCCCATTTTTCCCCTACCCACCACCCTAGAATAGCAGTCCCACTAGATATCCCCTAATCCAATCTGCTCTCTCCCATATCTTCTCCTATACCCCCTTCGACTTTGCCATTAGGGCAAGGTGAATCTCTGAGCTCCAATGCCTGAACATCTTATCTCCCAATTACATGCAAAATAGTATTAATAATAGTATTTATATACATTTGAAACATTTACTTTTAAGACTTCAAATTTCAGATCCATTCCCTTCCTCCCTTGTCACCCACTCCCTCTGGGAAGATAAGCAATTCAGTATGTGTTGTACATGTATAGCTATGTAAAACATTACCATAGTAGATATATTATAAAAGACTGCTTATATTTCCCTCCCACCCATCCCACCCCCCACCTGGTCCATTCCCTACTTTGATTCTGTCCCTCTTCAAAAGTGGGTACTTCCAACCTCCCCTTCCCCTAGAATGCCTTTCCCTCCATCATCCTCCCCACTCATCCCCCCTCCCCCTACTCTCCAGCAGGGTGAGAGATATCCCATTTAGTATGTATGTCATTCTCTCCCTGAGCCAAATTCAATGAGAATAGGGTTTTGCCTTTTTGCCTTCCTGTTCTTCCCCTCCCCTGCAACTACTTCCCCTTGCCTCTTCTATATGAGATAGTTTACCCTACCCTGTCTTTCCCCGTCTCCTCTTGTCACTTTCCTAGCTTCCATTTGCTCTAGTCTAACTCTGAAGGAATGAATCTCCTCAGTGAGTTTTTGAGATTCTTTTTCCATCTGGCAAATTTGGCTTTTTAAAGCATTCTTCTTCTCATTGCGCTTTTGAGCCTCCTTTACCAGTCTATTTTTTAAGGTGTTATTTTCCTCCCATTTCATACTTTTCCTGCATCCTTCTCATTTCTCTTCCCAATTTTTCCTCCACTTCCCTTATTTAATTTTTAAAGTCCTTCTTAAGGTCCTCTATGGCCTGTAACCCACTCATATTTTCCTTTGGGGCTTTTGGAGCAGGATTTCTGACCTCACAGTCCTCCTCCTTTTCCATGCTTCTATCCTCTTTGCCCCCAAAATAGGAGTCTAATGTTGCATTTTTCTGTTTGTTTTGTTTCCTTTGCCTAGGCATGTTACCACTTAATTACTTGACTTTTGGGCTTGTTGCCACAGTAGGACTCTGCCACCAGACAGGAGCTTCCGTCCTAAAGCTGGGGTTTTCACAACTTCTGGTTCTGGCAAGCTGGATACCCACCCCACAACCTCCACCCCAGACCACAATCCAGATCCAGGGAGGTTAAAGCAAGAGCGATTACCCCCCCCCCCCCAAGACTGATCGCTTGATCTCCCTACAGTTCGCAGGCCAGGGGCTGGAGCTGCCACTGAAACTGCAAAATGGCGTGTCTCCTGAGTGGCTTCTAGCCCCCAGGGGAGGAAGCTGACCCATTCCCCAAATACTGGTCCCAAATTCCATAGAGCACTAACCTCTCACTTTGTCCTAGGCATGTCTGTGTTGATAATTCTGGAATCACCACAGCCCCTGGTGTTCTGGGGTCCCTTTGGCTGACTGCTGGCCTGGCCACCCTGGGGCTAAAACCGTGGCTCACGCGGACCTGCATTTGGCTCCCTGTGTTCTGTGCTGTCGGCTCCCAGAGCACTGCATTGGAGGCTCCCTGCAGGGCTGCTGGGTTGTCCTCAGTGGGAGGTTAGCTTCTCTGTGTCGTTCTGTGGGTGCTGGGGCTCCAGAAGTTGTTCAGAGTCCCCTTTTACATGGTTTGGAGGTGATCTGGGGGGAGAGCACCTTGGGTGTGCTGTTTCTACTCCACCATCTTGGCTCTGCCCCACTTTCTAATTCTTGTATCTCCCTCAGGGTGAATTCTTGTTTTGTCTAGGCTGGCTTATCTATCCATCTATGGGAGCTGCTCAGTGATTGGTGGTGGTAGTGATGGGGTACAGGCTCCGGGAACCTCCTAGAACTCTCCTTGAATCTTCTCACTTGATGAGGTATTTGCCTGAGACCATAAGCCTTCCATTATCACTACTCCCAAATTTCTGTTACCCTGAACCTAGCCTAGCCCTCTGTGGCTTATTACCTCTGGATAGTCTTCCACTGCTTCCCACCCTTGATTCCATCAAAATCCCATTCTCTTGGTTCCTGGGAATCTGACCTCTAGTCACCCCAGTCCCAACAAGATCCTCCTTAGACTCCTTGTCAAGATCCTTCCTGGACCCCTCCTCCTATTACCCCAGACCACTAAACCACTCCTAAATCCCTCCCACAGTCTTTCTGTGTATAAGATCCATCCTGACTCCATGAAGGCGCTCAGATCCAATGTAGCTCAGATTCAGTTTGTGTCAGATTATTCTGGCCTACTTGTCTACACAAGCATCACAAATACTTAGACTCCTTAAGAGTCTACCCATTATGGTGAATCTTTAATACACTTTGTTTTAGTTTGACTGAGAGAAGGCTTGAGTCGAATTCATTTAGGCAGGACCCAGCATGGTGGTATTTTGGGATCCCAAGAACCCCTGAACTCCTAAACCTCAACAGTAGCAGCCCTGTTCTTGTCAAGAACTCACTCCCCTGAAATATAGCTGGAATCCAGGCTCAAAAGACACCCTTCCTAAATTCATTCATTGATTCAACTATCACTTATCAAGTACCCACTAGACATTGTTTTAGAGGTTGGGGATACAAAGAACAAATGAAAAATAATATCTTTATTCAGGAAGTTCACATTCTACTTGAGGAGATGACATTTATATTGTTAAGTTAAGTACAAGATAATTTGACAGAGAGAACACCTAGCAACTAGGGTTAACAGCAAAGACTTCCTGTAGGAGGTGATAATCTGTGTGTAAGTAACATGGTCACTTTAGGAAGACCAATTTGACAGCAGAATGGGAGATAGAGAGAGAGAATAATGGGGAGAGAATTGAGGCAGGGAATCCAACCAATAGGCTATTGTAATAGTCCAGACTTGAGATGATAAAGGTCTGCATCAGGGTGGTGGCAGTATCAGAGGACAGAATGAGGTGTATATAAGAGATTTACAAAGGTAGAAACAATAGGACTTGACAACACTTTTGGATATGAGGGATAAGACAGTCAAGGATGATATACAGGTTTTAAGCCTGAGTGACTAGGAGAGTGGTGATGCCCTCAACAGTAATAGGGAAATTAGGAAGAAAGAAGCTTGTTTTTCTTGGAGCTGGAGGAGATAATGAGTCCAATTTTGGACATGTTGAGGTTAAGATGCCTGTAGGACATACAGTTTGAGATGTCAAATTGACCATTGGACATACACAACTGGAAGCCAGGAGAGAGATTAGGGCTAATAAGTAGATTTGAGAATAATCAGCATAATTGATAGGAGCTGATAAAATCATTAAGTGAAGTATAGAAGAAGGGATGGCCCAGAGCAGAGACCTGGGAGACACCTACAGTGTGACCTGGATGAAGATGAAGGAGCCCAAGGAGACCCTTCAGATAGGGCAGGAGAAGACCCAGAAGAGAAAAATGCTCTAAATACCTAGGGAAGAAAATATCAAGAAGAGGTTGACCAACAGTGTCAGAGGCTGCAGAGTGGTCAAGAAGGATGAGGATTGAGTAGAGGACATTAGATTTGGTCAAGAGATCATTGGTAACTTTCTAACTCTGTTAGAATGATGAGGTCAAAAGTCAGATGGAGGAGAGTTAAGAAGAAAGGGAGAAGAAAGCAAGTGGACACATCAATTCTAGGCAGTCTTCTCAAGGAATTTAGCCATAAAAGGAGGAAAGATATGGGATATAGCTAGTAGGGAAAGATCAACCAAGTAAAGTTTTTTTGAGGATAGGGAAAAATGGGTATGTTTGTAGGCAATCAAGAAATAGCCAGTAAACAGGAAGAGATTCAAGATAAATGAGAGTAGAGTTGAGACAGGGGAAATCTGATGAAGAACATAGGATGGAATGGAATAGAATCACTTGTAGAAGGGCATAGAAAAGGACTACTTCATGTGCAACATAGGTGAAGGCAGAGACAGTGGCAGAAGGCATCTGGGTGATGTCAGATGATTAGGAGGGGATAATATGAACTTTCAAAAATTGGCCTAAAATTTTTTCAGTAAAATATGAAAATATAAAAATATGAAATATTTATAAAATAAAATATTTTTAAAAGTTCTTAGCTGAGAGAGTATGATAGAATCCTAATAAAGTTGCCTCCAGACTCAACATTCTAACTTCATTATAGGCCTGGCCCCACTGAACAGCAGGCCCACTGTACCTACCTAGCCCCACGCCCCCAATATCCTAACTTCTTCATAAATGCCATCTGCTCACTGGAATAACAGGTGTGTCCCTGAACTCTTAGTTCCCACAGAAACAGCAGGTGTGTCCATGTGATGGGAACCCAGCTACTGCCTCTACCTGGTCACTGCCCCCAGACCCATTCCCACAGAAACAGGTGTGTTCTTGTATTCAATCACAATCACATCAGCCATCTAGCCCAAGACACGACCACAATACCTGTCTTAAACAGACAGGATCACAACAGCTACCCAGTTGGAGGGCAGAATGACCAGAATGTTTAACCACCAAACCATAGATGGAATCCCTCCTCCATTACCTAATCCCTTAACCAACCCCTCCTCCATTACCTAATCCCTTAACAAACTCATCCTGCCTTTTTAATATTAATGATATTCCTCTATTCTACGTAAATTTCTGTTATGTAATTGCATCTTTACCCTATAAAAATCCATCTTGCTTTCTCTAAAGTTGCTAGTTCCTCTTGGAGCTTAGCGTGCTTCATGAAAGGCATCAATCTCAATAAGTGCCTGTATTTGGATTAGAGGTGGTCCCTCCCTTCCTCCTTGGCTCTATATGGAGAGGTCATATCAGCAGGGCGGGGCAACATTATTGGAGTGGTTTCATAAAACCACCAAGTCTGAGGGGCCTAGATACGATGTGAGGGGAAAATCCATCAGGGCTTGAGGGGCCTAGATTCCAGGACATGTTATATGTCCTAAGATGACCAGGAAGTGGCGTCAGAGAAGTCAGGGCTAATCACATAAGCAAATCAGGTACTAGGAGCAGCTTTGCTTCTTTTAGGCAAAGCCTCCCTATGTTGTAGATGGGAGGAAAAGAGAGAAAAGTTGTCCTGTCACAGCTGCCAAAGTAGTGATGGGGGAGGGGCAGAGATGATGACATTTCCTCTGCATTGACCTCTCCCACTAATTTGACACTGTTGACCACCTCCTTCTTCTCCATGCTGGGTTTTTGTGACACTTGCCTGTTCTCATTTTCTTCCTACTTGTTGGACTTCTCAGTTGCCTTTGCACCTTGTCTTTCTCCTTAATTTTCAGTTCCTAGATGAACATTTCTACCTGAATGTCCTGCAGACATTTCAAATTCAACCTATCTAGTACAGAATTAGTTCTTTTTACCCCTAAATCCACTCTTCCTCTTAATTGCTTTGTTTTTGTCAAAGAAAATTCTTCTAATTATCTGATCTCACATACTAGGAGTCATCATCAATTCTTTACTCTCTCACATCCCCCATATTCTATCAGTTGCCAAATCTTGTCAATTCCACTTCCTTAACATGCTTAGTCCCTTATCCCTGGCTCCAAACTGGTCTCTCCTCATCCATTTTCTCTTTTTTCCCTTTTTTTTTTGTCTTTTTGGAGGGCAATTGAGGTTAAGTGACTTGCCCAAAGTCACACGCCTAGTAAGTGTGTTAAGTGTCTGAGGCCAGATTTGAACTCAGGTCTTCCTGACTCCAGGGCCAGTGCTCTATTCACTGTGCCCCCTTAGCTGCCCCTCTCCTCACCCATTTTCAATCTGCCTTCCACACAGCTGTCAAACTGATTTTCCTAGACCATGTTACTTCTCTGCTCAAAAAGCTTCAGTGACTCCCTATTGCCTCCAAGACAAAATAGAAACTCCTTTGTTTGCCAGTTAAAGCCATTAGAATTCTGGTTTTAGTCTTTTTTTTTTTTCAGGCTGATGATACATTACTCTTGTTCAGGGAGGCACTCTGGCTCAGCTAGTTGCCAGACTCAGTGTAAGACATTATATCTCCTGCCTCCATACCTTTATAAAGGCTGGTCCCCATTTCTGGAATGTTCTCCCTCTTTATTTCTATTTCTTGGATGCCCTAGTATAAAGGCTTAGGTAAAATACCACTTCTTTTGCAACAGGCTTCTCCTGTTTCCCCCAGGTTTTTAATGCCAGTCACTCAATCACTCTGCATTTATTTAAAATAAATTATTTTCTTTTCTTTTTTTCAATTTATCAATTTTTAGTTTTCAACATTCACTTCCATAAGTTTTAAATTGTTTTCCCCCTCCCTCCCTAAGATGGCATATAATCTGATATAGGGTCCACACATACATTCCTATTAAACACATTTTCACATTAGTCATGTTGCATGGAAGAATTATAACAAATGGGAGAAATCATGAGAGAGAAAAACAAAACAAAGAAAAGAGTCTGCTTCTCTCTGCATTCTGACTTCCTAGTTCTTTCTCTGGATGTGGGTGGTATTTTCCATCATGAGTCCTTCAGAATTGTTTTAGGTCCTTGCATTGCTGAGAAGAGACAAATCTATCAAAATCAGTCATCAAACACTGTGGGTATCACTGTGTACAATGTTCTGGTTCTGCTCACTTTACTCAGCATTAGTTCATATAAGTCTTTCCAGGTTTTTCCAAAGTCTGCCTGTTTATCATTTCTTATAACACAATAGTATTTCATTACGTTCATTTACCACAACTTATTTGGCCATTCCCCAATTGATGGGCATCACCTAATTTTCTAGTTCTTGGCTACCACAAAAAGAGCTGCTATAAATACTTTTGTGCATGTGGGTCCTTTTGCCATTTTTGTGATCTCTTTGGGATACAGCCATAGAAGTGATATTGCTGGGTCAAAGGGTATGCACATTTTTATAGCTCTTTTGTCATAGTTTCAAATTGCTGTCCAGAATTGTCATATCCACAACTCCACCAGTAATGCATTAGTGTTTCAATTTTTCCACATCTTCAACATTTATCATTTTCCTGTTTTGTCATGTTAGGGACAATCTGATAAGTGTGATGTGGTACCTTGGAGTTGTTTTGATTTGCATCTCTCTAATCAGTAGTGATTTTGAGCATTTCTTCATATGACTATAGATAGCTTTAACTTCTTCCTCTGAAAACTGCCTGTTCATATACTTGACTATTAATCAATTGGGGAATGACTTGTATTCTTATAGATTTGACTCGTTCTCTATGTATTTCAGAAATGAGGCCTTTATCAGAGATCTAGTTGTAAAAATTGTTTCCCCATTTTCTGCTTCCCTCCTAATCCTAGTTGCATTGGCTTTGTTTGTGCAAAAACTTTTCAATTTGATATAATCAAAATTATCCATTTTGCATTTCATAATGTTCTCTATCTCTTGTTTGGTTATAAATTCCTCCTTCTCCATAAATCTGACAAATAAAATGTTCCTTGCTCCCCTAATTTGTTTATAGTATCAGCCTTTATATCTAAATCATGTACCCATTTAGACTTTATTTTGGTAAAGAGTGTCATACCATGGTCTATGACCAGTTTCTGTTTTCCAGTTTTCCCAGCAGTTTTTATCAAATAGTAAGTTCTTATTTCAGAAGCTGGGGTCTTTGGGTTTATCAAACAGTAGATTGCTATAATCATTGACTGCTGTATCTTGTGTACCTAACCGATTCCACTGATCTACCCCTCTATTTCTTAGATAATCAAATAGTTTTGATGATTGTTGCTTTATAATACAATTTAAGATCTGGTATGGATAGACCACCTTCCCTAGCATTTCTTTTCATTAATTCCCTTGATATTCTGAACTTTTTGTTCTTCCAGATGAATTCTGATATTATTTTTTCTAGCTCTATAAAATAATTCTTTGGTAATTTGATTGGTATGGCACTGAATAAGTAAATTAATTTAGGTAAAATTGTCATTTTCATTATATTAGCTCTGCCTACCAATGATCAACTGATTTTTAAAAATTATTTAGATCTGACTTTATTTGTATGAAAAGCGTTTTGTTTTCATATAGTTCCTGGGTTTGTTTTGGCAGGTAAATTCCCAAATATTTTATGATGTCTACAGTGACTTTAAATGGAATTTCTCTGGGTCTTGCTGTTGGGCTTTGCTAGTAGTATATAGAAATGCTGATGATTTATGTGGGTTTATTTTATATCCTGCAACTTTGCTAAAGTTGTTTATTTTTTCAAGTAGTTTTTTACTTGATTCTCTATGTATATCATCATATCTTTGCCTATTCTAATTCCTTCAATTTCTTTCTCTTCTCTTATTTCTAAAGGTAGCATTTCAAGTACCATATTGAATAACAGTGGTGATAATGAACATTCTTGTTTCACCCCTTCACCCCCCAATCTTATTGGAAATGCATCTAGCTTATCCTTATTACATATAATGCTTGCTGAAGGTTTGAGGTAGATGCTATTTTGCATAAATTCTATTTTTATTTATTTGTAAATTTGTGGCATTCCCCTAGTAGAATTAGGGGTTTTAAAAAAAAATTTGTATTTGTATCCCCAGTGCCTAGCACAGTGCTTGACAGAGTAGGTATTTAATGTTTGTCTGTTGGTTAATCATGCTTATTTGTATACATGTCCAAATTCCTACTTCCCCTATTAGATTTTAAGTTTCTTGAGTTCGAGGAGTGTTGCTTCTCATCTTTTTTTTTTCTTACTAGCATAGGACCTTGTTGCTTACTAAATGTTTTCTTGAACTGACTTGAATCTTAACTCTCACTAGTGTCACTTTGGTGAGCAAGTAATTTAATCTTTTTGAGCCCTGGTTTCTTCATTTTAAAGAAGGGTGTTTGGATTACATGATTTCTACTACCTATAGATCATTGCTTAAAAAAAGACTGAATTACATTCTTTTCTAGATCTCTTTATATTCCATGGATTCAGGTTCAACTTTCGAGAATAAAATTCAATAGACTTGATTTCTTTATAATAAAGAATTGCTTTCTACCTTATTTACATGTTGCCAGAGCCAAAAGACACAATATATCACAAAATCATAATTGACTTTATGCCTGCTACCATCACCTGGAATGAGAAAGACTAACCAAAAGATACAGATTCTCTGGGTCTTTGACTGTGACTATACCATTATTACTGTAGAAAATGTCACCTAAGGGAATCAGTGTGGTGCAATGGAAAGAGTGCTGAAGTCAAGGGGACCTGAATTTAAATTCGAGCTATCATTTACTTTCTGTGTAACCTGGAGGAAGCTCTCTAATATCTCTGGACTTTAGTTTCGTCATTTGTAAAATGTTGAACAAAAGAGCTCCCAGAGTCTTTTTCAGCTCTAAATCTATGATGATCACATCTATGCCTAGAGAAAATAAGGTGGTGACTACTTTTATTTTTTTTTTTTAAAGCAATTGGGGTTAAGTAACTTGCCCAAGGTTACACGGCTAGGTTTTTGTTTGTGTGGATTAAGTGTTAGAGGCCAGCTCGGAACTCAGGTCCTTCTGATTCCAGGGCCGGCGCTCTATTCACTGCGCCACCTAGCCGCTCCTGACTAGTTTCATTTTAAAATAACTCATATCAGGGGTGGCTAGGTGGTGCAGTGAATAGAGCACAGGACTTATGTTCAAATCCCACCTCAGATACCTAACACTTACTAGCGTGTGACCTTGGGCAAGTCACTTAACCCCAATTGCCCTTCCTTTCCCCCTCCAAAAAACAAATAAACTGGTATCATACATAACTCGCCAAATTATTGAGGTGAATGTGGGAAAAGAATTATCTATGCATTTTACTTTTTAAAAACAATCTAAAGACTAAAGAGTAATAATATGCTATTTGGTATACTTCATTCACTTAATTCAACAAGTACTATTGATTAAAACTCACTGCACTAAAGACAGATTGGAGGATAGGGCATAGGGCAATGAGAATGCCAAGGATGGGAATAGATACAAGAGATGCTAGAAAGGCAGAATCAGTCCCTTCTAGCTCTGACATTTTTCTAGTTCAATGAGGCTTCACAGTGTTTGGCCTGCAGGGGTGGAGAGGAGGGAGGAGTTAGAAAAGATTTCCAAGTTCAGTCTGGGTGGGGAGAGTGAAAGGCAGCCCGGTGCGACGAAGTAAAAGTGCCTAATGAACTTAAGTCAAGACACCTGGTTTTGGATCCCAGCTGGAGTACTTACTAGCGTTGAACCTTGGGTAAGTCATTTAAATTCTCTGATTCTCAGTTTCTTAATCTCTAAAATGGGGAATGATAATAATCAATAATCGTACTGTCAGGCTCGAGAGCAAGGTGTTTTGTTAACTTTGAAGTGCTATATGCATATGAATTTTAAACTACAAATGTCCAGAGGAGTTTGTGAGGGAAAATTTTGAATTCCGTTTTAGAAGACTTTAAATTAATTGGGGAAATACAGGGAGTTATTCTTTTCTAGGTCTCTTTATATTGGATGGAATCACCTAGGGAAGCAGGTGATACTTTTTGAAGGGCAAGAGTATTAGAAGAACCTTGGCGAAAAGCCCATTTTGTGTGTGGTGGTGGAGGAGGAGGAGTAGGGGGATAAAGAAGGAAATGCAGTTAGAAATGTACTGTTATAAATAAAAGAATGCAGACATGGAAGGGAAGCTAAGGGACTTGTCTCCTTTAATGAAAAAGTCCAATTTTCCAAAAGCCCTTCGGCAAAGCTTACCCCAGGGGTCTGATTCTCATCTCTCATCTACGCTTTTAGCATTTTTATGGGGTTTCCTGGTTCTCCAGTAGTTATTATCTTGAGAGTTTTGTAGACTATCTCACTTATTATTTCTCATGATTCATTAATCTAGGTCCGCATGCGGGTCGGGCTTTCTGGTCTGAATTCAAGTTTTACCCCTCTTACCGCTGGGCCAGGTAAGTTGGTGGACGAAGGAGGTCTCGCATGTTTGATAGTATCTATGGGCCCAGTGTCACACACCCCTCTCTCCCCCTCCCCCCCAAGCATAATTCCTCGCCTTGTTTTGTTGCTGAGGTGCATGTTAGGTAGCGCCCGCCTAGGTGCCAGCCCCACCTCTTGGTACCACCACCCATAAGCCCTTTGGTGATCCCCACCCTCGCTGATGCCGGGAAGACGTCCCATCCCCGGCCAGGAACAAGGGCTGAGCTTTTAAACTGGTTTAACTAGTTTCTCTGGAGTTAGTCGGCTGGGGAGAATAAAGCCGCAGGGGCAATGGGACGGTCTGGCAAGCGGAGTAAAGGTGGAGGTCGTTTGCCCCTTCAGGACTCCGACAAGGAAGGCGTCCAGGTGGGTTGTTTTCACACAAGTTGCTGAGCACTCCCCAAAACACTAGATCCCGACTTACACGTCCACCCATGCCTCCCTGCGGCCCCCTCCCCGGGCTATGCAGTGCGCAGACGCTGGAGATGTGCGCGCTCTGCCACGGCGGGATGCTTCCTGGGAGCTGTAGTTCGCTGTCTGGAAGGGGACTCCTCCGGCAAGCCGAACGCTTCAATCTCTCGAAAACTACAGCTCCCGGCGTCCTCCGCGCGAGGGCACAGAGCGTCGTGTCTTTGACGGCCTTCGCTGTGTGTCCAAAGGGAGGAAAGGCAACCGGGGAAGCCGGCAGCGGCTGGAGGAGGGGATGCGCTTGCGCGTTGCCCGACTGGCCCCCGCTCCGTCCCAGTCATTGTAAACAGGCGGCGGCGTAGAAAAGCTTGGGTGGGGTGGTGATGGGGCGCCTGGGGCTTGCCCGGGGCGCGGCAGAGGAGGCGGAGGCGGCGGCGTGAGCGCGAGCGAGAGGCGGCGGAGGCGGCGGCAGCTGTAGCAGCAGGAAGAGGTCGGTCGCACAGCGGCTGGGGCAGGTCAGTCGCGTGCCCGGGAGTCGCAGCAGTTGACCCTCTCGCGCTCTGCGGGGGTTCTCCCCACCTTTCCGCTGGGCGCTGCGCCCCTTCCCTTCCCGGCCCCCGCACCACGTGAGGGTTTGAAACTTCCGTCTCCCTGCTGCCAGTCAGGTGCCGCCCCCCCTTACCCCCGACTTCGGGCGTTGGGGGAGGGGGCGTGGCTTTGGGAAAGGGGGGTGTCAGACCCCCACCCTCCCCCCGCTTCCTCTGGGACAGTTCCTTGTTGCCGCGAGTCCTCTGGCGGCGTTTGTGGTTGGGTGTGTGGGAGGTCAGGAGGTCAGGCTCGTTCTTCCCACCTTGGGTGCCAGAGAGTCCTTCCCAAAGGCCTCCCCCGGAGTCGGCCTAAAACAAAACCAAACAAGACCTTGGGCAGTAAACTTGGATGTCCAAGTACGGGACCAGGGAAAGGCTTTAGGGGTCTTCCCCTAGGGGGACAGACGATCACCGGCCTGGACATGTTAGGGTTTGCTTCAGATAGTGCTGTGGCCCTTGGATTTAGGCTTCCGAAAGTGAAGAGATATTAGAGCCCTAGAGCAGGAGCAGGTGTTGGACTAGACATCCTGCTTTGCACGCTTATTATTTGTGTGCATGGCACTTAACCTTTCCGAGCCTCAGTTTCCTCACCTGTAAAATAGGGATAATAAAACACTGCCTCCTAGGATCGTGAGGACAAAGTGAGAAACCTGTAAAGCAAGTTGCAAACTTTTAAGGATCTCTAGGAAATGCTGTTGTCTAGTACAGGGGTTCCTAAGGTAGGATCAGTGTACCCAGAGCATAGAGTTGATGAAGTTGGATGGAAAAACTTTATATTTTTTATTTTCACTTGTCTCTAGCTAAAATTTATAGTTCTATTTAGTTATTTTTAAATATTCTTAGGATCCACAGATTTCACCAGCCTGTCAAATGATGTGCATGACACAAAAAAGATAGCCCTTCTCCCTGCACTTTTACAGGTGAGTGGTTAAATAAGTGGCAGAATTTGAATGCAAGTTCTCAGGATCCACATTCAGCGCTTTTTCCCCAACTCGTTTTCACTGGTTTTCCCTGGAAAACCTTGCCTGGAACACTCTTCTCACCTGCTGCTTCCTGGTTTACCTAGCTTCCCTCCTGTCTCAGCTAAAATCTCACTTTCTGCTAGTTTATCCAGATTCTTCATTAAAGCTTCCCTACCCTCTGAGATTATCTAAAATGTATCCTATCTTGTTTGTCCATATTTGTTAGAATGAGCTCCTTGAGGGAGAGGATTGTCTTTTTGTCTTTTTTTCCTATCCCCAGCTCTTAGCACAGTACCCCATATATAGTAGACCTTTGATAAATCTAGTTAATTTGACTTTCTCTTTTCAGGATTAAGGCTTTTTTGAACTTACTTTTCAGATTCTTTTAGCTAAAACACTGTTTTTTGGGGGGTAGGTGGGGTAAAGGGACTTGGCCAGCTTCAGTGGCAGGATTTGAACTCAGGTCCTATATCCACTGCACTATCCAGCTGTTCCTATGCTAAAACACTCTGATGTCATAAAAAAAACAAAACAACTTTGTAGTCTGAGAATGAAAATTATCTTTGTAGTATGAAAATGAAATATTCAACACCTCTGTCTTTACATGACAACTATGGTTTTGAGGTCTGAAATTCACCTTTTTAAAGCCCTTTTGTAATAATTTAATTTTGTGAAATTAAGTTTATTGAAATAGTCCTGGGAAGAATACCAAATGAATATTGTTATTTAGGCAGAGTGAACTTTTTTTTTTTTTTTTGCCTTTTTGGAGGAGGGAAGGCAGGGCAATTGAGGTTAAGTGACTTGCCCAAGGTCACACCGCTAGTAAGTGTGATCAGGTGTCTGAGGTCAGATTTGAATTCAGGTGCTCCTGACTCCATGGCTGATGCTCTAGTCACTGCATGTAGTGAACTTTTTACTGAAGAGTAAAGATTTTCTGAGTATTCATTTGAGCACTGAGCTTACACTTATATTACCTTTAGTATAGTTTAATTGAATTTTGTGTTTTGTGAAGTATAGTATTGCTAACTTATTCTGAATAGTGTCTAGCATTCTGCCATTCTTATATGACTATTTACAAGATTTGATAAAGTAATCTTGAAGGTCAGTTTGGTACTTGACCTGTCAACACCCTCATGAAGAAGTAAAACTTGGAGATTCAAAGATAATATGATAGTTTGATTTGGAATTATCCAGTTATTTTAGAATAGATTCTGTGAATTCCCTCAATGTTTTTTTTCCTCTATGTAGTGTTTATTAGTGATAGTTGAATATAATAGTTGGTGAAGACAAAACTATAGATAGGTATGTGTTTCTTAGTTTATAAATGAATAAGCTCTGAACTATAGGTACAGTAGTTCAACACTGGGTCAGTAAACATTGATTAAGCTCCTACTGTGTGCCAGGCACCCTGTTAAGTGCTCTATTTGGAAAACATTTCACTAGACAAAGGTCACTTAAAAAAATATGATTATTAACTTGTATATTCTCACATGCTCCTTTTCCCAGTTTATCCTGCAAGACTTTAAATGTACTTGTACAGAAATGTACTTGAACATTCAGATATTTGATTTGTTCACACATTTCTAAATAAATGATTTCTTTAGTAGTATGTCATTACCTAGGCAGTGTACCTGGACGGAGTGAATAGCCAGAAAATTTTTCTTTTCATTATTTTTATATTGAATCAAGAACATGAACTTATTTTCTTGGGTTATTTTTTTTCTAGCCCTCTTAAATATTTTTGATCCCTAGTTTTGTTTGAGGCATTGTATGAGAGAGTCTTTGGCTTCAAGAATCTTTATAATGTATTTGAAAAGATAAAACAACTTCAACAGGCAATGTATTTGTAATCTACTATGTGCAAAGTACTTTACTAGGAATTGTGGAAAATATGAATAGCAAGATATGACTCCTTCTAAGGGGTCTATGGGAGGAGATAAAACACATACATAAATATAACACAAAATAGGGTATTTAAAATGCATAAGAAAGATAATAGATTGTTGTAAGAACTCATATTAGGGAGAGATTATCAAGTTGGAAGGGGATTGTAGATGTTTTTATAGAGATAATGGTATCTGATAGGGACCGTGAAGAATCTAAGAATAGGACACGACATAAGCAAAGATATTGATGTAATAAAGCAAAAGAGGTTTTGGGGAAATGCTGAGAGTGTAATTTAGCTGGAGTTGTAGGGGAATGGTATATGATAAATTTAAGAGGAAGATTCAACCAGGAATTAGATTGGAGAGAGAGGATAATGGAAGTAGAATGCTCAGGGCTTTGGATACCAGGCAAAGAAATTCAGATTTTATTCTGTAGCTAGTAGAGAACTATTCAAAATTTTAGGGCAGGGAAGTTAAAACTGATGTAGTGGAAGAGGATGAGATGGTTTCAGTTCCAGTTCTGTTATTTTACCAAACTATTTTACCAAAGAAGCTGTTAACCTCTTTGGTTCTCATTTTCCTCACTTCTTAACTGTGGGGATTGAACTAGATGATTTTGGAGATGTTTTCCATTTCCATTAAAATGTAATTGGACAGTATTTAACAAAAAAATATAACAATACAAAGAACATAGTATGTGGTTTTCTAAGTAAATATGTAGCCAGCAGGGATCCTCATGGTTTGGTGCCTCACTCCCCCTTCTTAAGTTTGATCGCTGGTCTAGAGAGATTCTGACTGGAGATAAATGCAGATACATGTTATCATCATAGAAGTAATAATGAAAACGTTGTGAAGTGGATAAAGGCATCAAAAAGGAAAGTGTAGGGTTAAGGACAGAGTCCTAAACATATAAAAGTTAAATAACAGAAAGCAGTAATACAAAAAAATCATAGTATCATATATATAGAGTTGGGAGGGACCTTAGATGCCATTTACTCCATCTTCATTTTATAGATGAAGAAACCAAAGCCCACAGTGATTAAATGATTTTGCTAAAGTCACATGTTCTAAGTGGCAGGGCTGAGATTTGAGCTCTGACTCCAGGTCTAGTGTTCTGGATGTCACAGGGAAAGTGGTTCACCAAATAGGTGGCATGTTAAGTGTTATCAGATGAGTTCAGAGCTGAGTGTGACTACTTTGGTTAGAGAAGTCTTCATTATGAGATAGATGATTTTTACATATAGAGAGGAAAGGGCACTTTTTTCATAAACCCTTGTTTTTGAAGTCTTTGTAATAATCCTTTTCATCCTATGATAGGACCTACCTCTCCAGATGGTTGTTTGGATCAAATGAGATAATATTTGTAAAGCTTTTAGCACAGTGGTTGGCACATAGTAGGGTGTTCTATAAATGAGGTTTCGTTATTATTATTGTTATCATCATCTTTCCAAGTTGAAAAAAATCCTAGTCTTTTTTTACCTTATTTTCCCTGTGAAAACTTACCTGCCTTTTCATTTGGTTGCCTTTTTAATCCTTTTCAGCTCTCAAATATTTTTTGAAGAGCAGCACCTAGAACTTCAGATCGTATTTTAGGTTAGAGCAATAGCTGACAGGTCAACATCTTTTCTGCGACTTAGAGTCTTAGTTACTTTGTCTTAAGGTTTAGGTGACTTACCAAGGGTCACACTGCTACTAACTCAGATCTTCCTGGCTTCAAAGCTTGCTCTCAGTTCACTGTCATGCTGCCTCTTCCATTTAATCAAAGGTTATTATAATAGTAATAAAAGTATTAGAAATAAAATAGCATAATCTCATATGAATGATTATCTAACCTAAAATACTATTTGCCATTCCAGTCAGTGCTCTTTAAGAAAGTCTCTTTTAAGACTTTTCTTTAAGAAAGTAATAGAGCTGAAATGGAACCTCTTCCTTTGTTATGGGAGTTTTCTCACCTGGGAATTTCATATCAGAGAAATTACAAGTCTTGTTTCTGTCTCTGTCATTAACTGGGACTCTCCATTATGGAGTGGTAGAGATTAGCAACTTTTCCCATTTAGAGACTTATTAGTGTATTTTTTGAAGCAAGTCATCCTAGCTAGAAGTTTGGACTTACGGGACCACACGGGGTATATTATAGCAACTATTGAAAAGATTTTAGCATGTTCTACATGAACAAATTTATATACATATGTACATATATTTTTATATATGGACATTTACACATATATGTAAAATCAGGGCGCTTACTAAAAAGCTACCAGTTTATTACCCCTAACGTCATGTGAGTCCTGGGAGTGTTGAAGGAGTTATAAATTTTTGAAAGAATTTTTGTTTTTATGCCTTTTATGTTAATAACAAAGACAAATTTATGTAGAATTAAACTTATAACAGTATAGATTACCTTTCATTTTTGTCTTTATGTACTAAGCACTTAGCAAAATTGCCTGGTATATATGAGTGCCTAATAAATGAGTACTGATTGAATTTTTAATCAATATCTTTGGACCTGCTAGACCCAATCTAAAATGTTTCATAAATATGCTTTGTGTTTTGAACTGTTCTTGTTTTGGTTATAGAGCAAATTTTTTTTAATGAGGTGAATATGAATACGCACAGTATAATGTGAGTATATAGGAATTTCTTTAAAAACAAAGTCTGTAAATCAGCGGTTGCATATTGATGGCCTTCTAAACTAAATCATACTTATGGTAGGCTTGATTTATCTCTTACATAATTTATGAGATTGTTTTGTTTTGGTTTTACACATTTTTAGTTAATTCTCATCCTTTTGCTTAAATTGAGCTCTTCTGTGTAAATAAAAAATCCCGTGCACCCTTTGTAACTTTGCTCCAAATAATACTGTTTTGTAGTAGTGTTTATATTTTATAATAAGAATGCTACAAGTCACTAATAAAAAAAATAGAAATCAAAACAGTGTGTGAGTGTGAGAGAGAAAGAGAGAGAAATAAGTAAAGACTGGCATGCTAATGAATCATTGGTGAAGTTGTAAGTTAGTACACCTGTTCTGGAAAACAGTTTGGAATTATGCAGATAAAATGACTAAAATGTCCTTACCCTTTGACTCACATTTTTCTCTTCTGCTAGATATGTACTCCAAGGAAGTCATTGATAAATGATCAAAGTATGTAAAACATTACATTCTGTGGTGGAAACAACAAAGTACTTGAATGCAATGGAATATTACTGTGCTATAAGAAATGACTAACATGCTCCACACATAGAAGTAAAGAATGACTTATTTGTAGAACAAAGTTGATAGACCCAGAAAAAAAAAAAACTGAATACACAATGACAGCATGTAACTGGAAAGAACAATTACCACAAAACAATTGAAAATGAATGTTGCAAAATTAAAAGAACAAGCTGGGCCTCAAATTTAAAATGTTAGAAGACATTTCTCTTTACCCCTTTGCAGAGATGGTTGTGGGGGATGGGAATGTTTTGCATTGGTTTGCAACATCCAACAGACTGTCAGGATTTTTTCAATATGATTGGTTTTGCTGAATTTTTTTCTTTTTTAACAAAACATTCTTACAAAGATAGGAATCTCTGGGAGGGAGAGTATTACAGTGGGAAAATATTTGCAGTGTCAAAATAAAATATAGCAATGAAAATCTATATTTAAAAAATCTTGGAGCAGCTAGGTGGTTCAGTGAATAGAGCACAACCCTGGAGTCAGGAGGACCTGAGTTCAAATGTGGCCTCAGATACTTAACACTTAACTAGCCATGTGACCGTGGCAAATAATTTAACCCCAGTTGCCCTGCTCCCCCCCCCCCCAAAAAAAAGTCTTACATGACTGGACCACATTATAATGTGACAAAATCATATTTGTTTGGTCATCTGGGGTTAAGTTAGGTGGACTCTGAGAATCTACTCTAACCCTTGAAGCCTAGTGTTTTCAATGGCTTTCTGTAACATTGCCCTAAAATTTTTTAAAGAAATTCTGAGCTAAATCACTGAATGTGAGCATTTCCACATAAAAGAACAGAAACAGGATCATTCTTGAAACAGTCTATTATGCATAACTCTTCCTTTAAAATAAATAATAAATTGAACACATAACCTTTTAGAGCTGTTTTGCTTGTCAGCGTATAACATTGTTTTGTCACATCATGTTTCTGTGGATCTGGTTAATGAAATCTGAGAAAAACAACGTGCCATCCATGTCACCTTTTGATTTGAATTTAGAATGGTAAAAATCTAATAGATTTTAAAAAGAGGTAAATCTTTGAGTTAATTTTTTTTAATTGCATATTAAATTAATTCAGTCATGAATAATTCATGCAGGGACTGTTTGTTTTTGTATCTCCAGTGCATAGCATAGTGACTGGTACAAGAGCCCTTAACAAATGCCTATTTATTGATGATCTGGTAGTTTTAGTGAACACTGACATGACAGCCCAAAACACTGATGTGTTACCTTAGTTCAAAGGCATGGTGTCTGGGAGGAGAGAAGTGCGAAGCAGATTATATTATGTTATTCATAACACAACTGAAGTATTGTGTACACTTTTGATACTGGCTTTTAAGAATGACCTTGATAAGCTTAGTTACACCCAGAAGAAAGTGTCCAGGATGGAACAGACCCTTGAAATAATGCCTTTTGAGAATATTTAAAAGAAGCTGAGGTTATCCTGGGAAAGAGAAGACTTGGGCATAGCAGTATGGGGCCATCCTTTTCTCTCCATGTCAAGTATTAGATTTCTGTGGTAGATCACAGAAGCAGAAATAGGGGCAGTGGGTTGAAGTTAGAGAGAGAAAGATTTAGGTTTGAGATAAGGAATTTTTTTTTTTAAGTTTTAAAAATTTATCTTTATCATTTTGGTTTTTATTCTGAGCTTAGGAAACATTCATTTCTTTGTACATTTTAGAACAGAAGAGGATTGTATATGAAACTATCAACCTTATATATAGCTTGCTTTTCTTTTAGAAATATATAATAAATTCCACAAGTAAATTTCAAAGCTGTTCTGCTTGTCTTTTATTCTTCTGACCTTTCTGTTCTCTTCTCATTTTGGAGGAAGAGGGGGAGAATCCAATACTTTCTTGTGCCTTCACCCCCCAAAATTGGCGGGGGGGAACTGTAACAAACTCCCACACTGCACACTTCCAAAAATGTATCTCTGCATCTTGAGTTGTTTCCTTTTTCAGACTTATTAAATCTTTCAAAGTTGTTTGGCCTTAGAGTGTTGTTATTGTATAAGTTGTTTTCATCGTTTTATCCACTTTCACTTTGCATTTGTTCATACATGTCTTCCCAGGTTTCTCTAAAATATTTTTGTCATTTCTTACCATGTAATAGCTTTCCATTGCATTCATATGTAAGGAAATACTTCTCATCTGAACTATTTCAAAATTGAATGGGCTCTGCTCGCTGGCTCTGCCCTCGACGGGTGAGGAGCAAGCCTCCCCTCCCGGCTTGGGGGTCAGCGGGTAACACTGCCGCTGCTGCTACCTCCACCGCGAGCAGCAGCCGGAAACATGGTGGGCCGGAGTGGTGCTATCGCCGCCGGCGTGTGCGGGGCCCTCTTCATCGGCTACTGTATTTACTTCGACCGCAAGAGACGGAGCGACCCCAACTTCAAGAACAGGCTCCGAGAGCGAAGAAAGAAACAGAAGCTTGCTAAAGAGAGAGCTGGGCTTTCCAAGTTACCTGATCTTAAAGATGCAGAAGCTGTTCAGAAGTTCTTTCTTGAAGAAATACAACTTGGTGAGGAATTACTAGCCCAAGGTGAATATGAAAGGGGTGTTGACCACTTGACAAATGCCATTGCTGTCTGTGGGCAGCCACAGCAATTGTTGCAAGTTTTACAGCAAACTCTTCCATCACCAGTGTTCCAGATGCTTCTGACTAAGCTGCCAACAATTAGCCAGAGAATTGTGAGTGTACAGAGCTTGGCCGAAGATGATGTGGAATGAGAAACATGTCAACATAATAAAATCTTAATAAAATTTTTTTCCAATAATTCTTAGCCCAGAAGATGAGCAGCAATGGGGGCGGGAAACGGCAAACATGCTAGTTATGGACTATGTATTACACTGAAATCTACCAAAGTTGATTCTAACTCTGTGTAGGTAGGTTTGCTTGGATTTTATTTATTTATCTTAGTGAGAAGTGTATTTTGATAAAAAATTTTTCATTTTATAAATACACCATGAATTATCTAAATATCACTAATTTCATTTACTAAAATATGCTGTTGTAAGATACATATGACATGACACTACTACATGTTAAAAATACCCAGTGCTCATTTTTGAAAAATAAAAGTTAAGGCAATAAAACTAAAATAAACACTCCATGTTAGAGAGCTAATGGGTGGATTTGGTTTATCCTAGTAAATTTTTGTAGTATGATAGAAAACTGTTAACTTTTTTATTTAATTTACCAAAGCTAACAAGCTGTGAAAGTATTTCCTATTCATAAAGATAATCATGGATACACTTAGGAGGTATTTTTGGTGTATAGAACAACAGCTATCAACAACCCAGAAAAACCTTGAAAATTATTTTATTTAAAACTAACTTAGGAGTCCTGGATATTTATCTTGCAAATTAGTTATTGGAAAGAGCACTGAACTAGCAACAATCAAAAAGCTTGCATTCTAGTTCTGTTCTGCCACTAACAGCTGTGAGTGGTATAGGACAGACTCCTTTGTCACAGAACTGTTGTAAAATGAGAGATTTGTATTAAATAATGAGTTATTTTCAGCTCTATGATTATCTTCCTCATCGTCAAAGCCACTTAATTTTGGTGTATTTTTCATACACGTTTTGTCTTAACCAGTTAAAAATACTAATTACATGTTCCAAAATTGTTTCCTTACCCTATTAAAAAAAAAATTGAATGGGCTCTCCTGGTAAGTTGTGTTTCCTTTCATTATAGATTTTTGAAGACCAGATAAACAATTGTTGGGATTTCATACTGAAGATTCTTGGTCAGGTATAGTACTAGATGGCCCTTCTAACTCTTGAGATTTTATGATAGCATAAGAGGAGAGAGAAGAATTAAAGATAACAACATTAAAGTTGTGAAAGTGAGTGAAGGGGATTATTAATGCCATAGACAGAAATCATTAAGATATAAAAGAAGGAGTAGGCTTAGGGGGAAAGTTTTGAATGTTTTGATTTTGAGGTACTAGAATTGTAAGACTGGTTAGAATATAAGCTCCTGCAGGCGGTGATTGTTTCTGCTTTTGGCCAAAGCCAAGATCTCATTATACCAATTTATTACAGTACCTGGAACATTGTAAACATGTAATAAATATTTGTTAATTATTTGATGAATTATCAGAGAAGGAACCATGTGGAGATGTGGGTCTGGAACTTAGAGAAGGCAGAACTAAGTAATTGAGATTTAGAAGTTATCTGCATAGGGTAGTTGAAGACCTCAAGCTACCATATTATCTCCTTTCATAGTCAGACTCCTTAAAAAAAGTTCTTTAGCATTCTTTTCCCTTCCCAGGACCTTAAATGTCATGACTAGTAAGTTACTAAGTTTTTTGTGAATTCTGCTTCCACAGTAGTTGCTTTCTTTTACTGGCTTTTTGCTACTCTGTTTCGTTTACTCTTCACCTTTTGTTTTATCACCCCTTGCCTGCTATACTATGCTAGTTTACTAATTGGTTTCCTTCCCTTTAGTCTCCTGTTTCTTATCTTTTCTGTAAAATCAGTATTCCTGAGTCACACATCTGATCTTGTTACTCCATTGCTCAAGTGCCTTTAGTGCAGGGGTTTGGCAGTTGTGTGAAGCCTATGGATCCTGTCTCAGAATAATGTTTTTAAAATTCATAAAATAAAAATACATAGCATTGCAAATGAAACTGAAACATTGTTACTTTGGCTCACCTTTCTCTCCACAATCTGTTACAGACAGGCTGGCCTACCTCTGTCTCCTTACACTATACTCCATGCCCAATCTCTCTGCTAGGAGGGATGAGGGGTGGGGGGGATTAGTGATGTCTGGGTGCTTGCAGTATACTTTTTCCTCACTACCTCTTAGTGTCTCTAACTTTACATTAAATCTCAGTTCAGTTATCATTTTGTACAAGATTATTCTGATTCTCTTCCCCCTCACCACACCAAAGTTGCTAGTGCTCTTTCCCTAGAAAATTATTTTGTATAGTTAGAAAGCTGTGGGTTGCCTCGTGGGCAGGCCACTTAACTTCTCTGAGCCTCAGTTTCTTCCTCTGTAAAATGAGGGAGTTATACTTGAAGACCTTTCAGGTTACTTTTACAGCTCTAACTTTATGCTTGTATGATCTTACATTTTGTTTTTCATTTTTTGTTTAAATCTTGTTCATTCTTTAAAGGTAGGGCCTGCTTTATTTTTGATTTTGTATGCTTAGCATATGGCAGGCATTTAAATGCTTGTTGAATTTGGATTGGAGTGAATAATATTACCTTGTTGTTTGTCCTTGTTCTTTAAGAGGACCATGACATCAGGAATGTGATTCTGTCATGACTTACAAGTGAATTGGATTTGAGTGAATAAGGGCTGTGCCTAGTCACTAGCCTCACTTTCTCCTCTGGAGTTGGATCGTATGGCAAGCAAGATATAAAGCCGGACTGCTGAAGGTGGCCATAAGGTCTTTTCCAGGTCTCAGTTTGACTGAGGTTAGTTCAGTGATTTAGGCTAGGTAAGAAGTATAGCCTCTTTTACTTCCTCTTATCTAGAAGGGGAAGACCCTCTGGGTTCTGCCCAAAACAGTTGCTATTTTCATTCACTCTAAGCGTTCTGGGTCCAAACAGTGACTGGGTGTGGCTTGGTCTGGTACTTATGTTGGCCAATCCATAGTAATAGTAATAACAATAGTATATATAATAATACTACCTAGGGAAAAAGGAAACTGGGGTAGAAATATATCTGGAAGTAGCAGATCTTGGGCAGAACCAACCAAAGCATAAAGTATTTTAGAGAGTGGGTGAAAAGATATATATGTATATTGTCCTAATGATCTTAGCTCCTAAATAGGTTCATTACATTATTTGTCAGTTTGTCCTAGGTCAGAGGTTTTAGAGTTAAAAGACATCACACTGAATGTTGGATTAGAATTTTCAAGCAGAAGTAACCTAGAAACTCTTTAAGAACTTCTTTCCTCACAGTGTCATAGTTACTGTTAGAATGGATGTACACTGATTACCCTGAAGACAATATAGTCTCTTTACTAAGGTTTTGGTGATTTCACTTTGCTCTGATTTTTCTCTCATGCTGTGTCTTAAAGAATCATGCCAATTTATTATGGCAGCCAACTTAGTGGTAGTTAAACATCATAAAATATTTGTTTATTAAGATGAAAATTTGGCATATTCATTGTTATTAAGCAAATTAGGTTTTATCCGTAGTACTTATGATTCTGTTTAGGGTATATGTAGCTCAAAGAAGATTTGTGGGGAGATAGAAGGGAAGGAACTGGACTTGAAGTCAGAGACTTGTATTCATGTTGTGACTTTGAAACTGAATGATCATGGACTAATCAGTCACTTATGCACTCTGAGACCTGATTTGTTATCTGAAAAATGAGAATAATTATACTTACACCATCTACAAGATTGTTGTGAGGAAAGTGTTTTGTGCAACACTTTTAAGTTATACTTTGGGACTGGGGAATTGAAGTGTATTTGATCAACAGAAGACAGTACTATTCAAGTCACCATTTATCAAACTCTTATATGTGACAAGTTAGTTTGTGATTTTCCTAAGACTTAATGCATCTGTTCTCTTGATTTTATTTTCAACATGTGATGAAATTGAGGGTCAAAAATCAGTTGGATATAGAGAAATAATAAGTATCCCTGCTTAATTCTCATTTGCAACAAGAAAGAAACCTACCAAGGTGGTCCAGTATTGGTTCAGCTGGTCATTTTAACAAGTGGTTGTTTCAGGATGCTATCTTCCCTACACATTCACATATGAAACATTTTCTATAGTTCTGAATTAGGTAATCACCCCCATTGGAATATGAGTTCCTTTAGGACAGGGACTGTTTTTGTCTTTTTTGTATCCCCAGTGCTTAGCACTGTATCTGGCGCATGTATCTGTCTATTTTTTTGTCTGCTTATAACTTCTGTTTGTATTTTCTCTGAAGTTTAGAGTGCTGACTTTTTCCCCTGAACTAGATATATGTTTGAGTAAATGCCATATGATATATGTTTGATTAAACTAAGATTGTTAACCCCTTTTGAGTTCCTTTAGAAAAGCAGATCAAAGAACCTGTGCTAGCAGCCATCCTGGGTATGCTAGGGTGCTTTCTGCTACATCTTTATGGTATTCAGTGAGGTTCACGTTTCACCTTTTCCCATTCCTTCCTATAGGTTGGTATAGGTCTTTTTCCTTTTGGGAACTGAAGCCTAGTGAGAATTCCCATCCCACATATTTCTTATAAAACATTCTTGTAGTTAAAGTCTTTGTGCTAAAGAATTCTTTCATTACCCTCTAACTTCTTGAACTTTGCTTCTAGTTTCTTTGAATATGAATCCAATTTGTAAGCTGCCTGTTCAAGAGCAGCTTCTTGCTCCTCAATTAAAGTGATCTGATCCAGATAAGGCTGAAGGGCGGCATATTTCTGGCTTAAGTCCTTTAGGTTTCTACTTATGTTTACTGCAATATCTTTCATTTCTAGATACTTCAAGCTAGTCAGTTTGTTCATATTTTCTAGAAGTTTATAATCTTCACTGGTGGCTGTCAGCTTGCCTGTCAGGTATATGGCCATTTTGGAGAACATGTCCTGGCACAGCCTGGTGATGTCCGCCTTGGCGGGTTCCATGGCCTCCTCAGCCATCTCCACCATGGCATCTCAACCCAGACCCTCCCGTTGGGCTGCAGGGACGCCCTCACTGTGGCCGCCATGCCTGAGCCTTCTCAGGCTCCGTAAGCCGGCAACAGGCCTTCTGGGGGCTGTGCACATGTGCCAGAGGAAAGCGGCACCTCACCACTTGCCCCCCCCCGCCCAACCCACGCCCTCTTTCATAGTCTAGGAGCCGCCTTCCCTTTCTGGCACCCCCCTTCTTGGGGCTGAAGCTCTGGCCTTGCTCTACATAGCCATACTTCCTACTCTTAATTTTTTTTATGGAGTAAGATATTTTTGGTTGCAAGACTATCATTTTGCATTTTGGAGTGTCATTCTGAGATCTCTTTTTGCCAAGTCTTGCATGATCCTTACTGTGATTTCTTGGTACTTGAATTCTTTTCCTCTGGGTTCTGTAATAGTAATGAAATTTGAAGATCCCTTTGTATTGCCCAGCTAACAGGTACTTAGCACTTAATTTCAAATTAAGATTCTGCAAAGAAACAGAAGGTATGAACCACTGTTGCTGACTTAACAGGAAGGGGCTGAATGGGGAGGAACCAATACTGTATATAAGGAAAAGCCCCAGCTGGGAGAGTCAGAACTTCTTGGGGCAAGCATTGTGGAGGCAGAGTAGCTACTGCCAGAGAAAGAGAATTTCCCTCAGCAAGCATCTGTAGGCTGGGCTGCTACTGCTGGACTGAAGACTGACCTGAGAATTGAGAAGAAAAATGAGGACTGAGATAGAATTTCTTGGAGCAAGCCTTGTGAAAGCTAGATAAAGTGATTTTGATTTTGAGAATGGGAGAAAGTGATTTTGATGCAAGAGGAACCATGGAAGCTGAAAGTCTGCCTTAAGTCAGGATGAAAAGACTCTCTGTGGGTACTGAGTAGTGTCTGATGAAATTGTAACTTACTTGTGACCTAGGGGTGGGTGGCCTTTGTACTTTCCACTACCCCTTAAGAGGATACTGAGTAGTGACTGATGAAATTGTGCACAACTTAATTGTGCCCTATGGGTGGAGGACTTTGACCTTTTGTACTTTGTGATTGAATTGAGGACTTACTAAATGATTGAGTTACAGAATGAATGTACTTTGTCCAAAGCTATGTGACCACTTTGGTGAAAACTATGTGGCTATTTTAGTGATAAGTTGTAACATTGTGAATGTTGTACATTGATTTTCTTTGTTTTATCTTAAGTTTGTGACTGAATAGAGGATTTACTATACTGTGTAATCAGAACCTTAAAAGTTGTTCATAGCATCAGTCCTCTGGAAAGCTGCTGGTGCTTGGCATTACGGGTGCTTGTAGTTTTTTTTTCTCCTTTAGTCTAGAAGCTCTGGATTTTGGTTTTGACTTTTCTGGTACTTTTCATTTTGGGGTTTCTTTTAGGTTATTGGTAGATTCTTTTTGAGGAAAAAAAAATCTTTTCAATTAGCAAGCATTTATTTTCCCTCCTGTTTACCTTCCTGCCATAAAAAAAAAAGAAAAAAAACTCTTATGACAAATATGTATAGTGAAGCCAAACAGATCTTCACATTGGCTATTTCTATGCCTTGGCATGTTGCCACTTAATTACTTGACTTTTGGGCTTGTTGCCACAGTATGGTGCCAGACAGGAACTTTCCCCCCCGAATGTGTGTGTGGGGGGGCCAACTTCTGTTTCTGGCAAGCTGGAAACCCACCCACAACCTCCACCCCAGATCACAATCCAGATCCAGGGAGGTTAAAGCAAGAGTGATTACCCCCCAAGACTGATCACTGGATCTCCCTACAGTTCGCAGGCCAGGAGCTGGAGCTGCCTCTGAAAACTACAAAATGGCGCGTCTCCTCAGCGGCTTCTAGCCCCCAGGGGAGGAAGCTGACGTGTTCCCCAAATACAGGTCCCAAAGTCCATAGGGCATTAATCTCTCACTTTGTCCTAGGCATGTCTATGTTGATAATTATGGAGTTGCCACAGCTTCTGGTGTTCTGGGGTCCCTCTAGCCAGCAACTGGCCGTGCCGCCCTGGGGCTAAAACCACGACTCAGGCATGGCTCAGTTCGGCTCCCCGCCGGCGCTGCACTGGTCCTTCCTGCAGGGCTGCTGGGCTGTCCTCAGCGGGAGGTTAGCTTCTCTGTGTCATTCTGTGGGTGCTGGGGCTCCAGAAGTTGTTCAGAGTCCCCTTTTACATAGTTTGGAGGTAATCTGGGGGAAGAGTAGCTTAGGCACGCTGTTTCTACTCTGCCATCTTGGCTCCGCCCCCTACACATTGACTATTTCTAAAAAAGGATTTCTCATTCTTTAGAGTCTATCACTTTTCTGTTAGGAAGTCAGTAACATTCTTTGTTAGTGCTCTAGAATTATGGTTGGTCAGAGTTCTTAAGTTTTTCAAAGTTATTCATTCATATTGTTTTTTTTCCCATAAATCCTTATGGTTTTCACTTACTTTAATCTGTATCAGTTCATATAAGTCTTCCTAGGTTTCTTTGAAACCATTCCCTTTGTTATTTCTTATAGCACAGTAGTATTTCATTGTAGTTATATACCACAATTTGTTCAACAGTTCCCCAATCCTTACTTTTCAGGTCTTTGCCACTACAAAAAGAGTTACTGTAAGTGTTTTTGTACATATAAGTTATTTTTCTCTCTTTGATTTCTTTGAGGTATTGACCTGGTAGTGGTAGTGCCAGGTTAAAAGTGCATGGTTTTGGTCGTGTTCTTTGGATGTAGTTCCAAAGTGTTTCCCAGAATGGCTAGACCAATTCACAGATCCATCTAACATCAACTATTATGCCTGCTTTCCTGCAGCCCCTCTAGCATGTCATTTTCCATTTTTTTTTTTTTGTTAATTTAACCAATCTGATGGACACGAAGGGGAACCTTACAGTTACTTTAATTTTCATTTCTTTGATGTTAGTTAAGAGTATTTTTTCATAAAGCTGTTGATAGGTTGTATTTTTTACCCATGAGAACTGCATTTTCATATCTTTTCACCATTTACAGTTGGGGAATGGGTGATAGATTCTCTTTAGAATTACTTTGCATTCTGGTTCTAAAAATAGGTCTGGACAGTTTTTATTTATGATTTCTAGCAATATGGTATGTAGACCTGGGGGTGGGGGTGGGGGTAGGAGGGAGGTTGTGATTTTCTGCTAGTTTCATGGCTCTTAGATTTTTATCTTTCCTTGATCTGTTTTCTAGTCAGTTCCTTTTTTTTGGAGGGCTATTGGGGTTAAGTAACTTGCTCAAGGTCACAGGGCTAGGTTTTTGTTTGTGTGTGTAAGTGTCTGAGGCTGGATCCGAACTCAGATCCTTCTGACTCCAGGGCCGGCACTCTACTCACTGCGCCACCTAGCTGCCCCTAGTCAGTTCTTTTTAATAGGTGATGACTTTCATTTTTCCCCCAGGCGTGGATTTATTTAGAATTTCTTATTATTGATTTGTTTGGTCCAGTCTGATTTTCAGTGAGTCTGTTACTTGGGTAGCATTTTGAACCTCCTTTACTCAGCTATTTATTTTTCTTTGTTCTAGAGCTCTCAAATAATTTATAATATCCTTTTAAATCTCCTGTTTCATTCCTTCCAGGAATTCTTTTTTTTTTTTCCAGGAATTCTAATAATCGTTATTGGCAAGCCATACCCTTATTTCTGTCCATGAGCTTTGTGGAGTTACTTTTCCCAAGATTCCTCAAGGCTAGAATGCTTCTAGATGTATAAAATTATTTTGTCAGTGTATTTATGTGTATTCATATTTCAAGCTTTCCTTTCTGAATTGGGATTTTGTTAGAGCTATGATCCAGCTACTCCTTCAGTCTTGTATTTGTATTGTTTGCCATGGTGTTGCTGGCACTCTCCTCAGTTATTGTGTGATGTATGCAAGGTATCAGTTCCTAGGCCCATCTGTATCCTTTGGATAGAGTACTTCTCATCAAGACTTTCAGGAGTGGCTTAGTTCTGTGAATGCAACTCTAGGGTTGTGGTCTGATGAATTCTCCTTAGGAAGAGGAGACTTAAATGCTTTGTCTGTCCCTTTCCTGAGGCCTTCTTGCTGGAACACTCAGGTCTCCTTGACCTTGTGTCTAGTGTGTGGTTGAGTGACTTGGAGCTTCCTGGCTGGTATTCTTAGAGGCTGTTGGGAGTTGGCAAGCCTCCCAATGCAGCCTTTTTCTTATCCAGGTTCCTCTGACTGGGCCTTCTCCTTTGTGCTTTTAGGCTTATGGATGTCATCTTTCGGTGATCTAGGCTGTATGAGGGTATTCACTGCAGTTTCTTTATTTCCTAGTTGTTTTTTGATCTGTCTTGCTTTCATTTAATCTTTTCTGGAGGATACCTGAGATTGGTGTTGTTCTTTCCTCCTTCCCAACCCCAGTTTATTCTACCATCTTGTTTGGAAGTCTATATTGCCATATCTTTTTCTCATATTTTTTCCTCCCCAAGTTTACCATAGATAGGATATACCCAATGTATAGGTAGAGTTGTGAGCCTACCTTGCTTTCTTTTGCAAGTTGCAAAGTTACCAGGGGCTCTAATTTTGAGGGTCTTGTTTATTAAATATTAAAGGTTCTTCACAGCCATTATGCACTTCTCCAGTGCCTTTCGTGTTATTCAGTTTTGATTCTTCGGAGAGTATGGTATTATATGTCTTGAAGTCATATGACAACACAGATGGTAGAATATTGCTTTTAAACAGATGGGTCTTTGTTTCTGGGGAGAAATTTGGAATTGTTAAAGGAGTTTTATAATTTCTCAAAATGCAGTCCAATCCACTCTTTTCTTCTTGTTTAATTTTGGGCCCAACTCATCTTCTTTTAGTGTCTCTCTTAAAAAGAGATACCACCAAATCCCCATCCCCCCATGCCACACACACTCTTTTAAAGCCGTATGTAACCTGGCCCTTTCCAGTCTTCTTAAATCTTACTCTTTTGAACATACTCTTTGATTCAGTGACACTGGCTTCTTGGCTGAGCCATTGTCATTGACTGTCTCCCATTCCTGAAATGTGCCCTCCTTTGTACGTTGGTACAAAGGTACGTTGGTACTGACCTCCCTGACTTCCTTTAAATCCTAACCAAAATCCCATGTTCTACAAGGAAGCTTTCCCCAATCTCTCTTGATTCCCTGCCCTTCATTAATTTTTTCCTATATATCCTGTATGTACCTTGCTTTGTGTTTTTTGCATGTCGTCTTTCCTATTAGATTGTAAGATCTTTAAGGTCAGGGGCTGTCTTTTACCTCTTTTTGCATCCCCAGTGTTTAGCATAGTGCTTGGCATATGGCAGGAACTTTATAAAAGTTTATTGGTTTATTTAGGCTGAAAATTATCATGAAGGCCATTCTCAAGGACAGGTATAATCAGAAAAAGAAATGTAGCAAGAATGAAAGTACAACTTAGTAGAAAGAGCTAGACTTGAAATTAGGAGACTTGGATTTGAATCCTGGGCTCTTTCCTTTACTTGTCTGAGAACTACAAGCAAGCCATTTAAATTTGCATTAAAGGGCCAAAGTGTCTAGAATGTAGGAGTTGATTGTAGTGTGGCTTAGCTCTTGTTGTGAGGATCAGCTCTTGTTGTGAGGATCAAATGAATTAATATTTGTAAATTGCTTAGCACGGTGTCTGGCACATAGTAGACACTGTATAAAGTCAGTTGTTATTACTAGGTAATAGTAAGGAAGACCTTGGTTTGAATGCAGCCGCAGACAGTAGTAAAGAGACCTTAGTTTCCTCTTCTGTTAAAATGGTGGTTATGAAAGTCCCTGTTGTACAGGATTATTGTAAAGATTAAGTGAGATAATATATGCAGAGTACTTTTGCAAACCTTTGAAGTGTTATATAAATATTAGTTCCTCTGATTGATTCTCCAGTTGAACTAGAGCAGCTATCCTCAAAGTGTCTTCTGAGGACTTGAATGCCTGTGACCCTTTTAAAGGGTCTGTGAGGAAAAACTATTTTCATAATAATACCAAGACATTTTAATTTCAAATAAGCTAAGTATCATTAGGTATATAATCCACATAAGCATAAACTCTTAGCATTCTCAATAATTTTTAAAAGTGTGTTTGTAGTTGTTCAGTTGTGTCCAACTCTTCATGACACTTTTTTTGGGTTTTCTTGGCAAAGATGTTAGAGTGGTTTGCTTTTTTCTTCTCCAGCTTATTTTACAGATGAGAAAATCGAGGCAAACAAAGTTATGTGACTTACCCAAGGTCACACAGCTGGTACATGTCTGAGACCATATTTGAATTCAGGTTGATGAATCCTCCTGACTCCAGGCCAGGCATTCTATCCATTGGGCCACCTAGCTGCCCATTTTTAAGATTGTAGGGGAGTCCTGAAACCAAAAAGTTTGATAACTGCTAGAGTATCTAAAAGTTTTTAAAACTTATTAATATTGAGCACATATAACATTTAGAAGGAATATGTTAATACCTACTTCCTGATACTCAGACTATTCTTTAGGCTAGTGCTGTCAAACTAAAAAAGAAATTTTAACACTGCAGGCTGAATATTGACTTGGAAAACCACATATTGACATTAACTATGTTGCATTGTATTTTTATTTAGTATGTTGAACATTTCCCAATTATACTTTAATTTATGTTCTACTCTAATTGGGTAGGGCTGGTTTTGATACCTCTGCTTTAGTCATTTCTATGAATTCTCTCTCTGCCACACCTTTGATCCCTATTTCTTCTTCTTTTTTTTTTTTTTTAAAGCAATTGTGGTTAAGTAACTTGCTCAAGGTTACACGGCTAGTCATTATTTATGCGTGGGTGCTCATTTTCTGAGGCCGGATTTGATCTCGGGTCATCCCAACTCCGAGGCCGGCGCTCTTACTCACTGTGCCACCTAGCCTCCCCTTTAGGGCAGTTGGGGTTAAGTAACTTGCCCAAGGTTACACGGCTAGGTTCTTTTTGTTTGTGTGGATTAAGTGTTGGAGGCCAGCTCCGAACTCGGGTCCTTCTGACTCCAGGGCCGGCGCTCTATTCACTGCGCCACCTAGCCGCCCGATCCCTGTTTCTTCTTACCCCACTGAAAAGGCACAAACATTCAATATAGTGATAGTGTATATGACATTGTCCTATTCTCAACTGCCTTTCTGCTGTATCCTTATTATAGTGGGGCAGTGTGTGTGCTTGAGGTATGTTTAATTATTTGTTTTCCTAGAGCGTTACTGGTTTTTTAGTTGGTGTTTAATTTCCTTTGAATTAGCTGTTTTTTTCCGTATGAAGTTATAAATGCCAAATAGCTACTACAAATAAATACTACAGAAATTCAGAAATGAGGAGAGTCATTGTGTGTTGGGGTATTTAGACAAAAGTTTGTGGAAACTTGAGCTGGCCTTTCTGGTGTGAGTGGAATTCAGATAAGCACAAAGAAGAGCATTGCAGTTAGCTAGGGAATGAAGTTTAGTAATAAGTAGACCGGTTTGACCTGAACCAAAGGGTTTTATTTATACAAAGAAGTAGTGAAAAGTAAACATGGATAGATTTAAGATTAAGTTGGAGAAAACCTCCAATGCTAGATTGAGCATTTGAACGTTATTCTAGCTGAATGGGAAGTCATTGAAGTTTTTGGAGAAGGAAATGACCTGCTGAAAATGTTGTTTTGGGTAGATTAATTTTGCTGAAGTATGTCCTACTAATTGGATGGGGGGAGGAGGAGATTAGCTTGGGAAACCAGTTAGATTGTCAGTGTAGTCCATTTTGAATTAAGGTGGTGGCCATGGAAATGCAAATAAAAAGTTGTTTATGATAACCTTGAGAAAGGAAGAATGACTTCATGACTGGTGGGATATAGAGAATAAAGAAACTTGAAAAGTTAATAACCAGATATTACACTTTTATTTAAAAAAAGCCTTGATATTATCATGGCCGAGTTCTCCCTGGACAATGGAATGTGATCTTTCCAGCATAATTTCACTTCGCTCCCATTTCTACATTCCCGCCATACTGGCTTTTTAGCTGTTTTCCCATCTTATCCTGTCTTCTCTTGACTCTGTACATTTGTTCAGGTTAACTCCCAGGCCTGGAATATATTCCCTCCACAACTGCCTATTATATTTGTTACTGACGTTCTTCTCTCCAAGCACAGTTCATGATACACTTAATCATTAACAAAGGCAATGATTTTGGTATGCAAAGAGGAACAAATGAATGTATATGAAACCATGAATTGGTACAATTTTTTAATAACTATATTAAAATTTACGTGTAGTAACTAACAAAATTGACCTGTTTATGTCCCCTTCTAAATTCCTTTTTGTTTTTATCTTGATATTTTTCCTAAACATTCTGCTTAGCTGGGGCGGCTAGGTGGCGCAGTGAGTAGAGCGCCGGCCCTGGAGTCATAAGGACCTGACTTCGGATCCGGCCTCAGACACTTAACACATACTAACAAACAAAAAAAAACCTAGCCGTGTGACCTTGGGCAAGTTACTTAACCCCAATTGCCCTCCAAAAAGCAAAAAAACAAAACAAAACAAAACAACATTCTGCTTAGTGCTAAAGGGCAGAACCTAGGTATAATAATAGGTGGATGTGGCACAGAGGCTAATTATAAAGCAGAATTGGCTGTTTTGGGAGGTAGTAGGCTCTTACTCTAGATCAGGGATTCTTAACTTGAAGTCTATAAACTTTAAAATATATATTATTTTGATAATATTTCTATATAATTGGTTTCTCTTATAATCTTATATATATTTTTACACATTTAAAAAACACTTTGAGAGAGCTTTTTACCAATCTACAAAAGTAGTGCATGACATGCTAAAAATAAGAATCCCTGCTGGCATAACAACAGCAATAACTTACATTTGTATAGCACTTTTAAGGTTTGCAGAGTACTTTATAAATATTATTTCATTTTTTTCCCTCACAAAAACTATTATCCTCATTTTCCATATGAGCAAACTAAGTTAGACAGAAGTTGTGTTGTAGTACCAATGCAATATTCACAACATCTGTGGTGACTATGAATATGCCAGCGTAATTCTGAGTGGCAAAATAAAACAGACTCTCCACATGGAAGATGGAACCAAAACATTCAAACACCAGAAAGCCAAATCCATCATAGCAACAAAGAAATCTACACACAAAAACAATGCAGAGGCTACCGCCATCCCCAAACCTTCCCCCTGGTAGGGCCTTCCCACAAATAAACACCCTCTCACTCACAGCTTCCTGCCTGCTTCCTCTCTCTCTCCCTCCACTCTGACTGCTCAGACCAACTTACTGTGGGCTCTGCTACACCTTTCTTCCTCCATCCTTCCTGCTCTACTGTTCACCAAGCTCCTCTCACCACAGTCTCATGTGACTCAAACTCATGTGTCTTAGCCTTCCATGAGACTTAAGCAGGTCACATGGGCCTATTAATGGATGGGAAAGATCTTCCCATTAAGCAAAATACATTAACAGTACAAGTGTCACACAGGTAGTAAGAATCTGGCTTTGAACTCAGTTCTTCCTGACTCTAGGTTTAGCACTCTATCCACTGTACCACCTTCTAAAGGTCTTCAAATAAAGGTTATATAACCCACGCTTTGTTTGGCAGTGTTGTTGATTGTATTCTTGGTCAAGTATAGGTTGAATAAAATGGCCTCTTCTGAGATTCTTTTTAAATCTGTTTCCTCATCTGTAAAATGGGGGAAAAGTCTTTGCTTTTTTTTTTTTTTGGAGGGGGGAAGGCAGGAAAGTTGGTGTTAAGTGACTTGTCTAAGTTCACACAGCTAGTAAATGTTAAGTGTTTGAAGCCAGATTTGAACTTGGGTCCTCCTGACTCCAGGGCTGGTGCTCTATTCACTGCGCCACCTAGCTGCCCCAGGGAATACTCTTTGTACTGCCTATTTCATAGAGTTATTGTGGAGGAAGCACTTTGAAAAATTATGTTATTACATTGGTTTGCTCTTCAAAATGTAGCAGATTTATGAGAAAATGTGAATAGGAGCTATGAACTGGATTAGTAGGTATGGGAGGGCTGTGACCTATGCCAATGAGTGTGTAACGAGCCTGATGACATCACAGGTATGTGAGTATCTGTGTTCTGATAATTTAAGAAATATCTGATTTTTGGATTTAGAAACAGTTACTCTGACAGATCAAGTAGTTCTTTTTCCTTTAAAAACTAGTTCAATTGAATTAGTTCAATTCAGTTCAATATTTAAGATATTTAGGATTCTACTCAACTTTGAAGGGCAAGTCATTTTTGGTTGGAAGCTTATATTTTTGCCTATTTGAGTAATAATCACAGCTAAGATTTATCTATAAAACTTTAAAGGTTTGCAGAATGTTGGTATGTTGTATTTTATCTTTACAACTTTTTTGGAGGTATGTATTAATATTATCCCCACTTTACAGTTAAGGAAACTGAGGCAAACAGATTAAGCGACTTGCCCAGGGTCATACACCTAGTAAGCACGTGCAATCAGTTTCCCTAACTATGTCTAGTGCTTTTAATGGCTGTGCCACCTGTCTGCCTCTTGTGTTCCCTGATGCCTTCTCATTTATAATAAAAGCTACCAGGTCTTGTGGGATTCTGATTGTGGCTTCTTGGTACTTGAACTACTTTATGGATGTTTGAGTATTTTATCTTTTAAAACAAAGCTCTGGATTCTGGCTGCAACATCCATGGCCCTTTTCTTTTAGGGATTTAATTTATTTCGTAAGGTGATAGATGGATTCTTTTATCTTTATTTGCCTTCTGGTTTTAATAGATGACAGATCTGAACAGTTTTTATTTATTATTTTAAAAGATATAATGTCTAGAATTTTTTTATTCATGGTTTTCAGGGAGTCCAATGATTCTTAAATTGTGTCTTTTTAACCTGTTTTCTAGATGAGTGTAAGACAAACAGCACACACGATGGCTGCTAGAACAGGTTCACTCTTGATCTGGTCAGACAGGAAAGACACTAAGAAGGGGTTAATAATCTTACTTTAGTCTAGTCTAGTTTCTCAGAAGAGGATTGCTAATAATGTGAGGACAAACTCCTACAGCATTCCCTAATCACCTTTCTCACAGGAGCTGGTGAGAAGAGGGGGCAGCTACCTCTATGTCTTGATGGGGTCAGTCGAGACAGGCATAACTAGTGCATTTCCTAAGTCCCCTCAAGTCTCAATGAGGCTAGTTGAGGCAAACACAGCATTTGTGCATTCAACCCTAAGGTTCCCCATTCACTGACCACTGACCATCCATTTTATAGAGTGACAAGGCATTTTGCCAAGGGATGACTTCATAAGGTTATTTAAGTAAGTTTTAGGATTATCATGTCAACTTAGCACAGCACACGCATACTACATGTTTATGACTTTAAGCACAAATATTCATATTGTTGCAAGGTTATATAAAGATACACAAGCATGGTGGAGACATTTTAAACCATAACAGTGGGAACTCATATCTAACACCTGGGAACAAGAGATTGCTATGGTCATGGATGCTGGGAAATGGAACTCTAAGAAATAATGATGAAAACTCACTTTTTACACACTAAAGTCCACCTTACACTAAAATTCACCTCTTGCCTCTTTTATATGAGATAGTTTACCCTAGTCTATCTCTCCCTTTCTCCTTCTCCCAGTAAATTCCTCTCTCACCTCTTAATTTTATTTTTTATATATCATCCCTTCATATTCAACTTATCCTGTGCTCTCTATGTATACATGTACATACATGTGTACCTTCTCATGCTTCTCTTGTTTCTTGTACTAGGAAAGTCACATTTTCTGTTCAGCTCTGGTTTTTTTCATCAAGAAGGCTTGAAAATCCTCTATTTCATTGAATGACCATATTTTCCCCTGAAGTATTATACTTGGTTTTGCTGGGTAGGTGATTCTTGGTTTTAATCCTAGCTCCTTTGACCTCTAGAATATCATATTCCAAGCCTTCTGATCCCTTAATGTAGAAGCTACTAGGTCTTGTGTTATCCTGATTGTGTTTCCACAGTAGTCCAATTGTATCTTTCTGACTGCTTGCAGTATTTTTATCCTTGACCTAGGAATTCTGGAATTTGGATATAATATTCCTAGGAGTTTTCTTTTTGGGATCTTTTTCAAGATGTGATCAGTGAATTCTTTCAGTTTCTATTTTGCCTTCTGGTTCTAGACCATCAGGGCAGTTTTGCTTGGTAATTTCTTGAAAGATGGTGTCTAGGCTCTTTTATTGATCATGGTTTTCAGGTAGTCCAATAATTTTTAAATTATGTCTCCTGGATCCATTTTCCAGGGTAGTGGTTTTTCCAGTGAGATATTTCACATTGCCTTCTATTTTTCATTTGTTTGGATCTGTTTTATAGTATCTTAATTTCTCATAAAGTCATTAACTTCCATTTGCTCCAATCTAATTTTGAAGGAATTACTCTCTTCAGTGAGTTTTTGAAATTTCTTTTCCATCTGGCACATTTGGCTATTTAAGGCATTCTTCTTATTATTGATTTTTTTGAGTCTCTTTTGCCATTTGAGTTAGTCTGTTTTTTAAGGTGTTATTTTTTTCAGTATTTTTTGGGGTCTCTTTTAGCAGTTTATTGACTCAATTTTCATGATTTTCTTGCATCATTCTCATTTCCCTTCCCAATTTTTCCTTCACTTCTCTTACCTGATTTTCAAAATCCTTCTTGCTCCTCCATGGCCTGTAACCAGTTTATATTTTCTTGGGAGCTTTTGATGCTCTTGTTCCATGCTTTGATCCTTTTTGTCCCCCAAAACGGAATCTGATCTGATTGTGTTTCCTCTACTTGCTCATCTTGCCAGTTTATTATTTGACTTTTGAGTTCTTTGCCATGGTAGAATTCTGCTTCCAGATTGCAGAGCCGTGTCCCAGATTGCTGGAGTTTTTGCAGCTGCTGGAGCTCTTAGGAGGGCACAGTCTCTGCAGCCCCCACAAGCTCTGGCACACTGGCCACACACCCCAGGACCACCACCCAAGACTGAAATCCAGATCCAAGCAGGTCAGAGCAAGAAAGCTTAGCCTCTTAATGGTACCCTATTGCTTGGTCCCGCTATGATTTACAGGCAAGAAGCTCCTGAGGCAGCCACATGGCAGCAACTGTAGCCTCAGCTGCAGCTGCTAGACCTTCACCACTTCTTGCCCCCGGGGCAGGGGTCAGACTGTGCTCTTTGTCCCCCTGTTCCAACAGAGTTTCCCACTCACCTTTTACTTTTTCTTTGGCGTTTATGGGTTGAGAAGTCTGGAAACTGCCATAGCTGCTGGTGGTTCACTCTCCTGAGGTTTGCTCTGGCCACCACTGGTTGGGGCTGTCCTGGGACCAGATCCTCATGGCTTACTCAGGGCTGCACTTGGCTCCCAACTGGGTGGGATAGACCTTTCCTGTTGGCCTGCTCGGCTGCCTTCAGCAGGAGATTTGTTTCTCTCCGTCACTTTGTGGGTTCTGTAGCTCTAAGATTTGTTTAGAGTCATTTTTTTACAGGTATTGGAAGTGATTGGAGTGGGAGCCCACACCAAGTTCATACTTTTACTCTGCCATCTTGTCTCTGCCCCCATCTTTTTTTTTCTTCTAAGCTTTTTATTTCCTTTCATTTCTTTGCTCCATGCTTTTATTCCAATTTTAATCTCTTGCCTCAGTTCTTCCAGATAGTCATGTATTCTTTACAGAAAATCCATTTTCCTTTGAGTCTCAGCTTGCAGTTCCTATGGAGTTACCCTGTCCTAATCATAGACTTTACTGGTAGCCCCCCTTCCTTATTGCTGATGGACTTCTGGAAGAATTTTTCTGCATTTCTGGGGTGAAGAGGTCACCTACTATAATTTCTCATTGGATTTCTTGATCGTATTTTGATCTGGTATGTATTTTAAGTTTTTGCTGGAATAGATAGCTATAAAGCTGTGTGGTCTGTCTTCCATTGCTCATAACCATCTTGGCCTGAAGACTTTGAAGAGTGCCACTATTATAACTTACAGTTGTCATGTCACTGTTGTTCTATTATTTTAGTTGAGTCTTCCTTGGCACTCCATATGGGGTTTTCTTGGCAAAGATATTAAAGTTTACTTCCATTTCCTTCTCCAGCTCATTTTACATTTGAGAAAATTGAGGCAAACAAAATTAACTGACTTGCCCAGGGTCACACAGCTAGTAAGGGTCTGAGGCTGGATTTAAACTCAGGTCTTCCTGACTCAAGGCCCAGCACTTTGTCTACTGTGCCACCTAGCCACAATTGCTAAAAGCAACAAAAAAAATTTTAATCAGGATGTTTATGACTTCAAAATATGATGATGATTGTCTTTTCTGTTAAAAACAATAAATAAAAATGTTCAGATTGTGGAAATATGTGTATTTATGTATACACATATACAGACATGAGAGATTTGGACCAAAGGACTTCCAAGGTCTCATCTGACTCCAGATTTATGATCCTTAAATTTTGCCAGAGTAATTTCTTTGAATCTCTCTCCCTTGCTATTATTATATAGTACCTTGTAATATTTTTGTCTTTCAATCTGTTGAATGCTTCCCCCCCAATGGGCTTGAACTCAGATCTTTCCTGATTCTTAAGCCCAACTCTGTCCACTATACCAAGATGCTTTGCTACTTCTTAAGACCTTAACATTCTTGTAGAATTCAGTGCCCATCCAGTTCAGTCCATTTTACACCAGAGAAAACTCTTTTCATCTTCTCACCACCATCATTGGGCAAAAAACAAAACCACTGTAACACATACATAGTCTAGCAAAACAAATTTTTACATTAGCCATATCCAAAATATAAATTGATTTTTTGCACTGTGAATTGTAGGACTAAATCTTGATTTTTAAGGTGACACAGTCTAAAGAGGAATGGTTGTTCTGTTATTATAAGGGTATAGAAGACTTGTATAGAGGAGATGGATGGAAGCAAAAAGAAAAAGATTGAATGAAGGAGTCAGGGATTGATTAGAACAAGATCCTGAAGAAGATGGGAAGCATCTTAGGCCCTAGTGAGAGGAAGGCCTAACTCTTAGTTTAAAGGAAAGAAGTAAATGATTTGAGGGCATTTGAGAGAGGTTTTGAAGTATAATGGAAGAGACTTGAAGAAACCTGAGATGTATGGATTCAGTCTTTTCAGTTGAGTAGGAGATGACTGAGAGAAAGGGATGGGGGTAGGATTGTGGGGAATGTGATAGAGAAATTTTTTTTTTGTTTGTTTTTGGAGGGCAATTGGGGTTAAGTGACTTGCCCAGGATCACACGGCTAGTTTTTGTGTTAAGTGTCTGAGGCCGGATTTGAACTCAGGTCCTCCTGACTCCAGGGCCAGTGCTCTATTCACTCTGCCATCTAGCTGCCCCTGTGATATAGAATTAAAAAAAAAAAATTAGTATCCAGAAAAAGAGGTCTAGCTTAGTATGTGAGACACTGAAGAACCAAAGCAATTCTTAGTTTCCTAAATGGTGATTTGAAAGAGAAAGTATTTCATAGCCATTTTAGTTATAAAACCTTTCAGATGATTTCCTAGTGAGTTTTAGGGCTGTTATTTTAAAACTGTACATATTTCCTGCTAGTTGTAAAACTATTAAAGCAAGTTATTGGCTTTTTGGCTGCCTTTTAAAGGTGCTATCAAGTTTAACAAACCATCAACTTTATTGTTAAACTCATTTCAAACAGATTTTAATTGAGCCAGTCATTCTTCATTTTTCCCTCTTTATATTGCTTGTCCTTTTGCATGGATGGAAGATTCTTGTTATGTACACTGATTAAACCCAGGATGTAGACAGAAAAGGTTATTTCAGTAGCAGTGGAGCTCATTTCCTTGTAGAAATGGCAGTTTTATTTGTGGTTTTGACTTTTTGATCTACTGTCTTGGGGTACTTTAACTGCTATTATTAGCTATTGGTATGCCTCATCTCATTTTGGTGCTGAAAGCACTCATTGTTTCTTATAACTTTAGAAAAGTACTCAGTTTTTCTTGACTGCCACTTTCCGCCCCCAGAAAATTGACAGTGCTTACTTGAGTGGTTTGTAAACTGTTAAATCAATAGGAAATGGTGTGGAGTAACAAAAAGATCATTGATTCTGGAGTTGAAGGTCATTGGTTCTGGAGTTGAGGGATGGTGGTTGAACTTCTTGCCTGACCCTGCCTGTGTGACCTTGGGCAAGGCACTTAACTTGCCTGGGTCACAGTTTCCTCATCTATAAAATGAGAGAGTTGGCAAGAAAAACATTACAGATTTGTTCAGTCAGGCAAAACAAGTTCCTGCATTAACCACATCCAAAAAAAGAAAAAAAGTATTTAATAAAATGCTTGCTCATTTCCCTCCTTCCCCCAGAAATTTAAACTACACACATACACACATGTGCACATGCACACACAGAGAGAGACAGAATAGAAAGTAGAGTGCCAGGGGAGCACTAACATCTGAGGATATCAGGACAGGCCTTCTAATAGAAGCTGGGTACCTGAGCTCTTCTGTGAAAGAAACTTAGGATTCTGTGAATCAGAGGGGCAGCAGTGGAGGGAAGAGGGAGAAGCCTACTCAAGGCATGGAGGTAGGAGATGGAACATTACTCTTTTAGATAATCTGTATAGTATTTGGTTGCTGACTTTTTATTCCCGCCTGACTTTTAAACTTTAAAGCCCTTATTCTGTCATATTAGCTAGTGTGTTGATGATTGTTCTCTAGTTAAATGACAGCTAGGAAAGATTTTAAAATTTAGAGGTACCCCCTGCAGCTTAGTAGAGACCAGCAAGCAAGCACATCTGTTTTTTCACTGTTCAATTCTAACCTTTAATTACCACAAATAAGCCTTTGGCTGTTCTTTCTGGTTTCATTCCCCTTACCATTCTGTATTGCATAGTGCCACTTATTATCTTTCTGAACCCTCTGCCCCCTTTCATTATGCCATTCTATTTAGAAATTGATAATGATTTGATTGTCTATCAGATCAAGTCTGAACACAGATAAAACACTTCCTATTTAAATGTTTTATTCTCTTCCATTGGATTATAAACTATAAGCATAGTCTCTCTCATTTTAGTCTGTATCCTTAGCATTTAGCAAAGTGTAGCACCCTGTATAAAATAGGTGCTTGTTAATAAATGATGAATTGGGTGTAAATTTGAATTGATCCAGGAGATGTAGGGGAAAAAATATTGGGTGATGTGGTAAGTCCCTGGTTTTGCTCCTGGCTTTACTGCTTAAAAGCTTGTGGTTATAGATATGCCACTCATCCTCTTAGAGACTCAGTTTTCTTACTGCCCTGGCTAACTCTCACAGATTTATTGTCAGGATCAAATGATATCATCTATTTATTTCTATATAGCATTTAACAGTTGGCATGAAGGAAAAATTGGTTTGATTTAATATTAGTAGCAATCCATTACATGAGCTGCCATGTAGCAGGAGTACAATGGCTAATGAAGTTCCAAAAGTGATTGTGTGTATCATTACTTGACATATTAACTTAATTGTAAGTTATTTGGCTGTAGTAATAAGCACTAATATGATGTCTTCCTAGTTTGTTGCTCAAATATGGTATGATGGTTGGTCCCAGCTTTAAAAAAAGGAACTTTGAAAAATGTAGCCAAGAATATTCCCTAATAGTGATTGTGATATTTTTTCCTTTTTGGAGGGCAGTTGGGGTTAAGTGACTTGCCCAAGGTCACACAGCTAGTAATTGTTAAGTGTCTGAGGCCAGTTTTGAACTCAGGTCCTCCTTAGTCCAGGGCTGGTGCTCTATTCACTGTGCCACCGTGCTGTTCTCCCCCCCCCCTTATTTTTAAATTTAAAAAAATTTAGTGTTCTATTTTAAAATTTTGAGCATATATTTGGATTACAGTCATCAGAGAGACAAGGACAGAAAAAGTCACACCTAGTTATTGGATCATGCTTACCTTACTCTTTCTACTTTGGTGAGGAAATGCTAGGTACTTTTCCACACAAGGCAGCTCTGTAATATGGACAAAGGCAAAGGGTTTTATAGAAAAAGCAGAGGTCTTTTTTTTTTTTTTAGCTTTTAAAAATATTTATTTATTATTAGTTTTCAACATTCACTTTTATGAGATTTTGAGTTCTAAGTTCCCCCCTCCCTCCCCTCCCCATTCCCAAGACAGCATGTAATCTGATGTAGGCTATACATGTTCATCTTAAACATATTTCCACATTAATCGGGTTGTGATAGAGGAATCAGAACAAAAGGGAAAAACTACAAGATAGAACCAAAAAACCAACAAAAAAGAAAAAATAATACACTCCTATCTCCATTCAGATTCTGTAGTTCTTTCTCTGGATGTGGACAGCATTTTCCATCATGAGTCTTTTGGACTTATCTTAGATCATTGCAGTGCTGAAAAGAGCTAAGTCTATCAAAGTCAGTTATTGTACAATATAGCTGTTACTTTCTACAGTGTTTTCCTGATTCTGTTCACTTCACTCAGCATCAGTTCATGTAAATCTTTCTAGGTTTTTCTGAAATGTGATATTTCTTTCAAGGAGTTTACTTTCATTGAACGATCATCTTGCCTGGAAGATTATGCTTAGTTTTGCTGGATAGTTAGTTGGTTATTGGTTGTAGTCCAAGTTTTTTTGCCGAGCTACCCTAACTGTAGTTCCATGCTATTTGAATTGTTTCTTCCTTGCTGCCTTTAGTATTTTCTCCTTGATCTGATAGTTCTTGGAATTTTCAATTTGGGATCTCTTTCAGAAGGTGTCTGGTAGATTCTTTGCATAACTAGTTTACCCTCTGGTTCTAGGGCCCCAGGGCAATTTTCCTTTATGAGTTCTTGGAAGATGTTGTCTAGGCTCTTTTTCTCATTATGGCTTTCCGGTAGACCTATATAATTCTTAGATTATCTTTCCTGCATCTGTTCTCTAGGTCAGTTGTTTTTCTATTCTTTTTTTTTGTTTGGAGGGGGGAAGACTGGGCAGTTGGGGGTAAGTGAGTTGCCCAAGGGTCATATGGCTAGTAAGTGTTAAGTATCTAAGGCCAGATTTGAGCTCAGGTCCTCCTAACTCCAAGGCTAGTGCTCTATTCACTGCACCACCTAGCCGCCCCAATCACTTGTTTCTCCAATGAGATATTTTACATTTTCTTATTCTTTAGGTTTTATTTGACTGATTCTTGATACCTCATTGAGTAGTTAGGTTCAAATTGACTGATTCTAATTTTTAGCGAATTAATTTCCTCAATTAATTTTTGAAGTTCTTTTTACATATGTTCAGATTTTGTTTTTAGGGAGTTCTTTTCTCCAATTAGATTTTGTACCTCTTTTTCAATTCACAAGTTTTACGTTTTAAGGAACTGTTTTCTTCAGTAAAATTTTTTTTTCCATTTTGGCAACTGTAATTTTAAAATAATTAGTTTATCTTCTACCTCTCTAATTTGGCTTTTTTTGAGCTCTTCCAAGAATGTTTTCTGGGCTTGAGACCAATTCATATTCCTTGTTGAGGTTTCAGAGTTGGATATAGTCAATCTGACCTCTTGTGAATTTGGTTCTTCTGGCTCACTATAAAAGGATTCTATCGTTTTTGTTCCTAGAAATTGCTTCTTTCCCATTGTGATTGCCTATTTCCTGACCTTTAAAGTGGATTTCTGCTCCTGGGGTATAGAGAGCTGGAGCGAGGGGTCTGGTTATTGGCTTTATGTGTTGTGTCCTCTGGTGTCTAAAGTGAGGCTAAGGCCAGGGCTTTCTGAGTTGCCTCAAGTTTACTCTGAAGTGCACAGTATGGGGGAGGGGTAGTCTGGCTGCTTCAGGATTCCACCTCCCAGACCCTAGGCTGAGACTCAGAGAGGCTCAGCTGCTGGTAGCTGGCAGTGCCTGTGTCTGCTGATTCCCCTGCTTGTGTGAAGGCACACCTGGGGTTCTGGTGTTAATGTTTTCTGGCTTCACCCTTCTGGGGTTCAGGATCTCCTGCTGGTCAGCTTAAATGAGTCTTGTTGGGACAGCTCTTACCCTTCAACTTAACCTCAGCACAGCCACACCCAGACCCTTCCTGTAGGACTCCCAGGCCTGCCTAGGGTTGGGCTATTTCAGGATTTTACCCTGTGACAATATTCTCTGGATTTTCAGAGTGTTAGGGAGAGAGTGGAATGCTGAGGGTTTGCTCCTCCATCTTGGCTATGGGGAGCTCAGGTAGTTGATTTTTAAACATTCAGGCTATGGGTTGGTAGACCCAGAATTAGCTGCTGCTGCCTCAGGGCCCTGTGCCTCCTCTTACCCACCTCCAAATCCCGGTCCCATGGTGAGAGGTCTGGGAATTGCCCCTGCAGTGGGTGAATCAGCTTGCCCAGGCCCACTCAGGCTCTGCTCTGGTTAGGTCTCAGGTCTACGCTGTTGCAGTCACCATTATGTGCTTCCCCTGCCCAGTCCCACATTCACACCTTCCTGGACTGAAAATCTGCCAGGCTCTGTCTCCCAATGGATTCTGCCACTCTAAAATCCATTCAAATTTACTTTTTAGAGGTTACTGAAGGAGGTCAGGTGAGATCTTACTTTCACTCTGCCATCTCTTGGCTCCGCCCTGAAGGAGTTTACTTTCAAGAACACTTCTTTGAGGACTAAAATTTTGAGAACATTATATGTGGATTCTTCGTAGACTGCTTAGATTCCACTGCTTAATAATTCTTAGAGAAATGAAAAGCATACACTTCATAGTAAAGAAATCAAGCAAAAAAAAAAAGGGAGACTCCTCTCATTTTAAGGAAGTAAGTGAATTGCACTCTTGAGTTTTTCATTTGGATTGGATATGAACTACTTTTTCCTTTTGCAGGTGTAATGGATAGGTAACAGAGAAGAATTTCATTTATTTGTCAAGGAGTCAAAATGACTGAGTGCTTCCTGCCTCCTACCAGCAGCCCCAGTGAGCACCGTAGGGTGGAGCATGGCAGTGGTCTTACTCGAACTCCCAGCTCTGAAGAGATCAGCCCTACCAAATTCCCTGGATTATACAGGACTAGTGAGCCGTCACCTCCCCATGACAGCCTACATGAGCCTCCAGATATAGTGTCTGATGATGAAAAGGAACATGGAAAGAAAAAAGGAAAATTTAAGAAAAAGGAAAAAAGGAGTAAGTAGAATTTCACTTTATGATTTGCATGCAATTTTCCAGCACTGTCTTAGTTTTTTTTCCAATTTGTTATTATCTTTTGAAAGTTGCTCTATACTGGAGCATGTACCTTATCCTACAAAAAAGCTTCCATCTCTTTTTTTATCTGAAAAATACTACTATATAGTCAAAATGAAAATCATAATTATTTCCACAAGGATATTTTATTATTTACAGGTGAAAAGTTACTAACTGCTAACTGTTCCTCTCTGAAGTGGGAGGGAGGGAGAGAGGAGAGGTAGATGCAGGACCCCCCCCACCCCACCCCCATCCTTGGTCTTCCTCGAATCCCAAACGGAGACCTGCCTGTTCCTGCCTGTTCCCTTCTGGTTCCCCAGAATGGATCCTGGGTAGGCCTTGGTGCACAACTTTTTCCTGGCTACCAAAGGGCCCTTGGCCCTCCTCCCCAATGTGCATAGACCTCCCTGGCTCCCTGTCTTGCCCTATGCTAGGTTTCCTCATCAGGGTCTGGTCTTTTTGGAGGAATTGTCTTGTTTTGGGTGGTCTTGGTGTACAGCTTCCTGCCACCCTACCATCTTGGCTTATTTCCACTTAACCTTAGAAAGTTAGTTTCCTAATCTCTAAAATATGGATGATAATATTTGTTCTACCTACTTTACAGGATTATAGGTGGGAAATAGAGACCTTTAAGATGTTTGTGACTTTTCTGTTCTCTTCAGATTTTTTTTTAATGTTTTGCAAAGTGCTTTATATATCTCATATGATCCAAACAAGGAAGCTGGGAGGTATTTGCTATTATCAGTTCAGATATTTTTAATAAATGTCCAATCTGTGCAGTAAGTGTCCACTATATACAAAGACCAAAGTGAAGTGGCTTGACCTGGAGGAGGCTAAGTTCTAGGATCAGACAGTCTGCACACAAGAGAGTCATACAAAGCAATTTTCCAGGAAGAAAATACTGGTAACTTAGATCCAGAAAAGTTAAGTGTGGGCTGTGATGCCTGAACCATACTTTGAAGGAAATTAGGGGTTCTAAGAAGCAGGAATGAGGAGGGAGCTCTTTCTGTACTTAGGAGACTACTTTTATGCAAAATCAGTGGAGGCTGAAGTTGGGAAGATATGTCTGAAAAGGAGCTTGAAGGCCAGTTTGACTGGAAGAGAGAGAGAGAGAGAGAGAGAGAGAGAGAGAGTGTGTGTGTGTGTGTGTGTGTGTGTGTGTGTGTGTGTGTGTGTGTGTGTAAGGGAGTAATACTGAAATATAACTGGCAAGGTAGATTGAAGCTAGAAGGCTTTAACTCCAGATTGAGGCTCTTGCATTTTAACTTAAAGGAAATAGAGAGCCATTGAAGATATTTGAGTTGGTAGTGGGGGAGTGGTAATGATGTGTCTGGGGGTAAATGGTGCAGTTTTTATAGATTTCATTTATGTAGTCTCCTAACTTTTCTTTCTGTCTTCATTTTATGTTTTCTTTAATCCATGTTTAACACAGTTCCTGAGGAATCTTCCTAACTTGGGTATGACCATATCAGTTCCATATTTGAAAACCTTTCAAGGTTCCTAACTGCTTGCCAGTTCTCTTATTCTAGCATTCGAGACTTTCTTCATTTGTATTTTAATCTAATTTTCCAACTTTGTTACCCCGTTACCCTTTATGTACTTCATGTTGTAACCAAATTGCACTATTGTTTAATTTGCTATTATTTGTTCTTCCTTAACATAGCACTTTTCAGAATTTATGTCTATATCTGTTACTTTGTTTGCCTGGAAAATCCTTTACCTATATTCCTGCTGGGTGAAATTCTCTTTCTTTCAAACTCAAACCAGAAGCTGCCTCTTCTGTGATTGGACAATGCTCCCTGCTGGTTCTACCTCTCCTTCATCAAGAAGTGATTCGTGTCCTTTAATTTGTCCATCTGTTCCTGACCTTTCCTTTGTATTTCTTCCATGGTCCTTTGTACTGTAGTTATTTTTATAAATGTCTTTATTCTATTGAGCATTCATTGTGAGTAGGGACTGGGTCTTTTTTATGCTAGAATCTAGCATATGGTCTTATACTTTGTAAGCACTTAATATTCATTGAATTAGAAAAAAAATCATTTGCACGCAGCCAAGTATGTACGGAGGTCTCTGATTAGAAGAAAGAACATTGCTTTGGAGTCAGAAGACAGGGTTTAAATCTTAGCCCTGTGACCTGGTTGGTTCCATGACATTGATCAGTCAGGTCATTTGATCCACTGTGAAGCCTCAGTTTCCTTATTGGTAGCTGTAGCTTTGTGAATAATAACTTCTAAGACCTATCTGCTAGGCTCATAGGATTTTTCTGAGAATTTAAATTAATAGAGGTAAATCATAAAGTACTATGTGAAATTTAAGCCATTATAATAATGCAACAATTTGTAATATTGCCTTACAGTTTACAGAATGCTTTCCCATATGCCATGTGGGAATAACCATGTAAATAATAACCATGTGAAAGAAGCTAAATGAGAAGATCCATATAGTTAAAAGGAGGAAATCAAAGTTCAGAGAGCTTTAAAAAAAATTATTTTTAGTTTTCAGCATTCGTTTCCACAGGATTTTGAGTTACACATTTTCTCCCCTACCCCAAGATGGCAAGCATACTGAATACCTGTTATCCCAGTCTACCTTCTATTTCCCCTCCATCCCCCCTTTACCTCCTTCCTCTTACTTTCTTGTAGGGCAAGATGGATTTCTATACCCCACTGCCTATATATCTTATTTCCCGGTTGCAGGTAAAAACAGTTTTTTTTTCTCTCTTCTTCCCTCCTCACCCACGCCACTGAGAAGACAAGAAATTCAATATAGGTTACATGTGTGTAGTTATGCAAAACATTTCCATGGTACTGATGTTGTGAAAGACTTAACTATATTTCCCTCCATCCTGTGCTGTCCCCCATTAATTCTATTTTCTCCTTTGACCCTGTCCCTGTTCAAAAGTGTTTGCTTCTGATAACCCCTTCCCCAATCTACTCTCCCTTCTGTCATCCATGCTATCTTCTTCTTATCCCCTTCCCCTACTTTCCTATAGGGTAAGAGACCCAACTGAGCATGTTATTTCCCCCTTAAGCCAAATCCAGTGAGAATAAGGCTGACTCATCCCCTTTCACCTCCCTGCTCTTCCCCTCCATTGTGACAGCTTTCTCTTGCCTCTTCTATGTGAGATAATTTACCCCATTCTGTGTCTCCTTTTCTCCTCTCAATATGTTCCTCTTTCACCCCTTTATTTCTTAGGTATCCCTTCAAAGAGGAGCTCTCTTGCAGTGCTTTCTGGGTGTGGGACACTGTGCTAAGTGCTTTTGTACAATTATTATCTCATTGGATTCTTACAACAATCTTGGGAGGCAGGTGTTGTTATTATCTCCACTTTACAGAGAAGGAAACTGAAGCAAACAGAATGAGTGACTTGCCCAGGGTCACTAGCTAGTAAGTGTCTAGGATTTGAATTCAGGTTTTTCTGACACCAGGTCTGGTGCTCTAACCACTGCATTACTGGCTGCCCACATGTCACATTTTCATAGGTTTATTTGAATGTTACAGACATAATATATCATGCTGACAGGTAGTTTCAAAACTCTGATCAAGGTAAACCACCTACCTTAAATAATTAGGTCTGAAAATAGATAAGTGACCTTATACTTTGCTAATTGTTCTTTGATGCAGCACTGTCCCAGAGTTTGTGTTTCTGTCTCTCTGCATTTATTTATTTATTTGTTTGTTTGTTTATTTATTTGTTTATTTATTTTTTAGGTTTTAACAAATGTGCTTTATTAACTTCTGGTTTACATCATTCATTTCAGCCAGGTTTTGAGTTACAATTTTTTCCCCATTTTCCCTCTGCCCACCACCCCAGAATAGCAGTCCCACAAGATATCCCCTCATCCAATCTGCTCTCCCATACCCCTTTCCACTTTGCCATTAGGGCAAGGTGAATCTCTGTGCCCCAATGCCTGCACATCTTATCTCCCAATTACATGGAAAATAGTATTAATAATAGTATTTATATACATTTGAAACATTTAATTTTAAAATTTCAAATTTCAGATCCATTCCCTTCTCCCTTGTCACCCAGTCCCTCTGAGAAGATAAGCAATTCGGTATATGTTGTACATATATAGCGATGCAAAACATTACCATAGTAGATATATTGTAAAAGACTGCTTATATTTCCATCCCACCCATCCCACCCCCCACCTGGTCCATTCCCTACTTTGATCCTGTCCCTCTTCGAAAGTGGGTACTTCCAACCTCCGCTCCAGCCAGAATACCCACGCCTCCATCATCCCCCCTGTCATCCCCTTCCCCCTACTCTCCTACAGGGTGAGATATCCCATTTAGTATGTATGTCATTCTCTCCCTGAGCCAAATTCAATGGGAATATGGTTTTGCCTTTTTGCCTTCCTGTTCTTCCCCTCCCTTGCAACTACTTCCCCTTGCCTCTTCTACATGATATAGTTTACCCTACCCTGTCTCTCCCCATCTCCTCTTGCCACTTTCCTCTCTCACCTCTTTAACTTAATCCCTTAAGTATCATACCTTCCCACCAAATTAAACCTGTACCCTCTATCCATGTATACCTGCAAATATATATACATATATTCACATATGTATTCATATGCCCATATATCCTTCTTCAATTATTTTCATACTGAGAAAGGTTTCATCAGTCACGGTTATTGTTTTTCCATGTAGGAATGTAAATAGTTCAACTTTGATAAGTTCCTTTTGATTTCTTTTCCCTGTTTACCCTCTCAGGTATCTCTTGCTTCTTGTGTCTGGATGTCAAATTTTCTATTCAACTCTGGTTTTTTCTTCAAGAATGCTTGAAAGTCCTCTATTCTACTGAATGACCATATTTTCCCCTGAAACATGGTACTCAGTTTTGCTGGGTAGGTGATCCTTGGTTTTAATCCCAGCTCTCTTTTGCCCTCTGGAATATCATATTCCATGCCCTTTGATCCCTCAGTGTAGAAGCTGCCAGGTCCTGTGCTATCCTGATTGTGTTTCCACAATATTGAAATTGTTTCTTCCTGGCTGCTTGTAGTATTTTCTCCTTGATCTGGGAGTTCTGGAACCTGGCTATAATATTCCTGGGAGTTTTCTTTTTGGGATCTTTTTCAGGTGATCGGTGGATTCTTTTCAACTTCTATTTCCCCCTCTGGGTCTAAAACATCAGGGCAATTTTCCTTGAGAATTTCTTTAAGGATGATTTCTAGGTTCTTTCTTTGATCATGGCTTTCAGGTAGTCCAATAATTTTTAAATCATCTCTCCTGGATCTATTTTCCAGGTCAGTGGTTTTTCCCATGAGATATTTCACATTGCCTTCTATTCTTTCATTTGTTTGGATCTGTTTAACAGCATCTTGATTTCTCATAAAGTCACTAGCTTCCATTTGCTCTAGTCTAACTCTGAAGGAATGAATCTCTTCAGTGAGCTTTTGAGATTCTTTTTACATTTGGCAAATTCGGCTTTTTAAAGCATTCTTCTCCTCATTGCCCTTTTGAGCCTCCTTTGCCATTTGAGTTAGTCTATTTTTTAAGGTGTTATTTCCCTCAGTCAGGCTGTTGACTCTCATTTCATGCTTTTCCTGCATCCTTCTCATTTCTCTTCCCAATTTTCCTTCCACTTCTCTTATTTGGTTTTTAAAGTCCTTCTTAAGGTCCTCTATGGCCTGTAACCCACTCATATTTTCATTTGGGGCTTTTTGTGCAGGAGTTCTGACTTCACAGATCTCTTTCTGTTCCATGCTTCGATCCTCTTTGCCCCCAAAATAGAAGTCTAATGTTGCATTTTTCTGTTTATTTTGTTTCCTTTGCCTCAGCACATTGCCACTTAATCACTTGATTTTGGGGCTTGTTGCCACAGTAGGACTCTGCCGATGGGAGCTTCTGTCCCAGATGTTGGGGTCTTTACAACTTCCAGAGGTGTTAGTTGGGTGGCCTCTGTAAAGCCTCCATATGCTCTGGTAAGCTGGATACCCACCCCAGATCTCCCTGCCAGACCACAATCCAGATCCAGGGAGGTTAAAGCAAAAGCAGTTAACCTTCAAGAGTGATTTCTGGATCTCCCTACAGTTCGCAGATCAGGAGCTGAAGCTGCCACTGAAGCTGCAAAATGGCTTCTGTGCCATGGTTCCTCAGCTGCTTCTTGCCCCCAGGGGAGGAAGCCGACACGTTCCCCAAATACTGGTCCCAAAGTCCATAGAGCACTAACCTCTAATTTTTTCCTAGGCATATCTGTGTTGATAATTCTGGAATTGCCACAGCTGCTGGTGTTCTGGGGTCCCTCCAGCCCTCTGCTGGTCCGGCTACCCTGGGGCTAAAACTGGCACTTGGCTCCCAGCATTGTGCTGTGCTGTGCTGGCCACTTCCTGCAGGGCTGCTGGGCTGTCCTCAGTAGGAGGTTAGCTTCTCTGTGTTGTTCTGTGGGTGCTGGAGCTCCAGAAGTTGTTCAGAGACCACCTTTTACATTGTTTGGAAGTGGTGTGGAGGGAAGCACCTTGGAAGTGCTGTTTCTGCTCTGCCATCTTTGTCTCTTTGTCTTTAAATAGAACTGTAGAATGCTAGAGCTGGAATAGACCTTAGTGACTTTTTGGTTCAGACTTCTTATTCTGTAGTTGAGGACATGGAATCCCAGAGAGGCTGCTCACATAATGAGTTCATGGGAGTTCTTGACAGAACTAGAACTCAAGTCTTTCCTAGTCTCATACTTTTCCCCACTAATATCATACTAGCTTTCCCTTCCACCCACTAAGAACTTCAGGCCCAACTCTGGGCCATAGGAAAAAATTTTTAAATGTATTAAATTTTGGTTTTCAACATTCACTTCCATAAGTTTTAAATTTTCTCCCTTTCCATCCTCCCTCCCTCCCCAAGAAAGTATGCAATCCAATATGACTCTATAATATATTCCTATTAAACACATTTTCACATTAGCCATGTTTCAGAGACGAATTATAACAAATGGGAGAGACCATGAGAAAGAAAAAAAAAACCATAACAAAAAAAGAAAATAGTTTGCATTCTGACTCCATAGTTCTTTCTCTAGATGTGGATGGCATTTACCATAGAATCCTTTGGAATTGTTTTAGGTCCTTGTATTTCTGAGAAGGGCTAAGTCTATCAATATCAGTTCTCACACACTGAGGCTGTTACTGTGTCCAGTGTTCTGGTTATCATTTCACTCAGCATCAGTTCATGTAAATCTTTCCAGGTTTTTCTGAAATCTGCCTGTTCATCATTTTTTTAAAATTTTAAACAAGAAGTTTATTTAAACAAGATGCTTGACTTGAAGGGAAAACTATCTAGGATCAATTTCTTTACAGTAATTTATCCCTACTGAGAGACAGAGATTGCCCTACATATAACAGCTACGTACAAAAAAGTCACAATCATCCTTGGTTTTACAATGATAAAAGAAAAACATTGAAATTATCCAGTCAAACAAGGTATGCAAGGATTTTTTTGTGGGTTTTTTTTTTTTTGTTGTTGTTGTTTTTAAACAGTGAGAGCAAAATAACTTATGGAATATAAAGATAAAAGTTGAATGAGCATGCCACTAATGGAGAAAAGGGATATTTTCACAGACCCAGTTTGTTTTTTCCCTTCCCCTTCTCCATTTGATGTTGATCAAAACATACCATCAGCCATTTAGTTAAAAAAAAAAAATACGCATTATGCCTGTACACATACACCAGTTACTTATGTACAATAAAGGAATGGGGAAGGGAATCAAAGAAGAGAGAAAACTACACTGCAGTAGTCAGGATGTGGATGAACCAAATCTTGGTTTTTAATTGTGAATGTATTGTTTTCCTTGGGAGCACAGTTCTGGAGCAGAGTTGTAGATTCTCTTTTTAGTAAGCGCCTCCTGTCTGCTGCTGGAATACATCAGTTGTATCTTCATCCTCCGTTTCCAGCTGTGCAGATGTGTCTGTTTCATTAATTGGTTGCCCATCAAATTGGAATCTGATCTGCCTCATTCACAATAGGCTTTCATTAGTTTACTAAGTGATATGTGCCTCTTAATCTTAAATTGCACCACTGAACCATCTTGCCCTGCCACCTTCAAATTAATGTGGTCGTTTTCAGTCTCGACTCCTTTCTTTGGCTTTTCGTCCACCATGGTGAGTCTGGCGGTCTCCTCAGCCGCCGCTTCACAAAAGAGGCACCAGGATGGTCCACTCCAAGGGAATGGAGGGTGAAGCAGCAGTGGTAGGAACAGGAGGATGTTCACTAGAACAGTATAGAACAGTAGTATTCCATTACATTCATATACCACAACTTGTTCAGCCGTTCCTCAACTGATGGGCATCCCTTCAATTTAGGAAACTTTTTTTTGATAGTAATGGAATTTTTTTTCTAATTATATGTAAAGAAAGTTTTCAGCCTTCACTTTCTTTCTTCACTTTCTTCACTTTCTTTCACTTTCTTCACTTTCTGAGTTCCAAACTTTTTCCTCCCTGCCTCCCTTCCCTTCCCTATTCCTCAACCATAGGAAACTATTGAGAAGAATGAGAAATAGACTGTAGTAGTAGTTGAAATACCATTCTGAGAGATATAGATTGGTGTGCTTAAGTAAACCCAGCCTATACAAGTCTTGGCTTACAAAGCAAACATCACCTATTGGTCCAGATATAAGCTGAACTTGTTCCCTCTTCTTCCCTCTCTGACCGAAGTCTGTCTGTATATATCTAAAATCTGAGCATCCCTCCTCATAATGCTATCCTAGATTTGATGGATACCTCTCTGATACACTCAATAGTAAAAACTTCCTAGTTTGTAGTTAATCATAACAATAACATTAATATTAATAGTAACTATTAAATATTGAATTAAGCTGCAATACATAGTATTAATAATAGTAATAAGAGGCTAGAGAGAGCTGGGAAAAGCCTCTTTAAGTTTTAGAGTGTGAGTCCCAGTGGAGGGTTTTAAATTGTTCAGTAACACCATTAACTCTGCAGGCTTCAGGACGCTTCTATTTGTTTCTGTGGTTGTGAAAATTTCAGGATGAAGGTGGCAGAGCTGGCAGAAAACAGGCTTTGACACTGGGGAGCAAATAGAGAAAAAGGAGAAAGTTGAGGATTATCCAGCATCTCAATTTTGGATACCTCAGAAGTCATCCAGAGAGCTGGCAGTTAGTTTCCTTTTAAAAATCTTATCTTTCTAGTTTTTGATGTAACACCATTCAAACTTCCCCATGCTCCCACTCCATCCGAATGAAATGTTGTGGAATAGAGGCATAAGGGCATATTGAACTTAGTCAGAAAACTTGAATTACACAGTTACTGGCTAACAGGGGTCTCTAACTCTACACATGTAATGTTAATCAGACTTGAAGAGCTCTCAGAAGTTGAATTTGGAGATTTTATTGGGTTTTTTTTGGTTGTTATTTGAGTGTTAAGTTTGGTCAAAAATACCATAAATGGTGGTAGAAGTAGGGAATCTCAAACTTTTTTTTATTTAGCTTAAAGTCAAAGTGTAAATAAAGTGGCAACTATTCCATCTTTTGTTAAATAGGAATCAAATACGTTTATTGTCTTTAAATATGCTTTGCATAAAGTCAGCAGTATTTGATTTTTAATATAAATTTGGATATTTTGGATTTTTAAAAAAATTCCTGTAGCATTTTTGGAACCTGACTTATGATGTTTGTTTTTATACATTTCTCCATTAGGTTCTTTTTAATTTTCCTGTTTGTGTGCCAGAGATAAATTCAGTTTAGGAAAAAAAATAGATTACCATAAAATAGGTTCATACCTTTTTTGCTTCCTAGTTTGTTCAGTTATTTTTCCTTGCTTTTCCCTGCCCATATATTTTCTTTTTAAAATACTTTTGAGGAGTGTTGTATATAATTGGTTCAAAATGATATTAGAAGAAATGACATGGAAGGACCCTTTGCTTTACAGAGAAGCTCAGTACAGTAACAACATGCGAAAGGTTTCCCTAACGCATGTAAAGTGGGAGATAAAAATGAAATTTACAGAGAACTTTTAAGGAACATGTCTGTTTTCCTCTAAAGTAGCCCTCAGCCTTAATTGTCTAGCTGCGTGTTGCCCTCTCGTGGCTGGAACACGTCAGTGCAAAACATTTTGTTTTCACGGAAGCAGAAACCAGTTTTTAGTACTGATAGGTTTGAAAAGGGAGTATATTAACACTGTGGAAAAGGGCAGAGTGTCTAGTTTCAATGGCAGACTATATTTTGTCCTCTTTTTTATAGCAAGAGTATTCACTGTTTCTCAAATGGACTGACAGTTTCAGACATAAAAGATGTAATGAATGTCCCCTACTTTCTCTGACAGCTGAAGGCTATGCTGCCTTTCAGGAGGACAGCTCAGGAGATGAGGCAGAAAGTCCTTCCAAAATGAAAAGGTCCAAGGGAATACATGTCTTTAAGAAGCCCAGCTTTTCCAAAAAGAAGGAAAAGGATTTCAAAGTAAAAGAGAAACCCAAAGAAGAAAAACATAAGGAAGAAAAGCACAAGGAAGAGAAACACAAAGAGAAGAAGTCGAAAGACTTGACAGCAGCCGACGTTGTGAAGCAGTGGAAGGAAAAGAAGAAAAAGAAGAAGCCAACTCAGGAGCCAGAACTGCCTCAGATGGATGCTCCAAGTCTCAGGCCCATTTTTGGGATACCTGTGGCAGAAGCAGCAGAGAGGACCATGATGTATGATGGCATCCGCTTGCCAGCAGTTTTTCGTGAATGTGTAGATTATGTAGAGAAGTATGGCATGAAATGTGAAGGCATCTACAGAGTTTCAGGTATTGTGTCCCTATAACTAACTAGCTATGGTAAAAAAAAAATCTTCATCAAAGGAAGAAACAGGATTAAATTTAGATTTGTGGCTTTTGCTCTAGTCTGAAGTTCATTTTCTTGATTTTCCAAATTGGAAAAATTTCATTTGGTATTTGGGCAGTATACTTCCTGTGACATAGTTCTTTCTGTTAGTATGATTCACATTTGAGTTATTTATAGATAGGTTTGTATTGTGCCAGTTATATGTTCTGCTGTGGCCCAGTGGCATAGAAAATGAGGCAAAAAGTAGAATTTGTGGGCAGTGTCTCCTAATCTGGACCCTTCCATATACCCTCTTTCCTTCTTGCATCTCACCCTCATCCCCCTCCCCCAGCAGTGAGGCACTTGGACGTAACAGTGGTAGGAGAGCAGGGACAACAGCTTGGCGGCAAAACCACCTAGTGGGAGAAAGGAGAAAAGCTATGTTTTCTAGAAGCCCCTGAGTTAAAAGACATATCTTGTCATCACCATCGAGCAGGAGGAGCTGTATCTCCCCCAGGTAAGGGGCATAACGTTTTGGTCCTAAAATTTTTAGGCCAAAACATTGAACAGTACTTTCAGCCATGTGTAGTACTTACATGTACAGATGTGGTTTCCATTTGTCTAACAAAAATTTATTGTATCCGTTATGGAGGGCCTCCTATCATCCAAAATGTGTTGCTATTAAAGAATATGCTATTATAGCTCAGTTTGAATCATGTATGGAGGCATGATTGATTGATATAATAGAATCTGTGCCCTCTATAACAAGGCAACTTGTCTTCTTTAAATGTTCGTATTTAACTTCTTAGTAGTGTATGATAAACTTCAGTTTTCACATGTATGTTAAAAAATGCAATGCTCATTTCACACATTTGTTTGACAGTTCAGTTACTAAAATAATGATTTGAGGAGATGGGAAAGGCCAGGGAAAACCAGAAAATAACATATTCCTGAATTTTTTTTTTACCTTCTAAACTCATGTGAGAGTTTTGACACTTGTGTTATAAAAATTTTCAATTACTAGAGATAGGAAAATTTCTTTTTTTTTCTTCATTTTCTTCATTTTTTTCTTCAGTTTCTTCATTTTCCAGAAAATAAAATTGAGATTTTGAATTTGGATTTGAAATCTTTGAAATAACTCTTTGATAACAATGTCAAAATAGTATTCAAAGAAGTTTGAAAGTTTGGCCTTTGTGAAAGTAAGAATTTGCTTTTCTAAAAATGTACAAATCATTAGACAACTAACTGTGTAGCAAGGTGGTTGATTTGTGTGGCCTTGACTGGCATGTAACAGTCTCTGTACAGACTGAACAGCTTCTCTCCACTGTGAGTCTGAGTACTACGGAGCTTTTGTAAAGTACATTCTTTTGTTAGTGGCCTATTTTTGATGATAGAGCTCTCTGGGTATTTTCAGTGGTAGCAATCTCCTTTCTTGTATATGTATGTAAAATCGTTTAAGGTTAGCTGTTCCCCTGTAAATTGAAGGCTAAGCTGATTGTTTTATCAATTGAAATAGCTTCGTGGCCTGTTCTGGAGAAGAGGTGTATCATGTTTAACACAGCTCATATGATAAACATATGGCTTTTTCTCCTTTTGGGGAATTTTCAGCATAATTAATAAGTAAAGACATTGCTTTCTGTGTGCTGTGGTATGTTTGGTTTTTGTAGATTCAGTTGCAATTCTAATTTAAAACTCATGAAATTTCATTTTGTACAGTTGGATTCAACTTCTGTATGATAGCACATTAAAATCTATCCATATTATCTTCCTCTATGGAATGCTTTATTTCCAATGTAAATTTTTTTAACAGGAAAACATTTTGGGGAAAAAATTAAAGCTCATTAAAAAAAATCAAACTTTTATTAAATGACTATCCATACATTGCACAGTGTTATGAGCAGAAATTAGGTAGGGCAAAGATTCTGTTACAATGTGGATAAAATAACATATTGTTATCTACATGCGTAGTTTATAAGCACTGCTCCAAAACTAGAAATTCAAGACAGACATCTGATTAGAAGTAGATAAAAAGGAATGTTTAGTTACAAATTTATTTCCCCCAATAGAAAGTCTCGAGTTAGGGTTTGTTTTGTTGCATTAATATTATTGCATTTATTTTATCATTGCTGTAAACATAAGTATGATGAAGCCAGTTATTTAGGTTTTTACTAAATACTAAGCAAATGCCAGTAATTCTAGTAATGCAATAGTTTTTCAGCTTTGCATTTGCACTTATAGTTATAAATTTTTTTTCACTCACTTTTCATACTTTTTACCTCTAAATTTTGATAAAATTTAAAGCAGGGGTGTCTTGCGAAATCTTATGTGATGGCTAGGTGTTACAATTAGCTTTATAAAGCTAAAAATTATTTTACATCAGAGTGAGCCTTACAGAATATTTTCCCTTGAATAAGATGAACCAAATACAAATATATGTCATATAGAATCTTGAAAGTCTAAGATTCATAACATCTCTAAACCAAAAAATCAAAGCTTTTGCTAAAACAAAAATTATCTTCCTCCATTTTTATTTTTTTCCTAGAGAGATATAACCTCTTGTAAGAAAATATTTGTTAAAAACCTTACCTAAAATATCTCTAAATATTTTCCTTTAAATCACAAAAAGATACATGCCATAAGGCTGATTTTTGAAATGTTATCTTTTTTCAAATTTTAATTATTTGACTTTCTAAAACTTTTCAGAAATGCATCTCTGTACATTTATACATGCCACATTCTGTTACTTATATTTCTTTGGTGGGTTTTTGGGTAAACTTTTGATCTATTTTTTTAGGTGAATGGGGAAAACATTGGATTGTAAACATTTTCACTAATGATTCTCACTCTTAACAGTGGCATAGGGATGTCTCATTAGGGGAATGAATTTTTAGAGCCTGGAGTGTAATACCTGTTTCTTTTATTTTTATCAATTGTTTCTTTTTTTCTTTTTCTCTTTTTGGAAGGCAATTGGGGTTAAGTAACTTGCCGAAGGTTACATGGCTAGGTTTTTTTGTTTGTATGTGTTAAGTATCTGAGGCCGGATCCGAATTCGGGTCCTTCTGACTCCAGGGCCAGCACTTTACTCACTGCGCCACCTAGCCGCCCCTGTTTCTTTTATTTTTACTAGAATTATTACCTATTGACTGGTTTGGGTTTTAAATCTTACTTTATGAATGAAGGTCCCTTCCATCTCTTTAAGAAAGATTCTGAGTTGTTGGCCCCATAAATATTACCATAGCTTGGCTTGGATTTTTTTGGTATCAGTAAAGACACGACTATGTATAACTGAATAGTAAGGCCTATAATTGTCAGCTTCTGACTGAATATAAGCATGTAAGGCAGGCTTTAATATTTTGTTTGAAGGTAAGTCACCAAGTTGGTGATCCTTTATTCAAGGAAACAATTTAGTAGCAGATAGTTTATTACTGGTCTTGTTGGTTGGAGTTGGTTTAACCTGGCAGGAATGGGAAGAATTGTGTAGTAAAGAAGAAAGCTTACAGATTGGTTTATTTAGTCTACTTGAGTGTGTTTGATTACTTTTTTTTGGTGTTCTCTTTTTAAAATCCATATTATTTTAAGGAATAAAATCAAAGGTGGATGAGCTAAAAGCAGCCTATGACCGAGAAGAATCTCCAAACTTGGAAGAATATGAACCCAATACTGTAGCCAGTTTGCTGAAGCAGTATTTGCGAGACCTTCCTGAAAACTTGCTTACCAAAGAGCTTTTGCCCAGATTTGAAGAGGCTTGTGGAAGGAACCCAGAGGGTGAGAAAGTGCTGGAATTCCAGCGCTTGCTGAAAGAGTTGCCAGAGTGTAACTATCTTCTGATTTCCTGGCTGATTGTGCACATGGACCATGTTATATCAAAGGAATTGGAAACAAAAATGAACATACAGAATATTTCTATAGTGCTCAGCCCTACTGTTCAGGTACTTGGTCTTTTCTAAACAAAATTTGTTTTGATCACATGAAATGAAATGTCAGGGGAGCTTAGGCTAGCCTTCTGTTAGTGTGCCTTTATAAGAAGCAGTTAAGAGTAAAATGAGTACAGTATTACATATATAAGTGTTTTACTAGGTTCACAACACAATCTGTGAGCAGTCAGCTAGTTGGCCATATTTAACCTTCAGTATAATTATGTGATTTGAACATTGCAGAAACTTTGGTATGAAACTATAAATCACATCACAATGATAGTGAGCTGTTATTAAGAGGGGGAGGTACCCATGATATGTATTTTAAAATTTTTAGTTTATCTCATCAAACATTACCTAATTACATAAATAAAAATACCTTAAAATATTGTTCCCAGGGCTGTTTTGTTGTGCAAGAAGGAGGTCAAAGGACCTTGCTAGAATTGGTTTAGTCATGCTTTGACCTTAACATTTCATTGTATAACAATGGATGCATTGTATGATTTTGTAATTGGAGCAAAGATGCTTCAGTGAGAGAGAATTGGCTTTTTGAAATAGCAGTAATTGGTCTTCATTCTTTTATATGATAAAGGTATTTAAAATCTCACCAGAACTTGGTCATGTTTTTTTCCCCCTCATTCATTTCTGGGTGATATATTACCTTGGTTGAAATGAAATAATCAATATTCATATTCTTTGCATTTTCATATAATGTACTGATATACCAATACTCTAATCTAGAATTATTGTTAAGAAGTGCAACCAAATTGGAAATCAGAGAGTTTTTTTTTTCTTTTGCCAAATATCCTTTGTATAGACATTTTTGTTATGCTATATTGGGAGCAAAATGTAAACCTTTACTTGTCATATTTTCAGTTTGTTAATCAGAATATCATCAGAATCTGATAACTTGTTACCATGATACTCAACAGTATTACATTAGGACTGTTAATATTACTAATTACAGTTGTATAGATCATATTTAAAGCAAGTTCTAGGAAAACAAGAGCTTATTTTAAAAGTATTTTTAGCAAAATTAATGTTAATGACTTACCAGAGAATTACTGAAACAGAAATTCCAAAGGAAAAATATCGATAGGGAGCCACTCGCAATGCATCTTGAATAAACTTTAGTGATGTGCATTCATATTTAAAGATGAACACTTATAGTTATGAGTTCTCCAATATAACGATACTTCTCTTAGCCCTCTCCCTAGTTCCAGTTTTGTTCATTGAAAGCGTCCCCACTACGTTCTTGAAAATGTTGGTAGGAGATTTTTATTATGATGACCATATAGAAATAGCAGTGCATATAAATCGAAATGAGTCATCAGCTTCTACTTTTTATTTTTGGCCATTATTTGCAGTTCTGTAGGTAGAGATGACTTTTTTTTGTTATTTGTAATTAATGGCTGTCCACTGACATTCAAATGAAGTTTTTTAGCCCCTAAATAATGAAAAAAACAAATTACCCTGTAAAGGGGATTTTCATTCAGGTGTGGGTTGAACTAGATCTCTGAGAGCTCTAAGATTGTCTATTCAAGCAATGCTAAGGAAAGTTGCAATTATAAAAATTGTTTGGAAATTTTTTTCTCTTTATAGATAAGTAACCGTGTCCTGTATGTGTTTTTTACACATGTGCAAGAGCTCTTTGGAAGTGTAATCCTAAAACAAGTGACTAAACCCCTCCGATGGTCTAACATGGCCACTATGCCAACACTGCCAGAAACACAGGAAAGCATCAAGGAGGAAATCAGGAGACAGGTTTGCACCTGTATATATTACATACATAAAATTTCTTTTAGTCCAGTGAATTAACTAACATTTGGCCTCATAGATCAAGCCTTTGATGTGATTATTTCAGTGCTTCACTACCATGTAGGAGGTAAAGGAAGAAGTTTCCAATTTGTTGCTATATCCAGCACTAGGCACAAGATTGTTACATGTCTTCACTGAATTGTATTTCTGGCATATGTTTAGTACTGTTTTGTGTGTGTTCTTTTGACTGATGTGACCTGTTTCTTCAAGGATAACTTTAAAAGCTGAGACTTGGAATTAGTTCACCTGGTTTCCTTGTTATTCACTTCAAGAATGATTTGTATTTGTAAACTTAGAGTTAGTATAGTTAAATAAAAAATTAAATTATAACAGCACAACAGCATAAATCATCCCTTGGCATTTGAAAATTGGCAGACAGTAACACATAAGGGATTTTGTAGAGTTTTTATGACATAGAGGACTCACCTTAGCACAAATAAATATCTGTCATGGAAAATGGAATTTTCTCACTTTAATATTAAAAATTTGTCAACGTTGTGCATTCTTGCATGTTGTGGTTTAGGCAAATACTTTGCCTGTTGCTATTCCCACCTCTGAGGTTGTGCCATTTAGAAGTTTCTCTAATAATGTAGATGATGAAACTTAAGTTTACAGTTATAGATGACACACTGAAGACTAACTAATTGTTACTAGCCCAGTTTGATTTAGAGCTTGACAGTTTGGCATTGTGAACAATTGAGGATCAGTGAAAGATGACAAATATTTGAAGTAACAGCCACTCTCCCCCACCCCCAAGCAATCAGGGTTAAGTAACTTGCCAGGGTCACACAGCTAGTCTGAGCTGGATGTGAACTCAGGTCTTTCTCACTCCAGGGCCAGTGCTTTCTATCCACTGTGCCGCCTAGCACTTCTCAGAAAAAACAACAGCCAAGAAATAGTGAACAAAAAAGCAGTCTAGAGTTGAAAATGATATCTTATTTTACTTTACTTTTCTCAAACAATTATCGTGCTTCCGGAAGTCTTGAACCCTAGTCCCAGCTTGTTTGCCATAGTTTGATAATTATGAGAGTGGAGGTATGAATTTTTTTTTAACTCACAAAGATGAACGATTTTAAAGGGGAAGAAGTTAGTTTAAGGGTTATTGTAAAGGTCTTCAGATACAGGTAGGTTAGTTATTATCTTTAACTTTTCCGTTTCTTTTGAGAACAGATTAAGAAAAGATGTACTTAATGTATAGGAATTTAGGTTAGTAATAAAAAATACTTTAATGTTCTAAACAGTAAGGATTAAAAATGGGTGAGATGTTCATCCAAAAGGCAAAGGAATGGATCATATCAGAGGCTCTTAACCTGGGGCCTCTGAACTTGGCAAAAATGCTTTGACAACTCTTTTCCAATATAGTTGGTTTCTTTCATAATCCTAGATAGAGTTAAAAGCATGACTCTTAGAAAGCCCATTGTCTTCACCAGACTTCCATAACAAAAAGGTTAAGAATCCCTGGACTATGTGATAGTCCCGACAAGCTCTTTGACCTTTGTGATCTCATTATTAGATGATTTACCTCATAATAAACTTCTTAAGGAGCAAGAATCCTTGCAATAAATAGTCCCTGAAATTTGTTTTGTTGTTAGGGCAGCAGATTTCAAAATCATAGGCTTGCATCTCCTACCTACCCATGATGCTCTTGGGGTTATTTGCCCCATCAGTTGGACAGTGCTCAGGGAATGGAAGCAGAATGGGAATGGAAGCAAAATAGTAACAAATCCTAAGCGAAAGAAATAGAAATTAATTCTCAGTTAACATTTTCAGTGTAGTATTGCCTTGCCCATTAGGGCAGATAATTAAGCTGACTACATTATTTAGAAGTGGCACATAATTTTTTTTTCCTTTTTGGTGGGGGGAAGGTGGGGCAGTTGGGGTTAAGTGACTTGCCCAAGCTCACACAGCTAGTTTTGTGTTAAGTGTCTGAGGCTGGATTTGAACTCAGGTCCTCCTGACTCCAGGGCCAGTGCTCTATTCACTGCACCACCTAGCACCCTGTACATAATATGTTTTAAAATTTATTTTTAATTTATGGAATAAAACAAGCATTTCAATAACAGAGTACAACAAAAAAGATGATTGTACATGAAACTGCAAAACTACTTGCACATAATATTTTAAAGTTGGAAAAGACATATTTATTTCAGTGGTAAGCAATTACAAGGTAATGATGTGCTTGTGATATTTTTTTAGGAGTTTCTTTTGAACTGTCTACATCGAGATTTACAGGCAGGAATAAAAGATTTATCCAAGGAAGAAAGGTTATGGGAGGTTCAAAGAATTTTAACAGCCCTCAAAAGGAAACTGAGAGAAGCAAAAAGACAAGTAAGTAATTATATTATTCCACATTCTATGTTTATAATTTATTACCCACAGCATGTATTATGACTGGGAGTCTTTTGTACTCTAGCTAAGTGTTTCTTTTATATTAAGTTGGATTTCTTGAAATTCAATCACTTGCTTTAGTAAAATTGCCAAGTTAAATTTGTTGATACTGAAATTTAAAACTAATTATTTGTTTTTCTTAGCTTGTTTTCCTAAATGCTCTTTCCAAACTTGACTAATTTTTAAAAGGCCCAAGTTGAGTATGCTGTGTTGTTACCTAGTCTGTAACATCTGTTAACAGAGTTCAGTGAAGCCTTAGAAGTAGATCAGATGGGGACGTTGATTAGGGGGTTGCTGAAGTCTCATAAACTTTGGAATGAATTAGGGCTTTAGGATCTGAGAAGAACAGGTGGGACAGAGAGTGGTAGACTGAGATAGTGAAAAGCATAGAGAATCTTGTTTTTGAGGTTTTTTGTTTTTGTTTTTTATTTTTTATTAAATAGTGTTGGTATCCAGCTAGCTTCTAATAACTAGGAACCAGGCAATCAGATTGGCTTCAAATGAAAGTTTAGTTCTTGCATTTGTCATACCTACTAAAACCCTATTAACTCTCCTGAATCTCATTTGTAGACCCATTTTCCAAGGAGTCTTAGAGCTGAGGACTGTTTGCTAGGTCAGCTTTGTGTAGTGTTTTAGAAAAGCAAAGTTCTTCAGGCATAGGGAAGTTGGGGATTTGTGTTTGGGTGAGGGGTCTTTCAGAAGGGAAGCTGCTCTGTATGTTGCCCCCTCCTCTCCCTAACCCCACAGAAGTGCTTTGGGAAGGATGTCAGTACCGCCCTTCAGAATCTTGATTGCTTTGTATTTTCTTTATTTTCGCTGACAAATCCTCATTTTCTTAGACTTTTTTGCTCCCCTTTGCCCCTGTTTTCTCTGTCCTTTTTTCCTCTTTACCCTGAGGTTGAATCTGGTTTCCAGTAACAAACCAAGCCAATCCGTTGGTAGATTTTAAACTTTTTCATTTGTGAGTCATGAAACTCATGATCATTGTTGCCAACTCTAGGCCCCTGGTCTTTGGATACAAAGAGGTGACAAAATAGATAATGATTTTCCCACATTCCTCTCAAAGAACTTAAATCTGAACACATTTTCTTATCAGTTTACCTAAACTGGAGATGACTAGGGTCAACATAGAAAAGGTTAAATTGACTCTTACCAATTATTCTCTGGTATTTTTCTGGACCATTTGAGGGGGAAGTAAGAAGGTCATGCATACCATCTGGATTCTGTTATATAGAACTCAGAGATTAGGGTTCCATGTTGGAAGTGTAGTAGTCTTTGACTCAGAATGTAAGGAAAGTGACTTTATGCTCTGTGTGCCAAAGATAGAAGAAATAAGCATTTATTTTATAGAATGCTTTATCTCAATATACTTTTTTTTTGGGTATAAACAAATGGTGTATGTCATAAAAATGGAGAAATTATTTTCTTGCCTGCCATTATTTTTACATTCTAGAAAAGGAAACAGAAAGGATCTTCCAGAAGATATGTTTTAGAAAAATGTGAATGAGTCTTTTGTAGCTCTCTGAAAGCTGCTGTGTGTATGAAATAGTGTTCCTTTAATCAGTTACCGACTGTCTGGTTTGACAGGAGTGTGAAACCAAGATTGCTCAAGAGATTGCCAGCCTTTCAAAAGAGGATGTTTCCAAAGAAGAAATGAATGAAAATGAAGAGGTTATAAATATTTTACTTGCCCAGGTACTACATTTTAGTCTCTAATATTTTCCTAGGTAATTTTCCTTTTTCTGTGTCAAAAGAAAATTCAGTTATTTATATGTATGTAAATGTGTGTGTTGTGTGTGTGTGTAGCATTGAAGAGAATGGAGTGATTAGTAATTAGTAATACTAATTAGTATTAGTAATTAGTAATACTAATTAGTATTAGTAATTAGTAATACTAATTACTAATTAGATTAGTAATAGAGGATAGTGGTAAGCAGTTTTTAAGGGATTTTTTTTTTTTTAATAAAGTGAATTGACTAAAGCATTGGTTTTCAAAGTGTGACAAATAAAGGTCATCTTCCATGGTAGACCATCATCTAATATAACCAAAATTACCATAAAATTAGATTTTTCATAGATACGGATCAATAATTTACCTTTTTTTGTTGCTAAATAAAAAAACAAATATCACTGGACATTTGATAAGAATTAGGGCTGGGGCCCTTCTTCCCATTACAGTGACATTTTAGTTTGCCCCCGTAGGGTGGGTCAGACCCTCCAATCTGCAGCTGGGTCCCACCAAAGTACTCCTTTGCTGGGAAAAGATGCAAGCACCATGCGTTTACAGTTAGGGTTTGCTTTGTCCAAGTGTAGAGGGTGTTAACTGAGGAGGATCTTTCAAGCTCTTGAGATGATACTCTTTACTCCACAGTTACAGTGTGTAACATACAAATTTCATAGTTTGGAAGAGATTGGTGTTGCTATTTAGCTTAAATCATACAGTATTTTTGTGATTACATGTTATAAACTTTGTTTTCTAAAAGGTTAAAAAGAAATCTTGAATTTATAAGGGTTTTTTTTCTTTTTTATGGAAATTAGACTGGAGATTAAGTCCCAAGATCTCTTGAAGAATTTAATAGGACAATTTCCCCTACATGAAAATCACAAAGAAAAGATGTTTATTTGGAACTAATTATTTCAATCACTGTGTTAACTGGATGTAAACCATCCACCTCACATTTCCTAATCACCCTGGTTTTTATTTGGTAGAAACCCAAAGTGACACTTTTATGGAGTATATATAAAGCTTCTTCTATCTGTGGAGCATTGAGGTGTAATACTATGTGAAACACCATCCATTTAACATGTTCTTTATAATCTTTGAGTCATAATCTTGCTAATTCACAGCAGAAGTTCTTATTTCCTAAAACTTGGAGAAATAAAGACCATAGTACAATATTTGAAAAGATTTTGAGATCTATAAACATGTCTCCAATGACTGGGTTTCAGTGCATAGAAAAAATTATATAAGTAATGAAAAGCTGCTCATCATGAAGCATCATTTAGTACACTTCAATAAATATTGAACACTGATATCAAGACCTTTTTACCCCTCTGGTGTTTGCTCAGGGAATTCCCACTCTCAGAGAACTTCTTGGTAAAATGTGCTCTAACTCTAAACAACACACACAGGTTATCTCTCCCCTTCCCATCTTTTTTTTTTTTCAAACCCATACAGTTTATCTTTTGGGAGAAGTTCAGCAGTAACCTTCTTAATTTAGTAATTTTTCTGCATAAACCAGATGAATGATACTGGACCATAGAGGCCAAATCATTTTAAATATTTGATTTTTATGTTTTAAAATTTGATTATTAATTGAAAGTGCATCTACTGTCTATTCTGAATTTATTATAGTCCATATTAATCCATTCTGAAGATTGCCAAGAAACTAGGAAGGAATGAAGCTTTGATCTGCAAATTTGTTGTAGCCTTACAAAACTTCATCATTAGGATGCCTAAGCCATAAGCGGCAAGTCAGTTGGAATCCTCCTCTGTCATCTCTGGAAACCTTCTAGTCTTGCTTAGGAGGAAATCATTCTGATTTTTTCTGATTCATACTCTAGGTGTTTGATGTTATTCCATTCAGATGCTGAGGGGAGGAGAGAATAAAACTATCATGCCAGATAAAATATCTCCATCTAATTTTTATGTCTCTCCAGAGTTTGAAGTGTTAGTGTCTGCCTGCTTCTTTCTTTTGTCTTCTATATTATGTAAAGAAGCTTTACGATGGGTACATGGGGGCTGGTGCTCTGTTCTGTAGGTGTAGCCAGATTTAAAAATAGCTATATAATTACTCTAAAACATACTTTGGAAATGGACATTTGGAGTTACAATTAAGTTTTTCTGAAAATAGGTTCTGACATTTTTGAGGAATAATGTAAGAGGGGGAATTTAGATTATAAAACTTTTTTGGTTAGGCTAACCGTGCTTTCTGAACTGGGTCCTTCTTATTAAAATTATTTAGAAACTCAAGACCTTGAGTATATAAGCCTGTGCCTCAGTCTCTACCATAAAACCTTATTGGTTTTATGTAGCTAATGTCACTTTGGACCCAAGATGGAATTTGAGAGGGAAGTTTAAACATGCTGATTCAAGTGGGTGGGTGATCAAGTAGTAAAGAAGGATTAAAAAGGAGCAGGGCTAATCCTTCAACTTTGGATCTTTTTTTTTTGAGGGGGAAGGCAGGGCAATCAGGTTTAAGTGACTTGCCCAAAGTCACATGGCTAGTAAGTGTTAAGTGTCTGAGGCCAGCTTCGAACTCAGGTCCTCCTGACTCCAGGGCTGGTGCTCTATTCACTGCACCACCTAGCTGCCCATGGATCTATTTCTGTATATTGGCTGCCTTGAAGTCCTTGGAAATTTAGGGCATTGGATCCTCCTAAGAATGTAGTATTTTGGGGTCAGCTAATTGTCCTACTTTCCCCCCTCCACAAAGCAAAAATAAAAATAAAAATAAATGAATGTAGGATTTTATAGAGTCTTCTGTGAAAAATTCAAGACCTGCTCAGATAATTTTCTTTTGTTATTTTAGGAAAATGAGATTCTGACAGAACAGGAAGAGCTTCTAGCCATGGAGCAGTTCCTCCGGAGACAGATTGCTTCAGAAAAAGAAGAGATAGAACGTCTCAGAGCAGAAATTGCTGAAATTCAAAGGTAAGGAAGAGCCTAAGGGGAAACTTTGAAAATATTCCCTTCCTCCTCCTAAAGCCTGTCATAATTTCTGACCACTGTCTGTAACTTGGGGACTTTTATTGCCTTAGCACCTTTCCTTCCCCACTTAAAAAAAACACACAAAAAAAACTCCCAGGAGTTTTCATAGTAAGCCACATTTGGCTTTCCATGTTTATTAATGGTGTTAGAATTAAATGTATGTAGAAGCCTGTGATCCCCTTCATCCTCTTCTAGTCGGCAGCAGCATGGCCGGAGTGAGACGGAGGAATATTCCTCGGAGAGCGAGAGTGAAAGTGAGGACGAGGAGGAGCTGCAGGTCATTCTGGAAGATTTACAGAGACAGAATGAAGAGCTGGAGGTGAGAGAGTCACCATTGGTTCTGGTTTGGGAGTTGGGATCTTATAAACAGCGTGCCTGCTTGGGGAAGTTCCTTTTAGTTATAGATAATGAAGAGCCTCTGTAGCCATGTTCTTCAGCAGTTGATAAGCCACTTTAGAAATGCCAGATATTTCTTGCTTGGACAGATGAATGCCTTCATTGACATGGCTAGCTACATTCTTTTTTCCTCAAGGCATGCCTGTTCCTGCCTACAATTTTAGAGTAGCTAAATGAGCCCTCAGGGAAAAATATTTGCATAAAGAAAAGACCCAATTTCTTCATCCAGACTTGAGGAAGGAGAACCTTTCTAAGATAAACTATCAGCAGAACTGTTGTGTCCTTGAAGAATAACCACATTGGACCTTAGTTTCCTCATTTAAGAGGTGAAGGGGTTTGACTGGGAAATCTGGGATTTTTTTGAAAGCAGTAAGTACATTTGCAAAAGCCCTGAGGGTTTTGGTGGACTGCCAGGTCAGTATGAGTCACCAGTGTTTGATGAAAGAGTTAAACCACCAAGTACCATCTCAGGTCATCGTGTCCAAAGAATTAGGCACACTTTAGTGTACACTTAGTGTCCCCTAGTTGGACCACATCTAGAATACTGTTCAGTTCCAGGTTCCTTTTTGAAAAGACCAAGCTGGAGGAGGACCAGGATGATAAAGGACTTTAGATCCTGGGTGACAGAACTGTTAGCCTGGAGGAGAGCAACTCTCTTCTCATGCCCTCTCTAAATTAAGGAGTGTCCTGCAGAAGAGCGATCAGACTTCTTTTCTCCATGTGGCAGAACTAATAGTAATAGCACAAGTTACAGACATGGAGATTTAGGTTGTTTTTGAGGAAAATTTTGTGATTAAAAAGGGATAAGGGACTGGACCAGTGATATGTCTGCAGTTTGTAATCTTGTGGAGCATCCTGGAGCACTGACTTAGTGATTGCTTAGGTCACACAGCCAGCCAGTCAGAAACTAGACTTGACCCTAGGTCTTCTTAGCTCCAAGGCTAGATATCTATCCACTGCACCAGCTATTCAGAAGCATGTAGTTTGTGTTTCCCCTTCATTGTATGTCTTTCAGTGAAGGCTGGGTGGCCATTTGTTGGGGATTGCCTGCTGGACAGCTCTGACTGCATGGCCCATAGGCCAGTCTCAGTATATCTAAAACGACTCATCATTCCCCTTTCCCTCCTAATCCCTAGCCCATTCCTATTCCTAACATCTGGATTTTGATTAAGGGAACCACTGTTCTTTCAGATTCCCAATCTCTAAATCAGCTTTAATTATTCATTTTCATTTAACCCTCAGATTGAGTCACTTGCCTGCCTCTTGCCACCACATCCTCTCTCAGCTCCACATCTTTTCTCCTAACTCATAGGGCTGTACCTCTTGCCAGCATTTACAGTAGATTTAGTCTGCCCTTTCTAGTCTACTTTACACAGGTGTCTAGTTAGTATTCCTAAAGGTCTGTCCATGTCACTTTCAAGAAACTTCATTGGTTCCTTATAACAACTCTGGGATAAAACACAAAACTTCTCTGCTTTGCAGTTAATACACTCCTTAGGTCCAGCGGGACTTAGAGATATGTAGTACTTTGTTTCGCCTTCGTACAGTGTAAGTTCTGCCAGGACTGTGCAATTTGATGTTCCTTGTACATGAACTTTCCATCTCCTGACTGCTTTTGATAGCCTTTCTCCCATACCTGGGATACTTTCCCAGGAATCCTTAATTCAAGGCTCAGCTTAAGTGCCACCATCTAAAGGAGCCCTGGATTGAACCTTCCAGGTGTTAGTGAAGCTACTGCCCTTCTTCCCACCTACCCCCCCCCCCCCCCGGCCCTGGCCAATATTATTTTTTATCATCTATATCTTGTCTTTGTTCTAGTAGAATGTGAAAATAGGAATTTTTGTTCTTTGTACATACACTATGCCTATTGGAATGCCTCATAGATTCCTGTTGAATTTGGGATATTGCAGAAGGAATTCTTAATCAGGTTGGACTAGCTGCCAGGTTCCTTCAGATTCCCAGTCTAGGACGATACCTAGGCAGTGATGAGCCAAGGACAGTGTATTGTGAGATATAATGGATCCCACACATTTGCCAGTCCGTAGCCACTCTTACTATAGTTCTCAGACTTCTGGAAAGAGAGGGGAGAGTATTTTTGGGGGGGAGAAGGGTAGAGACTGGGTGCCTACGAAATATCTTTTTCCTATGCTTGGTTGGGGTTGAGAATAAAAGGGAACATGGAGATCTTGATGCAGATTGGGGAGTTTGTAGGATTATAGGCATAGAGCTGAAAGGTACTTTGGAGACTCTCCCTAATTTTACAGATAAGGAATCTCAGGCCCTTAAAAGTGAAGTGCTTGACCCTGGGTGACAAAATTGGCAGAGCTGGGATTAGAACCAAGATCCTCTTGCTCCAAATACAGCACTAGCCTATGCTGCCTTATATGACCACAGAGAGGCCATACCTGCTTATTCCCCTGTCCATCCCCTTAAATAGCATCATTTTCAGTAAGGTTGGCTTGGGGTCCTCATAACATTTTATCATGACAGGATTCCTTCTTTTCAGAAAGTGAAAAATTTTCACTGTTACAATAATGACTAGCATGGGGTAAGGTGTCTCTAAGAGGTTGGACTATTTTTTTATTACCTCAAAGAACATGTCTTTCAACTCCATGAAAGAATTCTTAAACTGTAACAGTAGGAGTGTATCCTGTCTCTCCAAGGAAGATTTAGTAATAACAATAGCTACCTAGCATTTACATAGTGCCTTACAGTGTCCAAAAGCGATTTACGTGTATGATTTCATTTGATCCTCACAACTACACTGAGGGAAGTGCTAAAACTGGAGCAGAGAGAGGTTAAAAGAACTTCCAAGAGTCTCATAGCTAGGAAATATCCAAGGCAAGAAAGAACTATTAGATCTTGGAGCTGCCCTCTGGGTCATAGCCAGATAGCAGCTAGAGGGGACATTGACACTTTGTTATACTGTATGAGACCCCTACCCCCTTGTTTATTTACCCAGCTGAGACTCACAGGAGCTACAGAAGTGGGTTCTTAACAGGGCTGAGGAGCTGATGACTTTTCAGATTCCTTTTTGTCAAGAGCTTCATAAGCTCTGACAAGCCATTTTCTTAGGTACAAAAAATGTAGGTCTAGACGGTCGAGATGATGGGTGGGCCTTGGGAGGTGGGATGCTCCTAACTCAGTATGAATGACTGAGGGTTGATAGCACTGACCAGTTGTCTGTTCAGATGTAATGCATTGCAGCCATAAAGGATGATTTTGAATCTAAGCTGATGTCTTTCCCTGTTGTCTCTGAACCTTTCCCACCAGGTTATAATATAAAGTAAGGCGAGATTCCTTCTACCCTTTCCATTTCGAAGGACTGTGTTCTGTGGTCAGTGAAGAAATGCTAAGCGGGTGCTTAAAACACTGGCATGTTTCTTTAGGTGAAGCAAGAATGTAGCCACCAAAGGAAGCAGTAGGTTTTTTTTCTCCCCTAGTTGAGCTTATTGCAACAAAGAGACCAGTGTCGAGTTTCTTTTCCATTGAGTAACCCTTTCTTTGTCCTCACTGTTTCATTGACACTGTTCCTTCTGTTATTGGTAAAGATAAAGAACAATCATTTGAACCAAGCAATTCATGAAGAGCGAGAGGCCATCATTGAACTTCGAGTGCAGCTTCGACTGCTCCAGATGCAGAGAGCAAAAGCCGAGCAGCAGGTGCAGGAAGACGAAGAGCCAGAAAAACGTGGGGGTGGAGCACAGCAGCAAAGAGACAGTGTCCCTGAAACAAAGGCGGCCAAGGAGCAGGCCAAGCCATCGCCAAGCAAAGACCGGAAGGAAACGCCAATATGAGCAGCCTGGGAGGCATCGAGGAAATCTACTAGACTTAGCAAGGACTGTGCAATTTACTGTAATACTGAGAATAAAAGTGCACACATCTCTTCTGGTGTACATTATGTAAAGACGTCTTTTAATCCTGGGGATGCTTGTCTCTTTCATATGTATGAATTCTACCCATCAGGCTCAGGTTACACAAATGTACAAAGCAGTTGAAAGTGTTTTCAGGCTTGGAGGGGACAGATGTTTTCCAGATAAGAGTTAGCTTATTTGAAGATTAATTTGCTTCATTCAGTTACATAAAATGAACCTCAAAACTAAGTAATTCTCAAGAATAGTTTGATTTTTTTTAAACCAAAAATGTTTTTTTGTTTGTTTGTTTGTTTTCACTACAGCAGAATTGGAGGCTTGATCTCGTTTCAGGGGAAAACAAATCAGACATGAATTACTGTATCTGCCTTGTGAATTGATCTCTTGTTTCACCCATCACTTAGTTCCACCCTGCTTACTTAGTCACTTTTGCTTGTGCCTTTTATACCTTTTTGGTGCATAATGGGGGGAGCCATCTGAACCTTTCATGATGGACAAGAATGGCTTGGGCTAACGGGCTACTTTTATATATCCTTATAAATTCTTAACTTTGCAATTCTAGACTACACTAAAATAAATTTACACCACTCCAGGACTGCATGGTTCAGTCCCAGTAAGAAATTGCCCTTGATGCTCTCCTGTGTCAGAACTGTTGGGCAGCAGGACCCACAAAGAACAGAAAGTGAGGATAGGCCCACTTGTTGCTAATATTGGCCACACCATTAATCAGCATGTAACTGCTTGTTCTTCGTGGCTTTCCCCACGAAGCTAGTTGGAGGTATTAGCCTTCTCCAAATTCCTTTCCATGCAGAACTGGATGAATCTTTGATGTGACTGATCTTTTACTAAATACAGGTGGATTTCTATTGCTTGCTTAGGCTAGAATGTAATGTCTCTTTGCCTGGTTAAGCCATATACTCTCTTGAGCAAAATCTTAAATTCTATCTTTCAAGTGAGCCTGATTTATAGCCTCCCGTTTGATAGGATTCAGCAATAGAAAACCATTATTTTTTAATAGTTGCTATGCTGTTCTTTTCCTTTATTAATTCATTGAGATTTTTAAAGCAGTGATCCTTCCTAACACCTGTCTTCTTAGGCCATTTTCTTTTTAAGACAGTTTTTCTTTTCTGTTTGTCAGAGACTAAATGTCCACTAAATTTGTCAAATATTCAACATATGACAAAAATGAACCCCAAGAGCATTGGTAATCTTTATTCCCTATAATTTCGAGTATTTATTTTCAGCACCTCTTGGATGTGGTTGTATCCTCTACCTATTGCACTGTTGTGAATTGTTGGCCATTATTTGATTTTGTACAAAAAAAAAGCTTTGATATGTTATAGAAAACAACATACTATTTTTTTAAAATCTGGAGAGAAGATATTATGGTGACTAAAATATGGTCAGGTGATGAACGTAAATGTATAAAGCCTTCTTCTGTTACATTCATTTTCTATTTGCTGGCAAAAATATTTAAGGTTACTTTTTTTGTTTGCGTAAACACTAATTTCTATCAAGCTGTTATGATTTTTTAATCAGTGTTCCCATTCTCTTAATATTGGCTAACTTTTATTTTGTGCCAGGACCATTAAGCATCAAACAAATAAATTCAAGCAGCCATTTGGGAAAAAAGTTTCCAGTTTCTTAAATGCTCATTTTTTGGGGATGGTTTTAAATGTATCTTGTAGAAAACAAGAGGATGGATTATGTGTTTGAAGGATAGGGCTTGGCGGAGTTGCTGAGGGAAGAAGGACTGGATTGGTGATCTCATTGGTATAGAGAACTCCTTTTGAGACAGACACCTCCTACTACCACTCCCCATCTTCCCCCTCCAAAGCAGGTAACCACTTGTATTGCAACTTATGTGTTTAGAGAATTACCTGGAGCACTTTAAGTGACTCTGTCCAGGATCCCACAGCCTGTATGTGCTAGAGGCAGGACTTGGAGAACTTAAAATCCATTTTCTAGAACTTTGCCATTCATACACGATTCCATCTGTACTTAACTGTACTGTTTTTAGTCATGGTGATGGTTTTGTGTTCTCTCTTTGTAACCAAATGTAAGCTTTGTGCTTACATTTGCACAAGCCAAAAGGTTGATGGGTATATGGCCATGAGACAGATTTTCTGTGAAACTTAACAGACTTATATGGGGAGTGTACCATGGTCTTAAGCAGTAACCAAGTGAGCTAACCAACCAAGGTGGCTATTTTTTTAGGAACAAAAATTGGCAGCTAATCATTTTTTATAGAATGTTACTATACTCTCATCTGGTTCAGCTACTGAAAGTGAAGTATCTATTCACCAGCTGCACTTATCTTTAAGCTTATGCACTGAATTAACACTTGCTCTTAGCTATATTTTGCAAATGCTGACTTTGAATACAAATTAAAACTTAGGAAACATATTAAGTTATTGCTTGCATCTTGATTTAATATAAAAAATAAAATACAGGGGCGTCTAGGTGGCGCAGTGAATACAGCGCCGGCCCTGGAATCAGAAGGACCTGAGTTCGGAGCTGGCCTCCGACACTTAATCCACACAAAAACAAAAACCTAGCCGTGTAACCTTGGGCAAGTTACTTAACCCCAATTGCCCTAAAGGGGCGGCTAGGTGGCGCAGTGAGTAAGAGCGCCGGCCTCGGAGTTGGGATGACCCGAGATCAGATCCGGACTCAGAAAATGAGCACCCACGCATAAATAATGACTAGCCGTGTAACCTTGAGCAAGTTACTTAACCCCAATTGCTTTTAAAAAAAATAAAATAAAATACATAGAATTACAAAGGAAACCAATGATATTTCCGCATTCAGGTTCATGGACCCTTTGAACTCTCCAGGGACCCCAAGTTAAGAACCCTTACTCTACCATTTCAAATGACCTTTGAAGAATCTAAAGGAGGGAAATTTTCTGGCCCAATTTAATTTTATAAATCAACCTTCAAATCTATATATTTTTCTTAAAAGGCTTCTATAACCAATCAAAAAACATGGGCTATAAATGTTAGTGTGTAAGCTGGTGCCTCCTCTTAAGGGGTCATGCCCTACTGAGGACTTTGTCAGGATCTGAAATGAAACCTCAGGACTGAAACTAGACTGCTCAGAGCTGGAAACCTAAGTTTGTTAGAATGTGAAGGACACAACTCGTTTTTCTTCCTCCCTGTTACATAGTTCTTGAGAGCAAACTGACTGAAAATACCTCCTCTTTCTCTGGGGAGTTTTGAGTTGTTACCTTTCACTTCTGTCCAGCAGGCAGGTAGTAATGAGAAAGCTGTTTTAGGCTTTGTTGCACACTCAGAACAGTTGGAGAGTTTGGTCCTGTGTTCTGTTGTTCGAACCAAATAAGGGCAATTGAAGATTTTTTGTCCCCTGGGAAATGAGTCCTAGTTTTGATTGTGCCTTCCAACTCCCAGGCACGTGAGGCTAGGCAAATGCCTAGGTCTTATAACAGGTGAGAAAAGCTGTGGGGTCAGTGATCCTAACCAAGATATGTGAAGAATTAGTCAAGTACTTAGGTAAAAGTCATATTAGAACTAAGTAGTGGTACAGAGATTATTTTACTTTGTCCTTAAATAGATTTACTAGTTGAAAATGGAATCGATGATGATAGACCATGTAGAATGTAGTGTTCTTCAGACCCATGCTGTGTCACATAACCCTATTTAATTTTTGAATAGGGGGTGATAATTTGCAGTAATCTAGTAATATTTCTGCTGAATGTTGTTCTCCCTTGTGATTAATTCAATAAGCACCTCAAATATATGCACAGGTCTAGGATACAAAGCAATAGTCAAGTCTTCCATCCTTAAGAATCTGGCTATTCTTATGGTGGGGAGGGAGTAAGGGTGAAGGATACATGCACCCATGATAAGTAAATACCATATAATTTGAGGAGGCAGATAACACAAGGGAATCATGAACACACACAGGACCTAGCATCTGAGCTGAGGCTTGGCTTGGAGAAAATGTGATCCGGGTATGGGGAGATGGGAACAAGACAGTTTGGCTGGAATGTAGCAAGAAAGGAGGAGATCAGTCTGGGGCTAAAGAAGACCTTTTCCCTGCCTTTTAGCTAAAGCCAACAATGATTTTTAAGGAAGGGAATGATGTGATTAGACCCTGTGTTTTAGGATTACTAAGCCATTTGCAGGTTCACTTTGTCTTTAACATCTATATGTACAGGCCTGCCTAGGGGCAGAAAGAGCAAAATCCAGCAACTAACCTATTGAGCACTGATCTCTTAATTACTAACCTGTACCTTTGTTGATCTTTTTAGTTTATAGGAACTGAATTTTTAATATTTGCCTATATTCCTTATTTTCCAACTGAATAATCAAAGCACCAAAGTAGGGAGGTATCTACGATTGCAGTTGTGGATAGGTATGGGCAGAAAAGACCAACCAAGGAACCCTGGAAGAATGATAAACCTACCTTTGATCAATATCAACACCCCCCCACACACACCCCTGGGTCCACTTTACAGAAGAGGCTCAGGGAAGCTGATATGTCTAGAGCTGAGGACTTTGAGTATCCAGATTCCTTATGTTTTCTTGGTACACCACACCCTCCATTCAGCTGAGGGTATTATAAAGAAGAGGTTGGGGGGAGGCAACCTAGGCTAAGCTGCCTATAGCTTTAAGAGTCAACGATTATGACATCAACATGAAATGTGAAGCCCATTTCTTGCTCATGTGGTTGTTACTATATAGAACCTTACAAGGACATCTGCAAAGATGGGATACTTAAATGTTTTGTCAATTAAGTGTCGCTCAGTTTAAAATGGAGCCAAGTCCAGCATTTCTTTCCTTTCCTCTAGATTCCAGTGTCTTTATGGTGAAAAATCAATGTGCCTGGTCCCTAAATCAACATTTCCAGATTTTGGAGGAGCTGACCTAAAAACTCATTTGGGAGCTTGTAGTACTGATGAGAAGGGGCTTAGTCATACAAAAATAATCACAAATTGCATGAGGGAGTATTTGTGAATAGAGCCCTGCCTCACCCCTTTTATCTAGTCTTCCAGAGTTTTAATACAAAGGAATAATTTCTTTAGCAACAAAACTTGAAACCTAAAACCAACAAGGAAGGCATCCAGCATCAAGTCAAGACGGAAGGCTTGGCAGGGCAGATTTGGTCTGTACATAATTGAAAATTTGGTCTGAGACCCCATTAGTTGAAAAAACTTGGTTTCCTGTGCAGCCCCACCCTATCATACTCACTTTTGTTGATGCTGTTTTCAGTTCATTGAGAAAGCTGTCTAGCCTAGGTGGAAAAAAAAATCACTTCTGGCACCTAGCTGAACCTTTTTAAGAAGAGCAGGCTGAGTGTGACAGGGAAACATCTGCTAGAACGACCCCATGTTGGGTCATGACCCACATTTTAAGAAGCACTGAAGGGGGTCTCAAGTGGAAAAGGTTTAAGAAGCCATGTGCTAGATTACAGAAATCCAATAGCCTTGTTTTCTTGAGGTTATAGCTGAGGAACTCCCATTTTCCTTTAGTTTGAGTCAGCCAGTTATTGACTTTTTAAAATCATTTGTTTTGAGCTGGAATTAAGTTTCCTCCAATTCCCTGTCTCAGCTCTCTCCTACTGCATCTTGCTCTTTGAAAGCATTACCATACATGGAAATGTTCTGCCACGTTTCAGTGCTGAAGTAGCGTCAGTTTTTCCTGGACCTGGTCAGTTAAATCCCTGTCATCCCCTCCATTCCCCAAGGGTGCAGCTGTCAAATTCGTTTGCTCCTAGGATCCTGTGTGCCAAAAATGCCTGCTGCCTTAGATGCCATACATTCTTAGAACAGCATAGGCGCAGTTCTGCAGAAAGGAAGATTTACCTGAAGTACCCTATGTTCTCAAAGATACTTTGATAATAACAGCAAAAGCCTTGGAAGCCTTCTGGGATGTACTCTTCAGTGTCTCTCAGATTCAAAGCTAAAGTGAGTACTCTGTAGTACTTCCCCCTCCCCCCCCCCCCCACTGCCCACTTTGCCCAGAAACCAGGCAGTTTAGGAAGCTGTTGGGAGCATTAATAAAGGAATATTACAAGACTGGTAAGTTTTTATAAAACAAAGCAGATACAGCTTTTCATGTCTGTACAATTGCCCTTATGATTTGACTTAGAGAAATGTTAGCTAAGGTTTCATGGAGCTGTCAGAATTTTCTAAACTGATATAAATGATCTTGCTGAATGACTTTTCAGAAAGTTTAGTCATCTCAAGGCTGGCCCCTAGGCATTCAAGATGATAAAATGATTAATGATCATCTAAAAATCCTTCTCAGTTTATAGAAAGCTTATTAGGAAGCAGTAACTAATCATTCTGCTCTCTCAGGTTTATATTGAGATGGGCAAGTACAAATAAATCTGCTATGCTTTTTCTTCCTCCTCCCTTTTCCCTCTCTCTTCATCACCCAGCCTCTTGCTGTTGCTGGAAGCCAAAATTTTCTTGCCTAAACTGATCCTGACTGATCAGAGGCTACATTTGGTTCCAAAACCCTTTGCTCTCTTCAGGCGTTCAGCTCCTGTTTCCCTGCAACATGCCTGAAAAAAGTAGAGCAAGTTCTATCTAGACTAGTCTTTAGGGCACATGTGACTAATTATTAAGGGATTGTCATTTAAAAAATCTCTCATTTCAGTTTGTTTACTCTCAAATTAGGCCCAACTTGATAAGACACTTAGGATCATAGATTTAGAGCTGGAAGAGACCTTAAAAGATGTAGTTCAATCCTTTCCATCTCATTTAGAGAGGCTGAGAGAAATCAACTTGCCCAAAGTTATTAAGTTACTTAAGTAGAAGCCAGATGTGAACCCAGGTGTTCTTAGTTCCAAAGGATCACTTTCCCCATATAGTCTCTCAATTAATGCTGCCTATCATTTTAGCAGACCTTTGAAGTATTTATTGTATGGGTTTAGCTGATGTTCCTTTAGGATTTGTATTTATTTCAAGATGTTTCAAAGAACAATACCTAAAAACAGCAAAAGAAAAATTTGCCAATTCTTTACATTTATAGATGGTCAATAGTTAACAGCCCAAGATTGGAAACATGAGTTTTAAGCTTTCCCTCCTCGGTTCCCTCACCTCTCCCCCCAACCTCCTGGGTTCCTTCAAGACTCAGTCCAAATCCCATCTTGTGCAGTGGAGGCCGTTCTCAATTCCTCCCTTTCCCCACGCTCTGCAACATCTGCATGTTTCCCCACAAGACATTTCCCCACAATGAGCACTTTACAGGCAGGCACCATGTATTCCATAGGCTTACATAGTAGGGGCTTAATAAATGCTTGATTAATGTGGTACAAAGAACAGTGACATTACCTTGTGAATGTAATTTCTCTCTGCCTTTTTATAAGAAGGAATTGTTAACAGTTTTGTATGACTTTTAAAGAACTAAGAATTTTGGGAAAGGTATCATACACTGTTTTGCCTTATAAGCAGGAAAATTAACAAAAAACAAATAAATAAGCTCTAGGAAACTAATCAGATGTCACTAGCAAATAGTTGGATTGAACATTCAAAATTAGGGAAGACAGGTTAGAGTATATAATTAATTACTGGGATGTTAGCTGCATGTTAGCTACCATAGCAGACTGAGGTGGCATAGATAAATATTCCTTAAACAAAGAAAATGTCTATACTCATTTCCCTGTATAAATCTCCAAACTGGGGAACCGTTTGGCCATTTCATCTGTGTGGATCAGTAACTGGGCATCCTAGAGGAGCTGTTGTGTCTGTTTCCATCCCACCCTAGCATTTCCTGTAGTTATCAGATTCCAACAGAATCCAGAACCTGGCCCTCCCAATCTGGGTTCTTCAAACTAGGAGCCAAAAATGCCCCAGGTAAACATACCTGTGACACATTCTGATTTTTCCCTTTGATTTTGAGGACTACCTGGAGTCTGGTATAGAAGGGTTAAGATTCCAGTGATGCACTGCTGGGCTGCCAGAAATACTAAAGCACAGACTTATCTCTTCACATAAATTTTCAGAGCCTTGGAGAAAAATACTAAACCTTTTAGTTCACCATATTGTACTAAATCATAAATACAGATCATCAATCATATTTATTTCCAGGTGTCTAAAATCAGCCAAGAATATGTACATCTTATCAATAAATTTTTATTTGGACAAGTGGAGAACAACTTGTGTCACAACAACAGTTTTAAACAACATGATTAAAGACTGCAGTGCTCCCCAGAGTGGTCACAGGTATGTACAGTATGGGAAGAACAAAGCTGCACCTCAGAGCTGATCATGATCCAGTTAAAAATACCTGACATATAGTACACGTGCTAATAAATTTCCTTCAGGTCATGACCAGCATGAAAAAACAAAATAGGACATAGGTATTTATCAAAGGTTTCTGCTAATGGATACAGCAATATGCTGCATTTAAGAGTTAAAATCAGATTCTAGTTTAGTGTTAGCATCAAGCCCTTAAGAGAAATCCAAACATTTCTATTTTCCCAATTTACACACATCAAAAACTATTCACACTTACTCAGGATGGGGCCAGGCAGCAAGCCACAGCACCCCAATCAGGTCCTTGCCTGGATAAAAATGTTTAGAGCTAATACTGGAGGCCTCTTTTACATCCTGTTACAACACATCTGCCTTTCTGGCTATGAGAATTTCACCTACTGGTTGCTAAAGTAAAACTTGCTAAGTTAACTCCCAAGGAGAAAACAATGCAGGTTTGGGGACTGTCATCCCTTCCAAAATGCTCTGCCAATTCAAGTTTCATTCATTCAGGAAGACAGAAGGATTTAAGGCTTCGGTGACAAGTATAATCCTCTGAGAAATTAGTATTTCCTAAAGTCAAGATGAGCTAGTTTACCACACTTTCTCTTGACTCTTAAGATCCCTGGAGTCAGGTGGAGGTAACTGGCACCTGTAGTTAGGTCTGGCAAGAGAGGGAGATCTTTCCTCCTTCAGAAAAGGCTGTCTCAGATCATCCATGTGAGGAGCACTTGTGGAGTTTAAGCAGAAGAGACAATGAGACTTGGGCTCTTTAATAAGTTGAAGAAGCTGTACTCATAGCATCTTCAGCACTTTTGTTACTGGAAGGGTGAATGCTTGCAAAATATTTGACATCACTGTCACTATCCATCTGAAGAGCCATAATTGTTTGTTCCACAGCTTCCTGATGAGAGTTAGCAGAACTTAAGAAATACTCTGTAAATGAAAACAAAATAAGTGCAACAATATTTAATGCTTTTCAAGTGCAAATTTTGAAAATGTCTGCTCTATAATTTGGAATGATTCCATTAAAGTGACTCAAAAATAAAGAGATTCATTCTTCTGCTAGGCATTTACTCCTAATAAAAGTCAATGATGGGGGCAGCTAGGTGACACAGTGAATAGAGCACTGGCCTTGGAGTCAGGAGGACTTGTATTCAAATCCAGACTCAGACACTTAACACTTAATGGTCTCGTGACCTTGGGCAAGTCACTTAACCCCAACTGTCCTGCATTCCCCCCTCCAAAAAAGCAACAACAAAAAAATGTCAATGATAACAAAAGTCCTACATACACCAAAATATTTGGAGCAGTAGAAAAGATATGGAAACAAAAGTCAACAGCCATCACTTGAGGAATGGCTGAACAAGTTGTGGCACATGAATGTAGTGGAATAAAACTGCTGAAAAAAAAATGGTACATATGAATACTAAGGACAGGCATGGGAAGTCACATGAACTGAGACAAAATGAAGTAAGCAAGGAAAGAGTGAGCACAATGACTAGCAATGCAAATGGAAAGCAGAGCATTACAATGACTGAAACTGAATGCTAAGCAATTATGACCAAGCCTGGACCTCTTCTTTTCAAAGGTGGGGGACATGAATTTGAGACACTATGGACGTCAGATTATTTATCGAGCTCTATTGTGCTAGGAATATGGAAGATGAAGACGTCAGTTCCTGACCTTAAAATGCCTGATGTAAGGCACAAATACCAGTATCTTGGCCATCAAGAAGAATGTACGTCCATATGGTCTTGAATTGAATGAACAAAATGGTAGCGAGCATACTGCTAGCAAAACTGCATTTACTCTGGAGACCATTCCAGGACTATGCATTCCCTAGATCCTCCCCTTTCACCCAGCGACCACCTGCACCACCAACAACACATCTGTCCACAGAAGACTATGGCCAACGTACAATCTCTATTTCTTACTGCTGGGATCCCAAAGACTATAAGTCGCTGAGGATAGTGAAACTAAATAAGCCTGAAAAAATGAGCTGACTACTACTCCAACTGGAGCATAAGGTCAGGCACTACTACTCTATTTTTAATAGAACACTTCTTTAGGGTGCAGATTTTGCATTTCCCATGATTAGATTATAATTATTGAGTGAACAGGAAGCAACTGTCTACAGGCAGAAAGAAAACAGAAAATTCTGAGTTTACCGAATTAAACTGACACATAAAAGAAAATAGGACAGACAAAAAGCACAAGCTGCCATATTAAATGGACCTATGGCACAAGTTTTCAGACAGAAGTGTATCTGTGACAAGGATAATATTCAGTACCATTCTAAGAAGAGTACAACCGCCCTGGGTCACCCAGGCTTATTACCTAGATGGCATCCTCAACTCCACGCTCTCACCCCTCCTTTCCCATAATCAGCTGCCAAATTCCAATTCTGTTAGTTGTGTCTAATAGCTGTGGTGCACAACTCCTCCTCTCTTGACACTGCCACCACTTTGGGTGCAGACTCTTATGCCCTAACCAGTGCAACAGTTTGCTGGTTAGTCTTACTGTCTCAAGGCTCTTGCTAGTCCATCATCTACTCAGCTGTCAAAAGTTTGACCATGTCACAACTCTCTCTGCCCTCCCTCACCATCCCAGTCTCAAATATAAAGCCTTTGTTTGGTCTTTAAAACCCTCCATAACATTCTACTTTTCTTTCTTACCATCTTTTCTACCTTACTCGTCCTTTTTTGCACACACTCCTTTTTTGCACACTCTCTTGAAATCCAGTAACATGGGCCTTCCTGCTTTCTTCCGCACACAGTATTCCCTCTCTAACCTTATGCCTGAAAATTCTTTCCCTCCTCATCTCCACCTCTCCTGGCTTGCCTGGATTCCTTCAAGTCTCATCTAAAGTCCCACTTTTTGCAAGACTTTTCCAGATTGCCCTCAATCCCTGTGCCTTCTTTTTAAAACTCTCTTCAATTTATCCTTTTATATATCTTATCTGTAAATGATGTTTGCATAGTGTCTCTCCCATTAGACTGTGAACTCCTTGAGGGCAGGACTATTTTTCCTGTTTATTTGGCCTGCTTTGTATCATCAGCCCTCAGCACAATGCCCTATACATTAGCAGGCACTTAATAAATACTTTTGACTTGACTGCTTCTAGATAGTCAGTTATTCAAATAGTTATGCAAATTATGAAAAAAAAAACCCACCATCATCACTACCAACCTTTTTCTAAGAGAGTTTGTCTTAATGTTTTTGCAAGTAGTACTCGAACATTTGGAACACTATCATTTGCTAAATTTAACAAATGTGGCATCAGATGCACAGCAAACTGGTCCATAGGAAGGCAGTCATCCTCAATGACAGTCTGGTAAGAAAAAAATACTATTTTAGATTTCTAGATAAATTTAGAATTGAAAGCATACAAGTTGTAGTGTTGGTCCATAAAATCTTGTAGTATCTTTTAGACCTATCTTTTTTAATCCTGCTGTTCATTTTACATTCAAATTACAATATACTTGGAGAACACTGCCTCAATGTAGAAACTGTGTTAACAACTTTAAAACAAAACAAATCCTGTAAATTTTTTCCCTAAGAACATTTTTAGGGAACCCAAATTTTCAGGAATCTTATGGATATCTGCAGCAACCAAGACTGACTGCCAACCCTCACCTCCCATGCCAATAGATGGCAAGAGGATACTGGCAACTATGGCAACTGTTTCTTCGGACCATAGGGATTATTTCAGTGATCAGGTGAGTCATTCAGAACCCATGTACTGAAAGCAACAGAACGTGAGAGTACTGCTTTAATATTAAGAACAGAGAAGGTAGAGAAGAAGAAAAGTTTACCATAAAAGGAAAAGCAAAAAGTAGATCAAAGAAGATCCCTCACTTACCTGGCAGACAAAAACAAATGTCTGTCTACCAGACCATTTCGGACATCTACCAAAATTTTCCACAAGTTCATTCATTAGGTCTACCCCAAATGTTGATGGTGTAGCCGTGTGCAGTTTCTTTACCATTTCACTAACCTAGAAATGTAAAATTGGAGAAATAAAGGGTGATTTCTCTATTGTTACCTACGTAGTTTCCTTATCCATCCAAAATTTAAAAGTTTAGAACATACCAACTTGTAGGAAATCCAGCGAACAGAAGAAACTTTGTCTGCACAGAGATTCAGAGCAATTGGACGTAAGTAATCATACACATCTCTGGGACTGTATAAATCTAGAAGTAAAATCAGCTGCCTAAAAAAATGAATAGTGTCAAAAAACATAACTAAATGAATGAGTAAAAACTCTTTAACTTAAAAACTACTTCGTGTTATGGGTCCTCATCACAAGCAAAAGAGCCATTTAATTTGATGAAAGTCATGATTCTTTTTAATTTATGGAATTTATGGTGACTTTGTTATCTAAACAGAAAACAGATTTCCATTTTAATAAATTCTATTCTACTATTTAATTACAGGTATTAATGAATAATCTTTATCAACTGGCTGGGAAATAACAATATGAAATCTTGATTAACTTATATATCAAACTAACATCTCCCAGAATTTTCTTAAGACTAGCATTCCTAGTGCTTGCCATATAGTAGGCTTGCTGGTTGATTGATTTAGGGAGGCAGGATGCTGTAGTAATGAGTGCCTTGGAGTTGGAGATGAACCCAGATTCAAAGCCTGACTCTGATGCTTCCTGTTTATGTACAGATCCTTTAACTTCCTTAAGCCTGTTTCCAATAGAAATTAATTTCTCAAATTGGTTACAGAATTGCTAATAGATAGCTGTAGGTTAAAAAATGGGACAAATGGCTCCATGGCAGTCAGAAAATTACTTTCTTAATTAGTTATTTTCAGGAGACAAATAAACTGGATCCACTGGACAAGACCCAATTTGGTCCCTGGCTACTTACTCAGATCAATCCTTCTCAATGTAGAGAAGTATGAAATGTAAAGGGAGTGTTTGGGATGTATTCTCTGGTAACTTGAATATACCTTGTGGAATGAGTAGAATCTCCAGGGCCATTCACTTCCTAATTGATCACCTTGGTTTCCCCTTTTGTCCCACATGATTTGAAGAGATTATTTGTTCATTCAATTTTAGGACAGAGGCAGGGCAAGTAATAGCAGCATTTAATGGAACCACAGAGGTTCCGTTAAAACTTTATGCAACTTCAGTAAGAAGTGATAAATAAAAGGAATTAAGAGAAACCTCAGAAGATTTATATGAAGTGATTAAAATAAGAATAATATGTACAACAATTAAAAATGGTATAAATGAAAAGATCACTAAAAGGAAGGTGAACTCTTAAATAAGTAAAAACCCATAATGGTTCCAGAGAACAGATAATAAAACATTCTAGCTCACTCCTGGCAGAGGCAGGAGGATATAAAAAGGCTGAATGTTGTTCAAACTGTGAGATGTGGTTACTACTCTATCTTTTCAATTTCTGTTTAACTGTTTCCCTTTTTCACTGCGGGAGAGGGAGAGAGCAGAAGTGAATGGTTCAATATGGAAAGAGGCAGAGGAGGAGAGGTTCCATAACCAGAAATAACAATGGTATAAAAAGCAAAAGACATCAGTATAACTTATTTTTAAAACTTTATGCTGTTCCCAAGTTCTTGATTTCTTAAATGGCAGCTATGACTCTGAAGCACTTTTCTCCAAATGTATACCCTTAACAGCCCTCTGAGATACTATAGAACACTACACTTCCATACGAGGAAGTAAAGTTCAAAGAATTGTGGTTCTGATATCTTCACAATTATAAGTACAAGAAAGTTGTCAGGGATTTCTAGGTATACAATAAAGCCTCTAGTCCATATGAAATAGGATGAGTAAAGGAGATAGCATTCACAGACAGCTTTCTCAATCCTGCCTAAACCCAATTATTGTACGAGTCAATCCTATGAATTTTCTTGCTCTTTGAGGTAGAAGGTCCCTCAGAAGTTGGAGTGGGGGCCCTGAAGGTATGAATTTCCTCAGGGATCAACAGCAGCAGCAGTTTCAAATCTCTTGGCAGCAACAAGAAGCAACAACTTTAGCTCCCAGAGCAAGAGCTGTAGCAGCAGTTTTTATATATTCCATATCTGCAGTCAAGGTTTGTAATATGTATATGTATATAGGTTTTAATGTTCATCCCCAGAAGTCCAAAGTTTTACTATAACTAGAAATCACTCAAGAGCCTACGACGATAAGAGTGTTGCAGAATCTATTGAAAGCCAGGATTAGTAGTGCTTAGAAGACTCCTGTAACAATTTATTTCACCTTAGGGACCTTCCCTCTGGGATCATCTCCAGTTATCCTTGATTTATCTTATTTGTCCAGACCTATCTTCCATATTGGAATGTGAACTCCTTGAGGGCAGGGATTGTTTTTGTGGCTGTCTCTGGATCTCCAGTATTTAGCAGAGCACCTGATAGTGTAGGTGCTTAATAAATGCTGACAATGGGGACTTGAAGAAAAGCTTGGATCAGAACTGAAGCCTTTTTGATTTCTAATTTTATACTACAACTTTTCTCTGAAAGTATTTAAAGTATGAAGTGGGTTTATAACTTAACAATAACTCCACAGTCTAGATAATAAAGTAAGCACATACATATCTTTCATTTCAAAAGCAAACCAAACCTCCAATATAAAATGTAGCAAAAAGTGTAACATACTCGGCCAGTTCAGCTCGAAAGCGCCAATTTCTGCTATTATCCGTTACTAAAAACTCCTGAAGCTGGTAAAGGTATTCTCTTCTTCTGTCAATGTGAAGAAGCTAGAATAATAGAATGAAACTTCCATCAGGGCAGGGCACAGAGCAGCTGCTAACATATTAGTAAGTGGAATGCAGAGGGTTTGTTAAATAACTGAAAAAAGAACCTTTAACTTTTGTCAGAATAGGATTATCAAAGATGTACTTAGCTCTTCTCCAAATACTTTAAGTTAAATCAACAAATAAAATGCTTCTTCTAAAACTCAATTATAAGATGAGAGAGTTGGATATCAAAGCGATTTGAAGGCTCAAGGTTATCATGGTCCCTTGGTAAGAGAATTCTGCTCCAGAGGCTAATGCAAAGGTCAACTTCCTAATTGCTCATACTACAACAGAAATTGGCTAATTTGGTTACTCATTTTGTATCAAAACAACTCAATTACCACTCATCAACTGCATATATAATTTTTAGGTGTCCAGTTGTAGTTTATAGAACTGCTACATAAGCTGTACATTACTGTGCATAAATTGAGAAAATGTAGTTCAGCTGCTATAAATACTGGAATAAACACTGTGACAGTAAAAGATCTTGGTTATTATGCTATAACAATAAATGATGAAACTGAGTACAGTATTATCACTAATTGTAATACATACATCAAATGAGATGTGTAAAGAGCTTTACAAACAAAATGCTATGTGAATATGAGCTATTTAAATAAAGCTAAAAGAAATTTGTTATTTGAACATAAGTCTTTTTTGGGGGGGAGGGGGAGGAATCCAGCAGAATATTAACTTGCACAAACAGCTTGATGGTATCACTTAGCACTGTGATCCAAACTGTCTATCAGAAAGAGTGTTTTATACCTGGAAGGATCCACTGGAAACTCAATTGTAAACCACTATTTTAACATGGAATAGAAAGGCTGGCCAGCTTATAACCTTAGTGGGTAACCTATGGCAAAATAACTGTAAAAATTACCTTTAGAAAATCATGTAAGTGTTTAAGGACCCCTATCCTGACTTCATCAAGGTCCTTTAAAAACCCATTAAAAATTGGAACCAGATCTGCAGCTGTCAATTGGTCTCCAAGTATTACTGCAAGCTCATGGATGGAGAATGCTAATGTCCTCCGAACTTTCCACTGCAAAAACATAAATAACTGCATTAGTAAATAAATCACTGAGTGCTTAATCTTTAATGGTGTATGAAATTTAATTTAAATTAAAATGTCCATAATCCACAAAATTTGAAATCGAAATAAAACTGCCAGGATGTTATTACAATTGATTCTCCATTATCTGCTAGTATAGTAGCACAGTAGTGAATACAAGAAAAATCTCCTTGTCAATGATAAGTAGTTTTTGAATAATTCATTCTCTCCAGAATAAAAATAATACAGATAAAAATACCCTACCCCACCTGGGAACTCCTATTAGCACTGCTACAGAAGCCAATGATAAAAAACTAAGAAATTTTATAAAATCTATGGACTAAAATGGGGAGAAAGGAAAGTATTTATGAAAAGTATAAATTTGAAAGTGAGTAGATAGGTTCTCAAGCAGGTTTGACTTGTCTACATGGTGCCTTTGATTGTCCAAAAGAATCTCGTCTACCCCCTACCAGAATTCTACTTCATTGTTTTACTAAAACTTGAGGATATTCTTCTTTCTCCTTTCTTAGTTGCACAGACCCCTGGGTGTTAGGAACTGAAATTCAGGCTAGTATTAGATATATTATTGCTCAAATATATTACAGATAAAATAGGCTTTTGTGGGTTAGTCTGAAAACCTGCACGTCATTTATAGTATTATTTTTGGGAGTTCCAAATGACCAACTTACAAATCAACTTTTGGAATAAAAATGATTCATAAAATTGAAAACTGCTTCTATGTCTTAGTTTGGGAATAAGTCAAAATATTCTGAACAAAATAATGAAGCCTAACTATGTATGCATCAGAAGCAGGCAAAAAGTTCTTTGGAGTTCAGGATTTCCAAATGTTTTGGGCATCTAAAATGTCACTTCTTGAAGCATTAGATAAAATTTTATGAGTTCTTTAATTCTAAAAAATTCCAGGAAAAGAACAAAAATTTAAAACTTTATGCTTATCTTTAACTTAATTAAAATCTTTTACTTACCTGCATATCTGATGCAAGTGTCTCATAAGTCTCTCTCAGGCAGTGCCAGTTCTGCCTGCCAAGTGTAAGTGCCACACCTGGAAGGCTATATGCACAGTGTTTAGCAATCTCAGTGTCAACAGTTTGTGCACGAGAAGGATCAGTCATAGATAAGTACTGATCCAACAATGCCTGAGGCACAACATCCTAATATAAGAAAGAAAAAAGATATCTTCATTTTCTTGAATAGTTTCTAAAAATCTAGTCTACTATTCAGAAGATAGAAAGATATACAAATTATCTTAAAATATTATTCATGACACAGAAAGACTTAATATCAGACTGAAAGTATTTAATAACAAATGAACTATCTTATCAAGAGATGAGACTAACACCCAAAGGAAACAAAATAGAAGCCATAATATAATAAGCTTAGAAAAGCAAAAAAAAAAAATAATAATAATAATAAAAATTAAAGCACAATTAGGATTAGTGACTATCTGTACATGTATTCAGAATAAGCTAAGAAAAATCACTCGATGAATATGGGTTAAGAAAAGAAACAAGAACAGATACGCCACAAATGAACACTGAAGGACATTCTATTACTTACCTGTACTTTAGATTTTCTTTCCTCTTCAGGGCTAAAACTATCTGTGCTCAAGTCTGAATCATTATGCAAGTAGTTAATAGTTGAATCCATACTCTGTTTAGAAAAAGAGATCTACTTAAAGAAAAGTCTGTTGTATCTCTAGATATTTTCTTCATTTAAATGTCTTAATGATATCCTTACCTTCAAGGCTGCCAAAAGATTTATTTATAACATTCTACAGCATCATTTTTATTTGCCCCCCTTTGCTGCACTTCTCCCCCCTCCCGGGCAAATTTAGACAGTAAATGTCTTAAACCTCTCTGGTATTTTTTCTGTATGTCAAACAAAACTTACTGAACAACCTTATGTAAAACACACAGGTTATTAAACATATGTAAACAAGTAATTCTAAAAAAAAGTCACATAACATTTAAAATTTAGAATTGGGAACTATTTTTGAAATACAACCAATATTCTGAGTTAGATCTTAATAGAGAATCCGTAAAAAAAAAAAATCTGTTTTCAATCTGTAGTTATAGAGGACATGAGAGCTTTTTCCATGCTCACTGACACATTTTTTGATTCATACATTTTTAAAAAGCAAAACCAGAACAAAAGTTTTCCTTAATAAGAATAAGCTGTCATACTATCCCCATATACAATGATACCAAATGCACAGGAGCTTACTTTTGTGGCATTATTTATATAACTGACTACGTTTAATGTGACTTAACCAAAAGAACAGAATTTCACTCTGACTATATGAACCTACTCCCAAAAGTGTTGGATGCCACCCCCCATTCCCCCAAATCCTCTAAGTGTCCTAATGATTATCCTATAAAAGGACTTTTTGGCTGGGGTAGCTGGTAGAATGAAAGAGAGTCCTGTGTCCCAGTACACAAATAAGGTATGTCTGATACATACATATAATATACACATACATACACACTGGTATGTTTGATGAGGAGGGGTGGGACATAAGGAACTGGGTGATGATTACAAAGGTTTAGCTACAAGTACAAACCAAAGATGATGCTAGTAATTGTACCCACCCTCACACTCCAGAGTCCAGATAATGTCACTGGCCCTCCGCAACATGGCCTCAAGTCCCGATCTTCTCCTGCTCAGATACTGTGCTGCTTGCTGCAGTGAAATGGTCCGATCAGAAACAAAGCACCTCTCCAAAAAGAAAAGGAAAGAGTTAATTTTTTTTTCTTTATAAAGGGCTTTGTTTCCAGTAAGACTATTTCACTGCAGTGAGCTACATTAACATTGAGGCTACTAAATGGTCATGTAGACAGGGCTGGGGTCTAACTTCTGAAGCACTCAACATGAGGCTGATGTTACAAAGACAGAATGTGGTGAGAGTGATTACTTCTACTTGATAACAGTATGGAAAGCTGAAGAATCAGCAACAAAGGGAATGGATAACCCTCCTGACCACAGATTTTAGCTACAGCTACTCCCCATACAGCCTAATGTTGATTACTCAAACTATTCTAACGTAACAGATAATTTGTTACCTCAACACTATCGTTGATTAAAGGCACAGCATTGTCTTGATTTATTTTAATACTCCGGAGCTCTTTTATGAGGATTTCATCTTGTAAGTCATCTTCCCTGTCTGAGCTGACCAACTTCTCTTCCTGAGTGTCCATACTGGTGGCCCGGAGTGCAGCAGACAGTACTTCTACTTGTGCTAGCATGCAAAAAAAGGAAACAACGTGAGCAGAAAAATTATTGCCCCAAAAGAAAGTATATGCATTTAGTCATGTTTTATTTGATATTTGTACTTTTAAAATTAACAGTCAAACAGAAGCTGAAAATTTTCTACTCTGATAATTCAATTATTAGTCCCTCAAGATAAAAGTAGATACAAACTACTATGTTTTCATGGGACAGATTAAAAGTTTAACTACTACTAGACATTATTTTATGTTAGTATAAACAGACAAATGCTATGAAGCTGTAGAAGGAATCTTTGGTTTATTAAAGAAGCAAATTCAGTCAAAGTTAACTGTCTTGGTAGCATATGAATCAAATGTAACCAACAAGGCTTACTTACTAAGCCATCTTAGCAGATGAGCAGTCACACAAATCCTGCCAACATAAAACAATGGTAATTACATAGATTCTTGGTGGTGGTGACAGTTAAACATTCATTCATTTAACATTTAAACATTCCTCATGTCATCCAAGTTAACTTCTGAAATTGCTTTTCCCTTTCTCTTTTTGTAGTAAATAATGGGTGGTTCCATACAAAGGGGTCTTCTTGATTTGTGACAAAAGAGAAACCATTAAGTACTTCTTGTACCCAGAATAAATCGTCCCTCTTATAGCCATTGTCTGTAATTTCTGGATAAAAACTTATCTGTAAGGGGTATAAAAAAAATGGAAGTTGGTATCCCAAAAGGGATTAAATGTTCAGGTAGCAACCCTTACCATTTTGGGGGAGGGGGGAAGGGTTGGAGGATGGAAAAGAATGCCTAAAGGGGTACTGCCTAAAATATTTTAAGAAAAAAAAACTTTAGGAAAAATTTTTTCATACTACAGAAGTAATTTAAAGAAATGCAAAGTAGCTAGTTTTACATTATTTATTCACATGTTCTGGCACTTTTATTGTAGAGATACGGAGAAGTTATAATTTGTATACAAGCATACTAGGTTTCACCTATGACACAATGTGGTATCTTTTTTTTTTTTTTAAACTAGCATTTGATTACCAATTCTTGATTCAGAATTGGAAATTATTTCCTGGATTTTGCCAGTTCTAAGTAGCATTTATGGGGAATAGAATGGATTGGCAACAGAGGCTCTACTAAATCTGGAGGTTTGCCTAATGTGTATTGGCAATATAGAGATGTTGGTGGGGAGAGATGGTTGGTATCGATTAGTCATAGATCTTAGGCTCCCTAAAGCTATAATTTATAATAATAACGAACAATTCCTTTTTCCCAGTCTCTGACTAAAAAATCCAAATTCAGCAGGTGTTCAGTGACTATGAAGTATCTTTTAAAACAGAACTGGCACAATGAACAAGAAGTCCAGAGAAACCCTTATATAAAGAACTTCTAATCCAAAGGGCATATCTAATTCTAGATAGCCTTGAATCAAGAGACTGCTATTTTGTTCTCAAACTAAGTTCCAATTTGTTAATATAGGGCTCTCAGCCTTAATAAATACAGAAAACACATTGAATCTTATTTCTGAGAAAAATATGCTGCAGGGAATTATATAGCAGCTTTTCCTTTCTACTATAAAAGTAGCTGATACAGTGGTTGAATAAACATTTTCAGTTAATTTCCAAATTTCACTGCTTAAATATGTAAAAAACAAACAAATTAACCCAACCCCAAACCTACAGACTCAACTACAACAAGAAAAGGCACCCACTGAATGCCCTTAAGATGTACATCTGGCATTCTATTCTATTGAATAGACATGTCAGTTCTGTGTACTTAAAATGAATGTATGTTTACAAAAACCAAAATACATGCTCCATTTTATATTGAGTAAAACATGATGCATGATACAAAAATAGTACTAACTAATTTAACAAACAAAGTCAAGTGACATTTAAGAATCCTACATTTTGACAAATGAATCATTCTTAGAGACTTGTGGTACAGTATATATTTGAGTCCTAGTCAACATGATTTGTGTTCACATCTTGCCTTTGGAAGTTCACAAGTGTATAACCTTGGGCAACTCATTGAGCCTCTATTTGTCTCAGGAAGTTCTCTGGGACTTATTTATTCTTATAGATGGGTTGCCATCTAAATTGGTGAAGAATTCATTTTTATGACAAATATCTATGTTATATACGTGCATAATAAATTCTTAAAATTCAAGAGACTATTCAGATGTTCAAGATACTTTTCCATTAACCACTTCCTCTTTTTTTCCCCTGAATTTTAATAAAGTACTTTTTTTTGGGGTAGGGACAAATGGGGTTAAGTGACTTGCCCAAGGTCACATGGCTAGTAAGTGTAAGTGTCTGAGGCCGAACTTGAACTCAGGTCCTCCGGACTCCAGGGCAGGTGCTCTATTCACTGCACCACCTAGCCACCCCTAATAAAGTACTTTTCATAAAGTATTTTAATAAAAGGGAAGAAAACAGACAATGACAGCTGACACTAATTAAGAGTACTAAAGGATTATAAAATACATTACTGAACTTTAATCAACCAACCAATAAACTTTAGGTTACTATAGGAACTATTATTCCTATTTCAAAGATGATAAAACTGAAGTTCAGAGTAGATAAGTGACTTGCCCTTGATTAAATGGCAAACTCAAGGAGGCAGATTTCAAACCCAGGTCTTTCTGTCTCCAGGCCTAAAGTTCTATTCCACATGGTCCCTAACAGAGACGTTTAGTGTAAAGTTAAAGGTCATCATATATATGTTTTTGAAATGACTGAATTTAAAATTCCAAACATTTTTTGGAAAGACTTTGTATTCAGCCCTACTTTCTTTGAGGGAATATTTTGGTAGCAAAAATTTTTCCCTAGCTTATTCTATGATCTTTTCCCTTTCTCTTGGGTGAATTTCCCCATATTGCAATATAGGAAGTGTAAAGGGGTTACCATTTCATTGAAAATGAAGTGAATATTTTACAAAATAACGCAACTATTTTCCCTACAGTGTTGGTCAACAGCTATACACAAACCGTAGTAGTTCACCTGGAACCTTGATTCCTTGAACATACGTAGTAAATGTCCACAAAGGACCATCATTCAATTAATTTCATTCAATTAATTTTCTGGAAAACCAGAACCAGTGAGACTGAGTTGACTTGAGCAAATACCCAAAAACTTTAATTCCTGGGGAAGAAAATGAAGAGAAAGTATATACCCTGTCTTCAAATGAAAAAATGTATGTAAAGTACCTTTTGAATTTTAGAATCTTTGTACCTATAAAAACAGCTATAATTAAAATCTTTACGAACCAAGTTTTCCTATATTAAGTTTCTAGTACTGATGGTAAATGAGGGAAAAATAAATTCAGAGAAACTTGTGATAAGTCTTCCTTGGTACTCACACTTTTTTGTACCAAAAATTTTAATACTCCTTATTTTTCCAAAAGGAATGGAACACATCAGATTAAGGGAAACTCAAGTTTCATTCAGTTATCCATCACACAAGTATTGTGCCAAGGCACTGGGGATACAGATACAAAAATGAAACAGTCACTGCCTTTAAGGAATTTATATACTATCTGACAAAAGGCAGCAAAAGAAAAGGTAAACAGACTTATAGATAAATCAATACAAAAGTAATTCCCAGGGATGAGGGCATTAGTAAGTGGGAGATAAAGACAGGTTTGGGTATTCTAGGTATGGAAAGTGGGGGAGGGGAGGGAAAGACTGTGTAAAAAGCACACATCTGGGACAGTGAATATAATATACGAACAGTAAGCAAGCCAGTTTGGCTAGGATAGTCTATGGGGAAAGGGGAAAGAATGGGTATAGAAAATGTGTAATCAGCCTAGAATAATGGGCAATAAGCTAGAGTACAGCTGATGGACTTTAAAAGAGAGCAATTTCTATTTTTATCTTAAAGACAATTAGAGGAGCCTCTGGAACTTCTTTCTTGGGTAGTCCTATGCTTTAAGACGATCAATTTAGCTGCCAGGTGGAAGATGGATTGTTAAGAGCCTAGATTACAAAGAGGTCAGCTAGGAAATTGCTGCACTTCTCCAGAGCTATTGTGGTAGTACTTTTAAGCTGAGAAAGGGGCAGAGATGAGAGCTGTTATTAAGTAGGTAGAATGAATAAGCTTTGGCAAGTGACTAGATATGAAAGGTAAAAAGAAGGGGGACGAGAGCCTAAGAAAATGAAATTATTTCAATAGAAATGGAAGTTAGTAAAGAGGGTTTGGGGACAAATAATAGCACAAAGGAAAGTAAACTGTTTTGGAAATGTTGAATTTATGATAGCTACAAAATATCTTACAATTTTTTGTAAATGTCAAGAAAAACTAATACCTAAAGGTATTACAGGATTAGATGAGTTCTAAGGTTCCTTGCAGCTTTAAGTCCTAAACTCCCAAGATTGATCATTCCTCACTTGTTATGCCATTGCAAAAGTTAAATATTTAACAAGGAGTAGCTTTTAATATTAGGGAGGATGGCCAGTAAAATATTCTGCAATTTTCTTCATAATTTATTTTGTCTGGATATCTGAAAAACATTGCTGAAATGTGGAATTTAAAAACTATTTTATTTTTTTTTGCTTTTTGGAGGGGGAGGAGGCCAGGCAATTGGGGTTGACTTGCCCAAGGTCACATGGCTAGTAAATGTTAAATGTCAGAGGCCAAATTTGAACTCAGGTCCTCCTGACTCCAGGGCTGGTGCTCTATTCACTGCGACACCTAGCCACCCCAAAACTATTCTACCTACTGGGAAAAAACTACAAATATCAACTGTTGACTCCTTTATCAATGAGGAATCACAGGTGGACCAGGGACCTGCCCTTGAAACCTGCATTTCTTTTTCTACTTTATTTACATTCTTTATGAACCTCTGGGATCACCACAGGTGAAGCAAAGAGGAATCTTTTCCCATGTGAGAAATGATTACTGATAACCAATATCTTCGGGAAATTCAGAGCTTTTCCCTTTTTCCAAAGTCCAGATTTTTAAAAAGTTCTGTCTTCTTCAGGAAATTACTGCTAATGAGATTACATTAACTCTCTTTTGGTCCAGACCCACTCAACCTTACAAGGAATTTAATCTAAAAAAGTGTCCTACTCAAGCTTGGATAGAGAGGAGTCCTTTTGTCTAGATAGTCCAAGGCTGGAGTGGTTTGAATAGAGAGATAATTCCTCAGTCCAAGGCTCACTCTCAACCCCTCACTGAACATGTAAGAGAATATAAACTGTGAGAAAGACAGCCAAATGACCATTCTTTTATTAATAACCTGTTGATCTTATTAATAAAATTATTAAATTACCCAGAAACTCTGTCTCTCAAAACCTTTTAAATTAGCATACCCATCATAAATTTTTGGACAAAATTTTATGTCCTCTTTGTTTGGCTGATTTCCTAGTATGCACATATTAACAGGTTTTTATCTACTCTAAGGTTCACTGTATAGACTCCTGTTACAAACCACAATTTGCACTATATTTGGAAGAAATAAATGAACCTGATCTAAGATTCATGGTATAGTGAAAAGAGCACTGGTTTTAGAATTAGAATACCTGAATTTATTACTCAGCTTTGACACTTAGCTATATAACCCCAATCAGGTCACTTAAACTCTGTGGGTTTCAGTTTTTCCTTCTATAAAATGAGAATATTAATAGCTGCACTACCTGTCTAACAGTACTATTGTAAAAACATTTTAAAAAGCTATTTTCTGTGGATTTTTTCTTTTGTAATTTCATTGGCGTGAGAAATTCCTGTGATTTCCTTGTTATAAGCAACTACCGATGAGGAAATTCTTCTACCAATGCAGATCAATCCGTACCTGTAGCTCTACAACTTACTCTTCAACAGAGACCTGAGGAATTGATAGGTCAAGTAATTTGTTATGATCCTGGTAGACACTACATGTCAGAATGATTTTATAGGGGAAGATATGTTTGTTTTTTAAATGAAATGAACAATGTAACTGCCTACATTTCAAACCATGTTGTTTATTTTGTATAGCTGAATATTCTATACTTATAATTTTTGAGACTGGTCTATATTTTGGATATGTTCACTCACAAGAGCCTTATTTTTGAATGCATTTAGAGTCTAATAAAAAAAATGGGCTTCAAATCAGAAAAACTGGCTGAGTTTCACTGTCAATTCCCTTTCTCTTTGTAACTTCGGATAAATCACTTCACCTCTTTGAGTCTTAAATCTCCTAATCTATAAATTAAGAGGACTGAATGATAGTTTTAAGTTCCCCTCTAGCAACTAAAGCTTTTGTGACTTTTGATTTCCATATTTATTAAGTTTCTCAACTTTATGTAGAAACTGGAAGGCTGAAAAGTCTTTACAGGTTTAGTAAGTTGCCTGGTTCTACAAAACTGTGTGTGTTGTAGAAAGTAGGGCCGAAAACCCACACCTTAAAAATACTTGTTTCTCGGGGCGGCTAGGTGGCGCAGTAAGTAGAGTGTCGGCCCTGGAGTCAGAAGGACCTGAGTTCGGTTCCGGCCTCAGACACTTACCGCACAAACAAAAACCTAGCCGTGTGACCTTGGGCAAGTTACTTAACCCCAATTGCCCACCGAAAAGCAAAAAAAACAAAAAAACTTGTTTCTACTAATTCATTGTTGGTGGAGTAATGACCTAATCCAACCATTCTGGAGAGCAATTTGGAACTATGCCCAAAGGGCTATAAAAATTGTGCATACACTTTGACCCATCAATACCACTTCTAGGGTTGTATCCCAAAGAGATCATAAAAATGAGAAAAAGATCCATATGTACAAAAATATTTATAGCAGTTCTTTTTTGTGGTGGCCAAGAACTGGAAATCGAGGGAAAACTCATCAACTGGGGAATGGTTGAACAAGTTGTGTTATTTGAATGTAATGGTATACTATTGTGGTCTAAGAGATGAGAAACAGCCAGACTTCATAATAACCTGGAAAGACTTGTAGGAACTGATGCTAAGTGAGAGAAGCAGAACCAAGAGAACACTGTACACAATTACAGACACATAAGTTCTGTGATGACTAACTTTGATAGACTGAACTCCTCTTAGCAAGGCAAGGCTAAAAGACAACTCCAAAAGACTCATGATGGAAAATTCCATCCACACCCAGAGAAAGAAACATGGAGTCTGAATGCTTTCATCTTCCTTTCACAGAGGAGAAAAATGAGGTTAAATAACTGGTGGTCTCCCACGCCTGGGATGTTCTTCTGCCTCACCTACACTTTTTAGAATACCTGGTTTCCTTTAAGATTCTGCTCAGGGGCGGAGACAAGATGGCGGAGAAGAAACAGCACGTCCAAGCCACTCTCCCCCAGATCATCTCCAAATTATGTAAAAGGGGACTCTGAACAACTTCTGGAACCCTAATACCCACAGAACGACACAGAGAAGCTAACCTCCCGCTGAGGACAGCCCAGCAGCCCTGCAGGAAGGACCAGCGCAGCACTCTGGGAGCCAGCAACACAGCGCACGGGGAGCTGAGCCGCCTGAGTCGCGGTTTTAGCCCCAGGGGGCTGGGCCAGCAGCTGGCTGGAGGGACCCCAGAACACCAGCAGCTGTGGCGATTCCAGAATTATCAACACAGACATGCCCAGGACAAAGTGAGAGGTTAGTGCCCTATGGACTTTGGGACCAGTATTTGGGGAACACATCGGCTTCCTCCCCTGGGGACTAGAAGCCGCTTAGGAGACTCGCCATTTTGTAGTTTTCAGAGGCAGCTCCAGCTCCTGGCCTGCAAACTGTAGGGAGATCCAGCGATCAGTCCTGGGGGTTAATCGCTCTTGCTTTAACCTCCCTGGATCTGGATTGTGATCTGGGGTGGAGGTCGTGGGTGGGTTTCCAGCTTGCCAGAAATGGAAGTTGTCCCCCACACGTTCAGGACGAAAGTTCCTCGGGTCTGGCGGCAGAGCCACAGTGTGGCAACAAGCCCAAAAGTCAAGTAATTAAGAGGCAACATGCCAAGGCAAAGGAAACAAATTAAACAGAAAAATGCAACCTTAGACTCCTACTTTGGGGGCAAAGAGGATCAAAGCATAGAACAGGAGGAGGGCTGTGAGGTCAGAAAACCTGCTCCAAAAGCCCCAAAGGAAAACATGAGTGGGTTACAGGCCATAGAGGACCTTAAGAAGGACTTTAAAAATCAAATAAGAGAAGTGGAGGAAAAATTGGAAAGAGAAATGAGAAGGATGCAGGAAAAGTATGAAATGAGGGTCAACAGACTGACTGAAGAAAACAACACCTTAAAAAATAGACTAACTTAAATGGCAAAGGAGGCCCAAAAGGGCAATGAGGAGAAGAATGCCTTAAAAAGTCGAATTTGCCAGACGGAAAAAGAATCTCAAAAGTTCACTGAGGAGATTCATTCCTTCAGGGTTAGACTGGAGCAAATGGAAGCTAGTGACTTTATGAGAAATCAAGATGCTATTAAGCAGATCCAAACAAATGAAAGAATAGAAGGCAATGTGAAATATCTCATAGGAAAAACCACTGACCTGGAAAATAGATCCAGGAGAGACAATCTAAAAATTATTGGACTACCTGAAAGCCATGATCAAAGAAAGAATCTAGAAATCACCCTTCAAGAAATTCTCAAGGAAAATTAGCCTGATGTTTTAGATCCAGAGGGCAAAATAGAGGTTGAAAGAATCCACTGATCACCTCCTGAAAAAGATCCCAAAAAGAAAACTCCCAGGAATATTATAGCCAGGTTCCAGAATTCCAAGATCAAGGAGAAAATACTACAAGTAGCCAGGAAGAAACAATTTCAATATTGTGGAAACACAATCAGAATAGCACAGGACCTGGCAACTTCTACACTGAGGGATTGAAGGGCATGGAATATGATGTTCCAGAGGGCAAAAGAACTGGGAATGAACCCAAGGTTCACCTACCCAGCAAAACTGAGTATTTTGTTTCAGGGGAAAATATGGTCATTCAGTGGAATAGAAGACTTTCAAGCATTCTTGAGGAAAAAAACAGAGTTGAATAGAAAATGTGACATCCAGATGCAAGAAGCAAGAGATGCCTGAGAAGGTAATCAGGGAAAAGAAATCAAAACTGAGGAAATCTTTCTCAGTATGAAAATAATGGAAGAAGGGTGTATGGTCATATGAATACATATGTGTGTATATATGTTTACAGTTATTTATGGATAGAGGGCATAGGTTGAATTTGTTGGGAAGGGAGGATACTAAAGGGGTGAAATTATGAGGTGAGAGAGGAAAGTGGCAAGAGGAGATGGGGAGAGACAGGGTAGGGTAAACTATCTCATGTAGAAGAAGCAAGGTGAAGTGGCTGCAAGGGAGGGGAAGAACAGGAAGGCAAAAAGGCAAAACCACATTCTCATTGAATTTGGTTCAGGGAGAGAATGACATACATACTAAATGGGATATCTCAACCACCAGCAGAATAGGGGGAAGGGGGATGAGAGGAGAGATGATGGATGGGAGCGCATCCTTGGGGGGAGGGGAAGTTGGAAGTACCCACTATAGAAGAGGGACAGGATCAAGTAGGGAATGGACCAGGTGGGGGGTGGGATGTGTGGGAGGGAATTATAAGCAGCCTTGTACAATATATCTACTATGGTAAAGTTTTGCATAGCTAGACATGTAAAACATATACTGAATTACTTATCTTCCCAGAGGGAATGTGTGGCAAGGGAGGAAGAGAATGGATCTGAAATTCGAGGTCTTAAAATTAAATGTTTCAAATATATATAAATACTATTATTAATACTCTTTTCCTTGTAATTGGGAGATAAGATGTGCAGGCATTGGGACACAGATTCACCTCCCTCTAATGGAAAAGTCGAAGGGGGTATGGGAGTAGATATGGGAGAGAGCAGACTGGAGGAAGTGATATCTTGTGGGACTGCTATTCTGGGAGGGTGGGTAGGGGAAAAACAGGGGGGAAAAATAATTGTAACTCAAATTCTGGTGGAAATGAATGATGTAAAGCAGAAGTTAATAAAGCATTTGTTTAAAAAAAAAAGATTCTGCTCAAACACCACCTTTTATAGAATACTGTTTTTATATCAGAGCCTTTCCCAAATATTACCTTTTATCTACTTTACATCACCTTCTTATTGTTATTATGATGTATCTTTTTTTCCATGCGTTTTCTTGGCAAGGTTTAGCCATTTCCTTCTCCAGTGTGCACCCATTTTACAGATGAAGAACTGAGGCAAATTAGAGTTAAGTGACTCACCTAGCATCACACAGACAGGACGTGTCTGATGCCAATCTGAACTGAAATCTTGCTGGCTACAAACTTAGTGCTCTAAGTACTATACTACCTAGCAGTCCATGGACATCCTATCCTGTATGTATCTTACATTCAACATCTCCAGAATACAGCTCATTATCTTTTCCTTTCAAACTTCCTACTCTTTTTTTTTTCCTGGTGAAGACACCACCATTTTCCCAAAGATACAGGTCTACCCAAGAGTCATCCTCAATTCTTTCTTCTCTCTCACCCTTTATATCTAATCAGATGCCAAGTACTGTTGATTCTACATATATAAATACCTTACACCATTCCCTGTTCTCGACTCAATTTCAGAGGAAACATGAAACATGCTACCTACCGCTGGACATAGCAATGTAGGAAACTATTTTGCTTGCTTAAGTGTATTTCCTACAAGGCCCTATTTTTCTTTTTTCAATACAAAAGGAAAAGGTAGATTTTCATTAACTGAAAAAAATTAAATGAAAAACTTTAGAGATTTCACTGTGTACTCTCTCTTCCTGACAATTTATAAACAATGGTAAATAAGATTAGTCCAGCACTGAGGAACTCCACTTTTTATAGTTTCCTATCCACAGAATGATTAAAAGTATCATACCTTGTTTGATGTAGAAATTTTAGATTACCTTCGAAAGGAATAAGATAATTAGCTACACTAAAATATTCCCTTCTGCATGAAATCAGGAAATCATCAAGTATTTATTAAGCACCAAAACATTCCAGGGACTATGCTACTACACAGTCCTCAAAGCAGTAAAGGCTAAAGATCTTAATCAAAGTCTGTGTTTTATTTGTAATGGGGATTGAGGTTCCTTCTTTTTTTGAATGAACCAGTCACTTCTTTTGTCCAAGTGCTTTGTAGCTTGAATCAAAAATCTAATAATATACCAATGATACTGTTAGGCAGTGTGGAATGATGGCCAGATGGCCAGGCTTAAGAGTCAGGAACACTTGGTCTGAGGTTGTGCTTCATATATAAATGTATGGCCATGGTCCTGTCATGTAAATCTGTCAAAGGTCCAGGCAATTGTCTTAAGACTATAACTTGAAGATGAGGTGCTGAATTATACTGCAAAAGGAGTCTTTAAACAGATAAGATCATAGGCTTCAAAGCAAAACATTTAGATACCCAATATTCAGAAAGGGAGATTCTAAGCAATGGTTCCTAAAACTGACTCATTTTTAACTCCTGAGGATCCAGGAACTGCCAGAGGTTCACTCTTAATTTCCTCTCTACTGGGGGGTAAAAGCGGGTAGGTAAGTCACCCTTTGAAGTTATCCTTTTATCTAATATCAACAAAATTTCCCAACATTTCTTCTATGCATATAAGTCTGTGTGGTATTATTCTGTTCAAACAGAATAACTATACAATCTCCCCTCTGGGGATTACTGGTCCAAAGATTAAGAGTGAGAGTGCTTTTCCCCAACTATAATTCATTTTTAAACTTGCTTATATGAAAACCTGTCAGCTTTTCCAAATACCTATAAAATCTTAAGGTCTCCCCACCAATAAATTTAGCCCTTTACCTGCAATTTCCTCCTACCCTTAAACTGTGGGGCTCAGAAATGACTTGAACATTCAGTGTAGGATTGACCAGGGCAGAGTACAGTGGAACTATCATATCTCTCATGGGTGAAATTATGGCTTTCTTAATGTACCTGGTTCTGTATTTCTGTTTTGTTTTGGGTTTTTTTGCATGACTTTTAATGAAATGAAAAGTCTCTAAAAAATTTTTCTGACAAATACCTGTACCACATACTAAGCAATTGTGATGGTACGTAGAATGTAAATTTGAAGTCATTGTTATGAAGTAATAAAAGTAGAAATGACATGTACTTAAATTATGAAATCATAATACAGACTATTTGTCTCTTGGCTGCCGTATCATCCAATGACTTTCAATGAGCTTGTTCTATGCCAAAACTCCCCGTTTTTTTTTTTCAGACAAAATGCAATAAACACACCCTCATCTTATACTTGTTATTTTTTTTTTTGGAGGGCAATTGGGGTTAAGTAACTTGCCCAAGGTCACATGGCTAGGTTTTTATACTTGTTATTTTTAAACTTAATTATAATATTTTAATATACTTATCTTTATTAAACTTAATTTTCAGTCCAATGTTCTAGCCCATGAGAATCTTTTTTACACTGCCATCCAGTGAATTAGCTAAATCTTCTAGTTTTGTGTCTGCAAAAGCATGTCATCTATGTCTTTTCCAAGACATTTAAATAATTATTTGCACAAAATAAATTTATTTAGGAGGAAAGCATCAAGAAGTAATTCACTGTGGTAAATGCAGCAAAAATTAGAAGAAGAAAAAACCCCACAACCCAAAATATGAAAATAAAGAAGTCATTACTGACCTTGTAAAGAGATATTTAAGGGGAGAGGTAGAGATGGATGCCAGATTACAAGGAGTAAATGGTGAGAAAGTAGAGCCTGATAATCCTAGTAAATTAGTGAGGCTGAAAGCTGTTGTTTTGGGGGAAGTCAGAAAATGAATCAGGTAAGATCTTTATTTCCCTTTCTGGCATGGAGAGGAGGATAAGTTGTTGTGCAAAGGTTAAAGGCAGCAAATCTACATAGCTTAGGTTTCCTTGGCCCATGTAAAAATTCTGGTAAATGTGTATTTTTCTTGAGCCCAATAACATTAATCAGAGGCTCCTGGGTGCCTATGCAGAAGCAACACGGAAGCTTTCTGATTCTTCAAATCCCTCCCTGTTGTGTAGAACTCTCCAATCCCCTTCCCCATTGTCTCAATTGTGTCTATGTCATAAAGGCTGATTAATTAGAATTGTGACCACAACCCTCTTTAATATTTGGTGAATGCTTCGTCATTTAAATGGAAAAATCTGCTAATAATGTGCTTAACAAAGTAGCTTCTTGTTATGAATGATGTATTCCTATACTTGTGTATTCTAGTTTGTGTATATATCATGACTTAATCTAAATATTCTCCCTAAGGATCACCTAGTTTAGTGCTTTGAACACAGTAGGTCCTACCAAACACAGGCTGAGTAGAAATTAATTGCTCAGCCCTACATCAAAGGAGGCATTTTTAATGGCAGGACTTCCAGACAATTGCCCAAAGCATTAGTGAGGTTTCCAATTTGCTTCATAAGGTTCGAAAGAAGAATTTGTATTTGCACCTATCCTCTATAACTTCATTTACAGTTTCATTTTCTTCCTCACCTGGTTGGACTAGTTTCTAATATCAACTAAGGAAAGATATGCCATGACAAGAACACTGCATTCTGAACCTAATGAGATATTTCTGAAGTTTTTTTCCCCACTAAAATGATATCACTGCTACAAGGAAAGGTAGGATTTAATGATTAGAACTAAATTATTCTTTTACTACAGCTCTGTACCAACATTTCTTGGGAAAGCAGATACCATGACAGAGAGTATTTCCTAATTAGAATTTCAACTTGATCTGTATGGAGGGTTGGATGGAGAGTACTGGGTAAAGAGAAATCTTGAACAAGAAACGCATTTTTGATGTTTCAACAGGGTTCCCAGGCAAGTGGTCATCACCAGTTTAGTATATAGTACATGGATGATATGAAAAGCTTTCTCTGAAGCAATATTTATCAATTGCATGTCTCTGTAACTAATTTGAGGCAAAAATGATTGCAGGTGTACACGGGTCTCACAAAGAATGAGAAGAAAAAGTGAATTAAGAGTGACTTAAAGTTCACGTAAAACCAGCAGTTACAACAAAATGATCTACAAAGGACACAGCCTCAACTTCTGATTAATTCTAATTCAGCAACTTCTACCACATACCAGCTCCAAAATATAACATATTTTACTTGTAATAACAAGTTTCAATCAGTTCCACATTCAATATGACCTTATTCATCCTTCCACAAAATGATATTTTTTAATTTGAAAAGGAAAATGATAATAGGTCTCAATTTAATATCAGGTAAACTTCAAAAGCTTAAAAATGCACTAGGACTTTTCAAACAAGCTGAATAGGAAAAGAAAACACTGTTCTCAGAGTAGGGGTATCAGAGAAATGAAGGACAAACCCTCAAAAATGACAAATTGAAACTGCAGCAGGAAGAACCTGAGCAAATTACATGTAGGAACATGAAGATTATAAAGGATATCACCAGGGATGAATTTGGAATCTGTTTCTTATGGAAAATCTTTCTAAAATGTACTGGTATGGGATGTTATTGGTTCAAATGATTATGTTAAGCATTTTCCTAAGCTGAACCATCCTTGTAACCTTGGTATAAATCCAACTTGATGAAAGTGAATTTTTTTTTTTGATAAATTGCTCTAGATCTTTTTGTTAAGATTTTCTTTAAAATTTTGAATCTATAGAAATTAACATGATTGCTCTTTTTCTTCGCTTTTATTCTTCCTTAATTTATGAATTAAAGCAGTACTTCATAAAGGAAGTTTGGTTTTTTTCTATGTTTTTTTCTCAATTTCTGAATAATTTATGAGAATAATTTATGTAATAAAGGTATGAACTGTTCTTTAAGAACTTGAAAAAAATCATACTATAAATCCAAACTGGACAAAGTTTCTGGGTTTGTTTTTCTGGATGGAGAAGGGTTAATTCCTTTACAGCTAGTTCTATGTCTTTGTCTATGATTGGATTATTTCAGGTCTTTATTTGGTATTGTTAATTTGGGCATTTTGGATTTCTGTGGAAAATTGATTTCTTTTCAATTTTCAGTTTTGCTTGTAGACACTTTACAGTAGGTTCTGAACACTCTCTTTATTTCTAAGTTTAACTGTTGATTTTTAAATTCGACAGGATTTTCCTTTTTAAAATCAAGTTGGCTAAAGGTTTATTAATTTTCTTATTCTTTTCAAAAATTGGTTTTTAGACTTATAAAGTTCTACAATCTTATTTTCCAATTCATCCACTTCTTAAATTTTCAAAATTTCTTCTTGTGTACTTATATTGAGCTATCTAGTTTTTTAACATTTTAGTTGGATATTCATTTATTAATCTTCTCTTAGTTAAACCTTAATTGTTCATAGAGCTAATTTTCCCTCTGAATATCAATTAAGATCCATCCTAGAAACTGGAAAGCATATTACAGAAACAATTGTTTGTTCCACAGCTTCCTGATGAGAGTTAGTAGAACTTAAGAAATACTCTGTAAATGAAAACAAAGTGCAACAATATTTAATGTTGGGGCGGCTAGGTGGCGCAGTGAGTAGAGCGCCGGCCCTGGAATCAGAAGGACCTGAGTTCGGAGCCGGCCTCTGACACTTAATCCATACAAACAAAAACCTAGCCATGTAACCTTGGGCAAGTTACTTAACCCCAATTGCCCTAAAAAGGGGCGGCTAGGTGGCGCAGTGAGTAAGAGCGCCGGCCTCGGAGTTTGGATGACCCGAGATCAGATCCGGCCTCAGAAAATGAGCACCCATGCATAAATAATGACTAGCCGTGTAACCTTGAAAAAGTTACTTAACCCCAATTGCTTAAAAAAAAAACAACAATATTTAATGTTTTTTAAGTGCAAATTTTGAAAATGTCTGCTGTGTAATTTGGAGTGATTAAAGTGACTCAATAATAAAGAGATTCATTCTTCTGCTACGCACTTACTTACTCCTAGTAAAAGTCAATGATGGGGGCCAGTAGGTGGCACAGTGAATAGAGCACTGGCCTTAGAGTCAGGAGGACTTGAGTTCAAGTCCAGACTCAGACACTTAACACTTAATGGTCATGTGACCTTGGGCAAGTCACTTAACCCCAATTGCCCTGCATTCCCCCCCCCCCCAAAAGAGAAAAAAAGTCAATGATAACAAAAGCCCTTTATACACCAAAATATTTGCAGCAGCACTTTTTGCAGTAGAAAAGATATGGAATGGGGCAGCTAGGTGGCGCAGTGAGTAGAGCGTCGGCCCTGGAGTCAGAAGGACCTGAGTTCGGATCCAGCCTCTGACACTTAATCCACACAAACAAAAACCTAGCCGTGTGACCTTGGGCAAGTTACTTAACCCCAATTGCCCTAAAGGGGCGGCTAGGTGGCACAGTGAGTAAGAGCGCCGGCCTCGGAGTTGGGATGACCCGAGATCAAATCCGGCCTCAGAAAATGAGCACCCACGCATAAATAATGACTAGCCGTGTAACCTTGAGCAAGTTACTTAACCCCAATTGCTTTTAAAAAAAAAAAAAAAAGAAAGAAAGAAAAGAAAAGATATGGAAACAAAGTCAACACCCATCACTTGAGGAATGGCCGAACAAGTTGTGGCACATGAATGTAGTAGAATATGACTGTGCTGAAAGAAATGGTACTTTAAGGACAGGCATGGGAAGAGTCACATGAACTGAGTCAAAATGAAGTATGCAGAAGCAAGGAAAGAGTGAACACAATGATCATAGCAATGTAAACAGAGAGAACAGCACTAACACCTGAATGCTGAGCAATTATTATGACCAAGCCTAGCCCTAAAAAGAGGGGCGGAGCCAAGATGGAGAAGTAGAAACAGCACTTCCAAGGTGCTCTGCCCCACACAACTTACAAAAAGAGATAGGATCAAAACAACTCTTAGGGTACCACATCTCACCTAACAGATTGCTTAATATAACAAAACAAGAAAGTTATAAATACTGGAGAAGATGTGGGAAAATTGGAACACTAATGCATTGTTGGTATAGTTGTGAACTGATCCAACCATTCTAGAGAGCAAATTGGAACTATGTTCAAAGGGCTATAAAAATGTGCATTACCCTTTAACTCAGCAATACCACTTCTAGGGTCATATGCCAAAGAGATCAAATGGAAAAGGGACCTGTATATACAATATTTATAGCAGCTCTTTTTGTGGTGGCAAAGAACTGGAAATCAAGGGGATGCCCATCAGTTGGGGAATGGCTAAACAAGTCGTGGCATATGAATGTAATGGAATACTACTGTGCTATAAGAAATGAGGAGCAGACTCCAATAATAACCTGGAAAGACTTCTATGAACTGATGCTGAGTGAAGGTAGTAGAACCAGGAGAACACTGTACACAATTACAGATACATTCTATCTATAATGACTAACTTTGATAGACTGGGCTCTTGCACAGCAATGCAAGGTTCTAAGACAACTCAAAAAGACTCATGATAGAAAAGGTATCCACTATCCAGAGAAATAATTATGGAGTCAGAATGCAGACTGAAGCCAAACTATTTGGCTCTCTTTTGTTCTGTTTCTTCTTTTTCATGGTTCTTCCACTGGTTATAATTCTTCTTTACAACTTGACTATTGTGAAAATATGTTTAATGTGAAGGTATATGTAGAACCTATATTGGATTACATGCCATCTGGGGGGGGAGGAGGGGAGAGAAGAGGAAAGAGGGAGAAAATTTGGAACTCAAAAACTTGTGGAACTGAATGTTGTAAACTAAAAATAAATAAATTTAAAAAAAAATAAGAAAAGGTACCTCCCTTCTCTTCTTTTCAAAGGTGAGGGATGTGGGTTTGAAACACCATGGATAATGTCAGACTCTTTTTATATACTGGTTAATTTGCTATCGTCCCCCCCTTTTCTTATTATACAAGAAGGCTGGGGGGGGGTGAGGGTTGGGAGAGGGACAAATAGAAAGGGTTCAGATATGCTGGGAAAAGTAAAAGATGTAAAGGCAAAAATAAACTAAAAATCTATTTTAAAAATCTGATGCAGTTACCATTAAAATATGGGAGCTGATTAAGATAAAAACCAGGTGTCAGTCCTTTCAGTGAAAGTCTTCAAGTTTTATTAATTACTTGTTAGATATACTGGAAAAAAAGATTCTATTCCAGATATATGGTTTGAACTGCATGGCTCCTGAGGACCCTTCCGGCTCTGAAATTCTATGATAAGGTCTTTCTGATGAATTCTGAACTTGTCTATTATGTGACTATGCCACGCACCTATGATTTTTATGTCAATCACAACCTCTCTGCGACTTCTGTACTAAGTTCCTAAGGGTTGCCTCAAACATAAAGCTTGAGTGACTTGTCCAGTAGTCATCTAGCTAGTATCACAGCTGAGTGCTGAATTTAGGTCTTTCTGCCTCCAAGCCCAGAACTCTATCCTTCTTTGTCATACTAATTCTAAACTGGTAAAAACTGGTATATCAAGTGAAGACTGCCAAAATAACCCAGAAATCTGGAGATGTATTTTTTTAAACTATGATTTAAAATGATTTCTTCTAACTTTTACAGACAAGTTTCTAGAATCACCTATAAAATTTCAAAGCTGGAAGGGACCTCAGAAGTCATGTAGTCCAATTCAAACCACACTATTATAATTAATAAGAACATACAATCTCTGTCTTAACATTTCCAATAAACAGGAAAAACCACTACCTACTGTGATAGCCCATTCTACTTTTTGACACCTCTCATTGTTAAGAAATTTTTCCTTCTGTTTTAAGCCTAAAATGCCTCTTTGCAATTTACATCTATTGCTTCTGGTTCTGCCTTGTAGTATCAAAAAGAACAAGTCTAATTTTTCACATTAACAGCGATTCAAATATTTGAAGACATTCATCAAGCCTTTCAAGATGTCTTTTTTCCAAGTTAACTATGCCCAGAGTTCTTTCAACCAATCCAAATACAGCACAGACTCAAGGCTCTTCCTCATCCTAAATACTTTCCAGTTTATCAAGGTCCTTCCCTAAATTAGGCTGCTCAGAACTAAACACAATACTGTGGATGTTGTCTGACAAGAGCCCTGAGGAATTATCATCTCCTTATTCCTGAACACTCTCTCCTCTTACTATACTTCAAAAGTGCATTAGCTTTTTTTTAGCTGCCACATTACACTTTTATAATATTCCACTGATCTGCCAGTTGAGCAACCCTGTCAAAAAAATAGAAATAAATTTAGTATGGCATGATTTGCCCTTGATGAAGTTACAATGGTTTTTTGTTACTCTTGCTTCCTTTTTTAAGATATTCACTAACCATCTCTTTTATGATTAATTTAAGATTTTGTCAAGGAACTGAAGTCAAAGAAGCAAAGTCAAGAACAATGACTTTTAGAAAGCAGACGCTATTTTCATTTCTATTTTATTTTTTAATATCAAGACTACATTTGTTCTCCAGTCCAGTGATTATCTTTCCCATTTTCCATGATCTTTCAAATACAATAGCCATCACATCCACCATTTGCAGATGTGATTCATGTGGAGCAAATAACCTGAATCATTCAAGGTCACTGAGGTGTTACTTTAACTATTTTCTTACTTATCTTGGTTATCAATTCCTTGTTAGGCATTTTTGTTCTGCCAATTCTAGAATAAAGGTCATTTTCCTTGGCAGAAAAAACAAAAACATAGTAAGAATTAAGCAGGTCTACCTTCTTTCGTGTCAATTATCAGTGTCCCATTCATCCCAGGCAGCAGTCCTTTCTTTGATCCTTCCTTTTCCCCCAATATAGCTAAAAAACAAACAACATTTTTGTTGTCCTTAGTTTTCCTCAAAAGCCTTAGTTCTGTTCCTGACATTGTTACAGGGGCAGCTAGGTGGCGCAATGGATAGAGTGCTAGGAATAAGGAAAACCTGAGTTCAAAATTTGAACTCAGACACTTATGGCTGTGTGGTCCTGATCAAATCTTTCTGATTTCAGTCATCTCATCTGTAAAATTGGGATAATAATAGTACCTACCTCCCAGGATTACTGTGAGGATCAAATGAGATAATATTTGTAAAGTGCTTAGCACATTGTCTGGCCCTTGAATTCCTATTTTTTATTTCCAGATGGAATTATTTGCCTTTGTGTTTTCAGAATTTCATTCATTATAGTTTCCTATCCCTCTTAAACTAATCTGTCATGTCTTTCCTTTAAGGTAAGAAGCCTTATATACTCCACTTCTGGCAGACAGTTGTACCTACTACTGCCTGAATAACTAAAATATACCATTACTAACTATACCATTGTTTATACCACAGGTTTGTGACATTCCCTAAACTTTGGATTATTTTTCCTTCCTCTCCAGGTGGTCTGTAATACACTCTGATGACAAAATTGCTTCTGTCTGTCTTCATTCAAATGCACTCCACCATGTTTTCCTCTTCTAGTTTCTGGATTTCCTTAGATTCCAGTCATGGGTTTCAATCTAAACAGGATGTCTCAATGGACTGGTGAGTCAAAATTTGCCTCTTTGTATCACCAGTTCTTCTTGCTTATGCATTTCCATATATACATTTGAGGTTTTTCTTTCCTGTGAACTTCTGGATTTCCAGCTAGTCTTCTTTCATGTGGTAAGTCTCAATGATAACTAGCTTGATGGATAGATACACACGTCTTTTCTTATCTTAAAGCTCTTCTGATTAGATAAGCAAGAAATCAGGCAAACACAATCTTACTATCGATATGAAATTCCTATACTTCCTCACTTTCCATTTATTTCTTAATAATTTAGAATTAGGCTTTCAACCTCACCATTAAACTGAAAATACTCTCTTCAGGGTTATCAACAATCTTTTTTTACTGCTCAAATCAAAAATCAAAAATTCTACCACCTTTGAAACTGGAGACTACCCTTACTTCCCATCCCTCCTCCTTCCTGGACAGTCTTTTTCCTACCATGGCATCCATGAGAGTACTCTTGTTAAGTTTCTTTGCCTGATTATTCCCTAGCTGGACCATTACTTATCTACCACCCTAAAATGTTCCTCATTTTAAGGTTCTGTCCTTGCTCATCATCTCTCTATGCTCTCTACTTTGGCAATTTTATCTTCTCCCATTGGTTAAAATATGTCACCTTTCTGAATATGACTCCTAAATCTATATATCTAACTCTAATCTTCCCCCAGAACTCTGGCCCCATATTGTTAACTCCCAGTTAGTCAATCCATGTAGATGTCTAATCACAAGCTTACCATGTCCAAAACAGAAATTATTCCTCCCCTCCCCCAATAAACCTAACCATCAAAAGTCAATCAATGAACAAGCATTCATTACAATACCCTCTATATGCCAGATATTATGCAAGGTACAGAGGATACAAATATAGAACTCTTCGCCCTTAAAGAGCTTACTTTCTACTAGGGAAATAACATGTTAATAACATGCTCACAGTTAAATAAATACAGGATACTTACAAAGCATACATTTTGCAATCGTGTAGTAAAAATTGGGGGGAGCAATGTATAAGTCTATAATTTCCTCTTGAAAGTAGCAGCACTTGAGCAGAACATTGAAGGAAGCTGGGATTTTAAAAGAGATAAGGAAGGAGAAACTACAGAAATGAGGGACAGCCTGTACAAAGGCAAAGAGATAGGAGATGGAATTTTCCCCGAGGAATAGCAAGTGGCTCAGTCTGGCTGGATTTTAAGCTCCTGATTTATTTTTGTTGTAGTGGAAGTGGTATTAATTCAGTTGTGTCTGATTCTGTGGCCACATTTGGGACTTTTTTGACAAAGATACTGAAGTGGTTTGCCATTTCTTTCTCCAGCTCATTTTAGAGATGAGGAAACTGAGGTCAACAGGGTTAAGTGACTTGCCCAGGGTCACACAACTGGCATGTGTCTGAGGTCAGATTTGAACTCAAGGAAGAGTCTTCCTGATACTCCATGTTGTGTAATCTGCCTGGCTGTAAGCTGACTAAGAGGTGCTTTAAACGCCAGAGAAATTTACAGTTTATCATAAAGACAATGTGGAGTTAACTGAAATCTTTTGAGCAAAGGAATAACACAGTGGTGATGAAAGCCTGGAACATGGTGGTTGTGGTATAAAAGAGAAGTGGACCATTGGGAGAGACATTACAGAGGTGGAACAGACAAGACTTGATGGCTAATCAAATGAGGATAATACCTGGGTGACTAGAGGAATAGTTATACCCAGAACAAAAATAAGAAAGCTGTGAGGTTTGGGTGTGGCTAGCAAAGATATTAATGCTATTTTAGATATGTTGGTTTTGAGATGCTGATGGGATACTGAGTTCGAAATGTTACTTAGCAGTCAGCTGGCAACTGGAGCCAGAGGGATGGATACGCAGATTTAGGATTTAGGTCATCTCCAGCTAAATCCATGGAAGGTCACTTGGAGAGAGTGTTGTTGTTCAATTATGTCCAACTTTTCATGACCCCATTTGGGATTTTCTAAGAAGAGATACTGAGAGTGGCTTACCATTTCCTTCTCCAGATCATTTTTACAGATGATGAAACTGAGGCAAATGGGATTAACTGACTTGCCCAGGGTCACACAGCTAATAAATATTTGAGGCCAGATTTTAACTCAGGAAGATGAGTCCTTCTGACTGCAGTTCCAGAGCTCTATCCAATGTTACAAAAACTCATAGAAGGGAGAGTAATAAGCCATATTGCAATCTGTTTAGAAGTGAGTAAGTAAGAAAGTGGGGGGTTAGCTTTTTATAGACATTTGTTCGTGAAAGGGACAAAAGATACAGGACAATAATTTGAGGGAATGGTAGGGTCAAGAAAAGGCTTTCTTTAAAGATGGACAAGATTTGGGCATGTTTAAAGGTTGTGGAAAAGGAACCAATAAAAAACGGGAGGCTGAAAATTAGGCAGCAAGAGGGGTATCTGAAAAGGAAGTTCTTAGAAGAGATAGGATGAGACATAATTAAAGGCAAAAATGTTTAGGTGTGGAGAACGGTATTAACAATGAAAAGAGTAAGCTCATCTTCTAAGTCTGAAGCAAATGGGGAAAAATTTATGTGATGATGCTGAAGTAATACAATGTATAGAAATGGGGATGAAAGGGAACTCATGAAAGATCTCAATTTTTTTAGTGACATATAAGGCAAAAAGGCCTTGTACTGAGAGGGAGGGGGAAGTGGTGGGATGTTTAGAATAGTCTTCCAGTTTCCCCACATCTATTAAGAGCACTATGGGGGCAATCTCCAGTTGTCTATATCTGTATCTTGCCACCAGAGAAGAAAATGAGGCTGGTGACTTTGCACAGTCCTCCCTCACTTAAATCCAATACACCTGCAAGTCATGGCATCAACTTCCTGATGTCATGGTACTCTACAACAGTAAGAGCACCATCCTCCCAATCAGACATATTTGTAATCTCCAAGTCGTCCTTGCTTCTTCCTACATCTTCCTGCCTCTTCCTACCCTGCCCATGTCTTGTAAGTTGCTAAGGCTTGTTGGTTCTACCTTCAAATCTCTTCTCCCATTTACCTCTCACCTAGAACAATCGGTCACCCTGCTTTAACAGCCTTTCTCCTCTCCTATCCGTCCTCCACACAACTGTCAAAATAATCTTTCCTATGGTATAGGTCTGACCATGTCAGTGGCTCCAAGTTCAAATACAAACTCCTCAGGCTGGCATTTAAAGGTCTTCCTTCTCTGAATAGTACTATGGTTCTGTTGTTGTTACTGTTGTTTTTCAGTTGTTTCAACGGTGTCTGACTCTTCATAACTCCATTTGGGGTTTTCTTGGCAAAGAGACTGCCATTTTCTTCTCCAGCTTATTTTACAGATGAGGACATTGAGGCAAATAGGGTTAAACTGACTTGTCCAGGGTTACACACCTACTCTCTGAGCCATATCTGACCTTGGTCTTCCTGACCTATATTTATACACTTCCTATATATGCCCTCTCTCCCCCACATTCTGAGAGTTTTACTAGTTGTTCCCTGGAGTGGACAGTCAATCTCCCATTTGCGTTTCTTTTCACAAGTTGTCACCAATGCATAGAATGTGTTTCCTACTTGCCCCTACCTCTTAGAATCTTTATCTTCTACAGGAAAATACCTTTCCTAATCCTCTAATTGTTAATGCTATCGCTATCTTCTAGCTTCATATTATGTCTATAGACATGTTATAACACTACAGTAGGACTCAAACTACTTACAAATTGGGTATTATTTTTCATCTTGGTCTTTGAATCCACCTAGCACAGTACCTTATACAGAGCAGGAAGCTTGGTAAAATGTAAAGATGCAGGAATCTAAATGATTCTCCTATAAAAAGAAAATTCAGTGATCCTTTCGGAACACTGTTTATGAGAATTTTCAGGAATGGAGCTGATTGCAGCTTCATTGTCCCTTCTTTCGTCAAAAGACTGAATCAATCATTTTAATTTTTAGTATGATGAAATCTAAAACAAAATGGACAAATTCAAGCAAGCGTGACAATCTGGAGTTTCTTAGATACATAGCATTCTATTTATTGCTGCTAGGAAAATTTCATAGGTACTTCACATATGAGTACCAAAAAAATATAACATGCAGATATTGCATATAATTAACCCTCACTAAAAATATTTCCTGAAAATTTGACTTTTATAATAAATATTTAGAAAAAAATGACTTGATTCATTAATTTGATCAAACCAATTTTCCCCCAAATGCAGAGATCAACTGTTTTCAACGGCAAATAAAATTTTCAGAAAACAATAGTCAAAACAAGCATTTTAAGAAAGGAAATAGGGGCGGCTAGGTGGCGCAGTGAGTAGAGTGCCGGCCCTGGAGTCAGAAGGACCTGAGTTCGGATCCGGCCTCAGACACTTAATGCACACATAAACAAAAACCTAGCCGTGTGACCTTGGGCAAGTTACTTAACCCCAATTGCCCTCCGAAAAGCAAAAAAAAAAAAAAAAAAAAGAAAGGAAATAAAGGTGCTGAACATGGTAGACTTATCATACCTTTAACATCAGGATCATCAATGTGGGGCTCAAGATTTTCTATCATTTCTTCAAGTTCCTTTCGGGTAGCCATAGTAATATTTGGAGAATCCAGTACAGTAACTTCTGGTGCTCCTTCTGGACTCTCTGGATCTAATGTTTTCTCAGTATCTTGTTCAAGCACAAGCTCAAGATCTAGATCTATTGCAGGTAGAGGAGTCCTCCAGAAATGGAAGGAGTTGTATAATTCTTGGTCTGTGAGAGATGGTTCTGGAGAACTTATGTCTATTTCTGGTAGCGATGTTGTATTTAAATTACCAGAACTTTGCTCAAGTTCATCTACTGCTTCTTGAAGAATATTATGGAGAGATACTGAAGATAAAGTAGAATGTAAAGACCTATCCAGATGAATATGAGTTTCACTCAAGGATTTCCTACATGTTTGAGTGTGATCTTCCATGTTATTTTCAAGTCTTAAGTTGGATTTACAAAGACAGACATCCAAAGGAATATCCTCTGTCCTGAACTGTATATTTTCTGAGAATTTGTCTCCATCCCTGACTGTTTCACTGCAGAAAACATGAAAACATAAAAGCAAACATTAATTTCTCATGAAAGATACTAGAATCAAACAATTACTAAAATCTGGTAAATGTTATATAAGTTTTGCCTTGACACTCAGAATGATTTTGCATTGTCTTCTATAAGATGCGAACTTGGACAATGTAAATTAATTTTAATATTAGTTTAAGCCAAACACAATAGGAAGTAAACCTGCTTCTTATTCTTCATGCTAATACTCTGCTCCAAGGGCATGAACAAGAGCTGACAATTATTAATAATTATTTTAATAAAAAAGCTTCCTGGTAGTGTATCTCTATTAGTTTCAAAGTATTCTGAAATAGGATCATACATTTTTAGATGGAAGGGACCCTAGAGAATATTTAGTCTAGAGACTCTATTTTTACAGATGAAGAAACTGAGACCAAAAGGTTAAATTCCTTGCCTATAGTCATAAAAACTAGAATCTGAAACTAGGCCCCTCTGCTTTCAAATCTGCTTTCTCTTTGCAGTACATGACACCCTTCCTCACATGTTATTCTCACTTAAAAATCCTAGTAAAACTGGGAAGTAGATAGTACATTAAGGAGTAATATCATTTTATAGATAAATGTTTTTTTTAAAAACCAAGGCTTAAAGAGATTAAAGTGATTTGTTCAAGGTCAATAGGTTAACACACTGGTGACAAAAATGACTCAGTTCAGTATTCTGTCTACTAAAGTGTTTTCTATTGTATACTAAAAGCCTACTGTGTACATACTCTAAGAATAAAAGCTCTCATTTATACCATGTTTATAAAAAATTTTATAAAGCTCTTTAGTTAAAACAGTATTGAATAAAATACAAGTTCAGGTTTGAACAAAACAACCTCAGCAATCTCAACCTGCTAATTGCCACAAAACAATCTTCTGAACACCATCATTCCCCTGGTATTAATGTACAGGTGCCCCAGAAGTTTTAGAGCAGTTTTAAGCTGTTACACTTAATTTAACCATCATAAATAATGGTACACTCTGATCCACAATGAATCAAAACCTCAGGTGACAAAAAAAGCAATGGAAAGATGCATAGAAGTGTAAGTCAGCTGCAGTATTTTACCAATGAATACTCCTTAAGAAGAAGTGGCATCATTAAGGATGGGACACATATGAATGGAAAAAGAGCTAGCTGATAACAAAAGATGGACAGTCAAGTATTATTTTTATATCCAAAACATTCAAAAAAGAAAAAAAAATCCTCTGATATACATAGTTACTATAAAACGGACAAAAATCGTAGGATGAGAAAGCATAAAGGGGTTATGATGTGGATGAAGAACTCAAGATTGATAAGTTCATGTATTGTAATAACATTATAAGACCCAAAACACAAATATTTTCCTCATTTTCTAGAGGAAACTATTGAGAAAAGTTAAGTTACTTACTAGGGTCACAAAGACCTAGAAAGGTCTGAGTCAGACCTCTGAAACTCAGTTCTTCTGAGTTTTTTTTTTTTTTAAATAAAGACCAGGGTTTGATGCTTGACTCTCAACTAACCAGGCACCAAAATTTGCTAGATACATATTAAACTGGGCCACATAACTATTGGCAATTTACTTATCCATACCGAAGCTTACTTGGATTCACCACCTGCCTCACCTAGTAGTTGTAAAGAAAACATTTAGAAACCAAACAGTGCCCCATGCATGAAATAATGCTAAGATTTTTGTGACCAATTTTTCATCCAGGTAAATCAAAAGGTAACAGAAGAATGTCCGAATTTTTTTCTCTTAAATGCACAGAATAAATATAAAAGAGGTAAGTTAGAGCAGAAGTTATGAGAATATGTGACAGCAAATTTAACTATGTTTCTCCTTTGTGCATGCAAAAGGACACTGTATCAGCAAAGTAATGGAATTTATTTATTTTACACACTTGCCCTGAACAAAAGCACTGTGCTGGGTACTAGGGACACAAATACAAAGGACAGGCATCTCCCACCCTCAAGGAGCTTATTTTCTTTGGAGGAGATACAATATATTCAGAGGATAGAAAATACACAATCTATATGGTGGATGCAAAGTGATCTGAAGAAGGCATTAATAACTGAAAATAAAATTAAGGAAGAGACGAGCTGAGCTGTGATTCCAAGAGGCAAAGGTGAGGAAATGGGAGACAGCCTACAAAGGGCACAAAGATGAGACATGGAATTTAGTACACATGAAATGAAATGAAATACAGGCCACAATGGATGGAACATAAAGTGCCTGATGTGGGGCAGTGTGCAACTAGCATGGGAAGACAGACTGAAGTCAGACTATGAGAAGCTTTAAATGCTAAACAGAAGAGTTTGTATTATTTCCTAGAGGCAATGCGAAGTTACTAAAGTTTCTTGAGATGTGATATAATCAAACCTATGCTTATGGGCTATAAATATGGAAGCTGTGTGGACTGGCAAGTGGAAAGGATGGATACAAAGAAGGCAATTAGGAGACTGATGAAAACAGACCTGGCAAGTCAATCTCTCCTTGCACCAACTATATATTTCAAAATCACTTCCAAACATTTAGCCCCTTGTTTAGTCTTATTCCTGATTTCATGATATTCTCACATATTAAGGCAATGCTACTATTTAGGTCTACTAGATGGCTAGATGGCAAGACATGCAGTAAGGAGGACTTGAATTTGAACTCCCCGCCTTTTTAAAGGGGGGGGGGGAAGGCAAGACAATTGGGGTTAAGTGACTTGCCCAAGGTCACACAGCTATTAAGTGTGTCAAGTGTCTGAGGCCAAATTTGAACTCGGGTCCTCCTGACTCCAGGGCCGGTACTCTATTCACTGTGCCACCTAGCTGCCCCCAATTTGAACCCTTCTTCAGTCACTAACTAGCTGTGTGACCCTGGATAAAACACTTCCCTCAGCCTCATCAGTAAAAGCACCTATATTACAAGGTTATTGTGAGATCAAATGAGATAACATATACAGAGTGCTTTGCAAATCTTAAAGCATTATTTAACTGCTAGTTATTATCACAATCATAACCACTGCATTACATAACGCCTACAGTTTCAAAAAACTAAACAAACTGAAATGAAAAGCCCACTGAAGGTTAATTCCAAGTAATGGAAAAATCAATGGAGAAGAGCCATACAGAAGAGCTAATGAAATAGATTTCCTCCCAAATTAATGTATATTGTAGAATATGGTACCTCTACATTTGCTTAACAGTTTTTATCACTAAGAAGGGTGGGAAATGACTACACAAAAGGCATCAATGAAACTATCTTCTTCTTCTTTTTGCTTTTTGGAGGGCAATTGGGGTTAAATGACTTGCCCAAGGTCACACGGCTCGTTTTTTAGTGTTAAATGTCTGAGGTCAGATTTGAACTCAGCTCCTCCTAACTCCAGGGCCAGTGCTCTATTCACTGTGCCACCTAGCCACCCCTAATGAAACTATCTTTAAAAATATGTTAAGGGGGGTGCAGCTAGGTGGCGCAGTGAGTAGAGTGCCAGCCCTGGAGTCAGAAGGACCTGGGTTCAGATCTGGCCTCAGCCACTTAACGCACACACAAACAAAAAAACCTAGCCACATGACCTTGGGCAAGCTACTTAACCCCAATTGCCCTCCAAAAAGCAAATATATATATATATATATATATGCACATATATATATATATATATGTTAAGAATATGGAAGGTATTGCTTATTTTCAGCTTGGTTCCAGTCATAATTCCTTCTGGAAGCTCTTTCACAACTGACAATCTCTGACTCCCAGGAAAGAAGCTTAAGAGTTATCTTGCTTCCTTTAGAGTAAACAATGTTTAGAAATGGTTGGCCTAGTAAGTAAGGCAAAAGAAAATGGGAAAAAGATTAAGACCAGAAAAGAAATTAAAGGAAGAATCAAAGTAAAACCACGAGAAAGCAAAATTTAAAAAACCAGGACCTACAGAAATTGTATTTTAGCAACTTGACAAGAAAAAGAACTAGGCACAAAGATTACTCAAAGCATCAGTGTACTACAAGGCATACTAAATCCTTTAATACACGGACCCAATCACATGGAATTTGATGAATGAAAAGATTTCTTGTGTGTATCTAACATGCATTAAATGTAGTTGACTTATGTTTTTAAATAGTTTTTTGCGGGGCGGAGCCAAGGTGTCGGAGTAGAAACAGCTCATCCAAGCCACTCTGCCCCCAGATTCCCCCCAAACTATGTAAAAGGGGACTCTGAACAACTTCTGGAGCCCCAGCACCCACAGAACGACACAGAGAAGCTAACCTCCCGCTGAGGACAGCCCAGCAGCCCTGCAAGAAGGACTAGCACGGTCTGGGAGCCAGCAGAGCACAGCGCATAGAGCGCGGCGAGCCGAACCCAGGTCCACATGAGCCGAGGTTTTAGCCCCAGGGCAGCAGGGCCAGCAGCAGGCTGGAGGAACCCCAGAACACCAGCAGCTGTGGAGATTCCAGAATTATCAACATAGACATGCCTAGGACAAAGTAAGAGGTTAGTGTCCTATGGACTCTGGGACCAGTATTTGGGGAATGCGTCGACTCCCTCCCCTGGGGGCTAGAAGCCGCTGTAGTTTTCAGAGGCAGCTCCAGCTCCTGGCCTGCATGCTAACTGTAGGGAGATCCAGCCATCAGCCTTGGGGGGTAATCGCTCTTGCTATAACCTCCCTGGATCTGGATTGTGATCTGGGGTGGAAGTCATGGGTAGGTTTACAGCTTGCCAGAAACAGAAGTTGCCCCCCGCACGTTCAGGACGAAAATTCCTCTATCTGGCCTTAAAGCCATAGTGTGGCAACAAGCCCAAAAGTCAAGTAATTAAGTGGCAACATGCCAAGGCAAAGGAAACAGAAAAATGCAACCCCAGACTCCTATTTTGGGGGCACAGAGCGGGAAAAGGACTGTGAGGTTAGAAGTCCTGCTCCAAAAGCCCCAGGGGAAAACATGAGCGGGTTGCAGGCCATAGAGGACCTTAAGAAGGACTTTAAAAATCAAATAAGAGAAGTGGAGGAAAAATTGGAAAGAGAAATGAGAAGGATGCAGGAAAAGTATGAAATGAGGGTCAACAGCCTGACTGAGGAAAACAACACCTTAAAAAATAGACTAGCTCAAATGGCAAAGGAGGCCCAAAAGGGCAATGGGGAGAAGAATGCCTTAAAAAGTCGAATTTGCCAGATGGAAAAAGAATCTCAAAAGTTCACTGAGGAGATTTCATTCCTTCAGAGTTAGACTGGAGCAAATGGAAGCTAATGACTTTATGAGAAATCAAGATGCTGTTACGCAGATCCAAACAAATGAAAGATTAGAAGGCAATGAGAAAGATCTCATGGGAAAAACCACTGACCTGGAAAATAGATCCAGGAGAGACAATTTAAAAATTATTGGACTACCTGAAAGCCAAGATCAAAGAAAGAACCTAGAAATCACCCTTCAAGAAATTCTCAAGGAAAACTGCCCTGATATTTTAGATCCAGAGGGCAAAATAGAGGTTGAAAGAATCCACTGATCACCTCCTGAAAAAGATCCCAAAAAGAAAACTCCCAGGAATATTATAACCAGGTTCCAGAATCCCCAGATCAAGGAGAAAATACTACAAGCAGCCAGGAAGAAACAATTTCAATATTGTGGAAACACAATCAGAATAGCCCAGGACCTGGCTGCTTCTACACTGAGGGATTGAAGGGCATGGAATATGATATTCCAGAGGGCAAAAGAATTGGGAATGAACCCAAGGGTCACCTACCCAGCAAAACTGAGTATTTTGTTTCAGGGGAAAATATGGTCATTCAGTGGAATAAAGGACTTTCAAGCATTCTTGAGGAAAAAACCAGAATTGAATAGAAAATTTGACATCCAGACACAAGAAGGAAGAGATGCCTGAGAAGGTAATCAGGGAAAAGAAATCAAAAGGAACTTATCAAAGTTAAACTATTTACATTCCTATATGGAAAAATAATAACGGTGACTGATGATATCTTTCTCACTATGAAAATAATTGAAGAAGGGTGTGTGGTCATATGAATACATATGTGAATGTGTGTGTATATGGTTACAGTTATATATGGATAGAGGGCATAGGTTGAATTTGTTGGGAAGGGAGAATACTCAAGGGATGAAATTATGAGGTGACAGAGGAAACTGGCAAGAGGAGATGGGGAGAGACAGGGTAGGGTAAACGATCTCATGTAGAAGAAGGGGAAGTAGTTGCAAGGGAGGAGGAGAATAGGAAGGCAAAAAAGGCAAAACCATATTCTCATTGAATTTGGTTCAGGGAGAGAATGACATACATACTAAGTGGGATATCTCAACCTGCAGCAGAATAGGGGGAAGGGGGATGAGAGGAGGGATGATGAATGGGAGGGCATCCTTGGGGGGAGGGGAGGTTGGAAGTACCCACTATAGAAGAGGGACAGGATCATGTAAGGAATGGAACAGGTGGGGGGTGGGATGTGTGGGAGGGAATTATAAGCAGTCCTGTACAATATATCTACTATGATAATGTTTTGCATAGCTAGACATGTACAACATATACTGAATTACTTATCTCCCCAGAGGGAATGGGTGACAAGGGAGGAAGGAAATGGATCTGAAATTCGAGGTCTTAACATTAAATGTTTCAAATATATATAAATACTATTATTAATACTCTTTTGCTTATAATTGGGAGACAAGATGTGCAGGCATTGGGACACAAAGATTCACCTTCCTCTAATGGAAAAGTCGAAGAGGGTATGGGAGAAGGTATGGGAGAGAGCAGATTGGAGGAAGCGATATCTTTCGGGACTGCTATTCTGGGAGGTTGGGTAGGGGAATAACGGGGGAAAAATGACTGTAACTCAAAATCTGGTGGAAATGAATGATGTAAAACAGAAGTTAATAAAGCATTTGTTTAAAAAAATAGTTTTTTGCTATATTATAGTCTTAATTAAAAACAGAAATTAAATTCTAGTGTGTTTAAAGATATGGTTAAACAAGCATGCTCTCTAAAATTCACAATATCAAAAGCTAGGTAAAGTGCAATTATGCACTTAAAACTTTGTGTTCAATGACACAAAAGCACATAATTAAATCACAGAAGACGATTTAGATCTATGCAGGAGCTTAGAGATCCACACATTTTACAGAAGGGCAAAGTGGACCTAGAAAGGCTAAGTGACAATATAGTAAATAGAAGTGAGGTGAGGTAGGGGCAATAGAACAAATTTTTATTAAATAGTTACAACAGGCCAGGCACTGTGCTAAGCAATTTACCAATATCTCATATGATCCTCACAATTACCCAATAAGACAGGTGCTATTATTATCCCCTTTTTACAACTGAGGAAATGGAGGTAGGCAGAAGTTAATGTCTTGCCTAGGATCACGAAGCTAATAAGTTTCCGAATCTGAACTCAGGTGTGTCCACCTGCAGACCTGGTGGTTTATCCCCTGTGTCACTTAGCTAGCTCAGCTAAGCAAAGAAACAAGATTTAAAACTTAGGTCTCCTGATTCTGAATCCAGTATCATTCTTTCTGCCTGTAGCAGAAACATGTCTCTCTGTGTTTCAGATAAATCATTTTACCACAGCTGTTAATGGTTAAGAATAAACTAAATATCATGCCCAGGTTTCTACACAATATTCCATAGCCCAGCAGGACCCTGAACCCAAAAGCCTTGGGAAAACAGCAGGGCCCCTCAGACCACTGGCCTTGCTTCAAGTTCAAGTCTCCCAGCATAAATAAGACAGAGGGCTTGGAAGTGGGGCTCCTCATTCAGGGGAATGAAGCTTTGGGGGTCCACCTTCCTTACCACCACCACAACCTGCTGACCAACTAGAAAGTAAACCCAATGGTTCCAGGAATGGCAGCACTCTTAAGATAATTTTTCTTTCTCCTAGTCTAGGCCCAACAAGTAGCAACCTGAGACGCAACTTCCAGAGGGGAAAAAGGCCAACCACTTCTGACTGCCATCTATGGGGCAGTTAAGTCAACCTGGCTGAAGTAGAAAGGGTAATTCTGAAGGAGAAAGGAGGCACATATGTCAAGTTAGTCAAAACACTTCTCTTTATACCCTAAAAGAAATAACTCAGTTCACTAAATATAAGATCTTTGGGAAGAACAATGCTCCCCAGACCATCAACCCAGCTTCTGTGGGTGCGACAGTCAGACTTAGAAAAGAAAGTTAACACTGAAGTCCTTCCCACTATCAAATGGTTCAACACCAGAAACTGGTATGATTTTATCAGCATAAATAATACTAAAGAAGATGCATTACTATTCTGCTTTGCTGCTGTACCTTAAGAACCATGGGATTTTTCATATGACTAGCAGCTGAAACCTTTTTTGTTGTCTCAATTAGAATGTGAATTCCTTGAGAACAGTGACTATTTTACTTTCTATTTACATCCCCAATAGTGCTATGTACATAGTAAACACTTAATGCCCTCCCCCGCTTCTAGATAACTTATTTGATCATTGCTGGATTAAAAGGCTTAGATTCAACTCCAGTCCCTAATAATTATTACACTGTGTCACCTTAAGCAAATGTAAGTTGTTCCTGAGTCTCAGGAACTCTCTTGTTTTCTTCAGTGCTTTGAGTAGTCCTGGTAGCTAGTTGTCAAGTTGCTAAAATATATTTTCTGGTACCTTTTGGTGTTATAATTTTACTTTCTTACTGTATTACTTTTGGGAATATTCTCCAATCTTTTCCCTGAGATTATCTTTTCAACCATTTCCCTTGGTCCTGCTCAGTAGGTTATTGTTTGAACAACCTTCTCTGCACAACTTTTAACATAGTTATGCAACTGGCCTAAGGGATTCACACACAAATTAAAAAGAAAAAACAACTTTGGTAGTCATATTTCTGAGTTGCTCCCATTTCAGTAAAATGTTCCCCAAACTTCTTTCCCTCTATGGCTTTGGTGTATTCTTTTTTCTTCCTTTTCCTTTCTTCTTCTAAGATCATTAAAACATAAAGTCACTTTCAGGCCTTCAGTCTTATTTAATTTCTCTGAACTCTAATGACATTAATATTCTAAGGATCATGGCAGCTAGGTGGCACAGTGCATAGAGCACTGGCCCTGGAGTCAGGAGGACCCAAGTTAAAATCCAGCCTCAGACACTTGACATACTAGCTGTGTGACCTTGGGCAAGTCACTTAACCCCAATTGCTTTGCCTTTCCCCCTCCAAAAAAAAAAAAAGATTCTAAAGATCATTTGCGTTATTTTCCTTTGTTTCTTTTGACTTCTGTATTTGTATTTCAAAGTTTCTACTCAGCTCTGTTTTTTTTTTTTTTTTTTAGAGGCAGCAGGTGATAGGGTCTTGAAATGGGAACACTTGAGTTCAAAGCTGGCCTTAAACTGTTACAGTGGTGGGATCCTTGACAAGTCAGGGAATCTGTTTGCCTTAGTTTACTCAACTATAAAACTGGGATAAAATTAGCATGTACTTTCCAGGATTGTTATAAACACTTATTACACTTTTCATTAGGAACACTTAGAAGTCATATATTTCATTAAAAATTTATTCGTAACCCTATTTCTTTTTTGTTTGTTTGTTTTGGGTTTTTTTGGAGGGCAATTGGGATTAAGTAACTTGCCCAAGGTCACACGGCTAGGTTTTTGTTTGTGTGTGTGTTAAGAACTCTGGGTCCTTCTGACTCCAGGGCCAACGCTCTACTCACTTTGCCACCTAGCCGCCCCCGTAACCCTATTTCTTATATGTTTTGTATACAAACTCTCCACTCCTCTGTGGTAGTTTATAAATCTTGTGTGATCTTGACTGTAAACTGGGACTTGACCTCCTACTTTCTGGATATTTATAGTACTGTTTTACTTCGACCATTTAAACTCTCAATTATGGTTATAATGTTCTGGTGAATTTTCATTTTGGGATTTCTTTTAGGTGGTAACTAGTGAACTCTTTCTGCATTTCACTGCCTGGATCTAATAGATCTAATAGATTCTTTCATGATTCTTGAAATATGGCCTCCTGGCTCTATTTTTGGTCATGACTTTTAAACAGTCCAATAATTCTTAAATTGTCTCTCTATGCCCTGTTTTTCAGGTCAATTGTTTATTATTATAAGATCTATACTTTTTCTTCTATTATTTTCCCCTCCAGGATTTTGACCTTGTTCTAATATCCCGTTGTCTCATGGAGGCATTAATTTCTATTTGAACCATTTTTAAGGAGTCTGTTACTTGGGTGAGATTTTGTGAGACCATTCATACTAAGTGGTTAATTCACTTTTTAAGTCTTTTCTCTCAAGCTTTCATTTCTTTTCCAATTTGTTCCTCTATCACTCTCATTTCGTTTGTCATAATACTTTAAATCTCTTGTTTCATTTCTTCTAGGAACTCTAGCTGACTTTACAGCTAAGCTGTAAGCTCAAAGTTTCTTTGAGGCTTTGCCTGCAGATGTTTTAGAGTCATTCTCCTCTTCTGTGTTTGTATCCTGGGTGTCCCTGGCACCCTTAATTGGTTCATTATACTAGTAGTTTGCTGTTAGGATTTTTTGGGGGGAGGCAAGGGGAAGGAGGAGGGGAACTTAATTGTTCTTCTAGCCTCACTTCCTAAATTGGGCCATGTGTGAGTGTCAAACTGTGCATTTAGAGGCAATGTGTTCCATATGTCCTGTGCTATATTATCCACTGCTGCATTTTTTAGGGATTGCATGTTTTTTCTTTTCAATTCAACTTAGTTTTTTTGAACTTTAATGATTAAATATTTCATTTTCCCCTAGTTATATGTAAAAACAATTTTTAATATTTATTTTTAAAATTTTGAGTTCCAAACTCCCTCCTTCAACCTTCCTTCCCCCCTGCCACGAGAAGGCAAGCAGTTTAATATAGATTATATATGTGTGATTGTGCAAAACATATTTCCATGTTGGCCATGTTGTGAAAGAAAACGAGACCAAAAAAACCCAACAAGAAAAAATTTTTTAAATTATATTTTGATCTATATTCAGACTGTATTAGTTCTTTATTGATAGCATTTTTCATCATAAGTACTTCAGGATGGCTTATTGAAAATAACCAAATCATTCACAGTTGATTATTGTACAATATTGCTGTAACTGCATAATGTTCTCCTTTTTCTGCTCATTTCACTTTGCAACAGTTCATGTAAATCTTTCCAGGCTTTTCTGAAAGCTTTATGCTCATTATTTCTTATAGCACAACAGTATTTCATCACAATCATATATAACAACTTGTTCAGCCATTCTCCAATTGATGGAAATCCCCTCAATTTCCAATTCTTTGGAACCACTAAAAAAGGTGGTTATAAATATTTTTTGTAATATATGTCCTTTTCCTTTTTGTTTTTCATTTCTTTGAGATACAGATTCAGTAGTGGTATCACTTGCTCAGTGGACATAGTTCCAAATTGCTCTATGGAATGGCTGAATCAGTATACAACTTCATAAGTGCATTAGTGTTTCAATTTCCCCACACTCCTCTCTTTCCCCATTCATCATTTTCCTTTTCTGTCATATAAGTCAATTTGATATGTATGAGAAGGTAACTCAGCTCATTTTAGTTTTTTTTTTTTCAGTGAACAAAAATATATTTTCTTATTATTAACGGTAGGCTATGTTCTGCAAGGATCACAAGGATAGCTCTAGTCAGGGAACCGTAAACTTCCAGTTAGCCTTAAGTGGTTTAAGGGCATATGACTGCCTTCACAGATTGAGCATTTGAGCCTAGGTTACACAACTACAGACTTTTGCCCTTAGATAGAGCTCTGGGAAACAGGAGACAGTTGACCCCAGCTAACTAGAGGGACCTCTGCAGGTTTAGAAAAACAAGAGTTGTAGGCTGACCCCTGATCTCACAGGCCTTATTCTTGTCTCTTTACCCCTGGGCTCAATAGTAGATTCAGCTAGGTCAGAGCAACAATGATACCAGTTCATCCTGAATAAAGGGAGAGAGCTACAGGCCCACCCCTGGTCTGAGTCTGCAGGTTAAATCTGATATTTCTGCCAAGGTCAGAGTGACAGAACTGTTAAGTCCACTCTGGGTTTCATAACTGTTGCCCTATTCACTTGCCGATGGGAAGAGAAATTCATGATTTTAAACACACTATAGTTTCTCCTGAGATTTTCCAATCATAACTCAGTCTGGCATTCTCCTAAGATCTTGGTTGGAGTAGCTGTGGGAAGAGCTGGTCTGTATTACTACCTCCTACTCCACCATCTTTACTGGTTCAGTTGCTCCCAGTCAGGAACTTTTTCTACCAATACAGATCAAACCTTAAGAGTGTTAAAAAGAATTACCTGGGGCACTAAGAGGTTAAGTGACTTGCCCAAGAAAAGCTATAGAATCAACACATGGCAGAGGTGGAACTGAATCCAGGTCTTCCAAACGATAACACCAGCTACCACCCATTATGTTATTCTGCCTGCTTCTTTTGGCTGCCCCAGTCAAAAGAAGTATTTCCTTACTTTCTTGAAAAATGTTTCTAAGACAGCAAAATTTTGAAAGAATTAAAATTGAAATAAAGAAAAAAAAGAATTAGAAATCATACCTGTTCTTTTCTTCTAGCACGATATCTTCTGAGTTCTTATTTTCTTCTTTAAAATACTGTCCTGAGCTAGATGGATTAGCAAAAGTTGATATGAAAGGCCCCAGGGACTGAAAGGCCGCTTGGCGAACCTAGCAAAAAAATTTTTAAATAGATTAATAGCATATAAATATGACTGATTCTTTGGCAAAGGAAGCTTATGGGGGCGGCTGGTGGCACAATGAATAGAGCACCGGCCCTGGAGTCAGGAGGACCTGAGTTCAAATACGACCTCAGACACTTAACACAAATACTAGCCGTGTGATCTTGAGCAAGTCACTTAATCCCAATTGCTCTCCAAAAAGCAAATTAAAAAAAAAAAAGGAAGCTTATAATGGGAGATAAATTGCAATGCAGAACGTGATCACATATTTAAAAAAGTGAAGTTGGAAAATGAGGTAAAGTAGGACAGCTCAAAAACTAATTCAATTAGTACTGATTCCAACCTCTGCCTCCTGTATTTCAATTTATCCCCATAGCTTAGTACAGTGCCTAGCATATAGGAGATCCTTAACAAATGTCTACTGATTGACTGGATTTGTTGACTAACTTTTCACATCTTTTCTCAATTTCCAAATTTCTGCTGAGATTTGGACATTTGGAGTTTGAGTTACAGAGAAACTATAAAACATTAGGACAAAATAGTCACTCAGAGAAGAGGATATACAAAATTCTGTCACCCACAGGAAAAGAGTAATTAAATGACATTTCGCTCTCATGGCTTGACTACTCCTCTGTCTCTTTTGCAGGATCCTTATCTTCCATTACACTTCCAAGTGGGTATTCCCTACTGTTCTGCCCTAGGCCTTCTTTTCTCTAACCTCTTCAAGCAATCTAATTTGGTGATATCCATTCCTTCTAATTAATTTATCATCGACCTCTCTATATTTTCATATACAACTACGCTGGACTGCTTAACTCTATTCTTTTCAACTGCCAGATGTGTATTTCTAATTGGATATCAACATGCCTAAAATGGTACCTATATCTCTTTCATATCACCACATTGCCTCTTTCTAAAATTCTGTTTTTCTATTAATGGCACCCACTATCTTCCCATGTTCACAAATTTGGTGCTAACTTTATTCATTCTTTCATATCCCTTACCCCCAATCCAAAAAGTTACAAAGTCCTACCTCTATCACCACAATCTTTCAAGCAAGTAGGCTCTTCTCCACATTCCTGTCACAATCACCCTACCACAGATACTCCTCTCTCCCAACAGATTAATATAATATCTTCTCAATTGGCCTTCCTATCTCTAGTCTCTCACTTCTCCAATCCATCCTCCAAAGCTGCTCAAGTAATCTTCCTAATGCACTCTCATTACCCTCTCATCAAAATTCTTCAGTAGTTCCTCACAGATTGCAGAATAGTTAATTTCCTCACCTTGTCATTTAAGATCCCCTGTATAATTTTACTCTAACTGCATTCTCAAACACAAATGGGGTTAGTATATGCTGTGGCTAAACTGGAGGGTTTGTATCTCATTTTTGTCCTGTCCTATAAGTCAATGCTTTAGCTCCACCTTCCAATGAATGACAATAACAGATTTAATACCTCAGTGTTAGGGGTGGCTAGGTGGCGCAGTGAGTAAGAGCACCGGCCTCGAAGTTGGGATGACCCGAGATCGAATCCGGCCTCAGAAAATGAGCACCCACACACAAATAATGACTGGTCGTGTAACCTTGAGCAAGTTACTTAACCCCAATTGCTTAAAAAAAAAATAATAATAATGTTGCAGTTCTCCAACCACTGTTAGGTGACAGAGCATCTTAAAAGGATCAAAGAAGAAAAGAGGAGTCAGAGTGGTTGGTGACTCTGGAATAATGAGACACTTATTTTGTCAGTATAATAATAATAATAATGAAGAGGTGTTGTCCTCCTGAGGCTTGTACCCAAGATATGATAGAAAATCTCAAGACATCTCAGATATCCAAACTCCAATATATAAAATATGGTTAACAAACAAGATGTACTAGAAATTGTGATGAAAGAAAGCAAATTTGACCTGGTAAGCATCAATTGAGATTTGGTGGGATAAAATTAATAACTGGAATATGACTAGAAAAAGGCTTAACCTTTTTCAAGGCAGGAAAATAAAAGGAAACTGGCACAGTGGTAGAATAACTCATCTTAAGAAACTATCTACATTTGTGAGGAAATTCAGAAACCAGAAAGGAAACAAGGCAGAATGCATTAGGGTAAAGATAAATGGAAGTACAAATACAAGTATATATTATATATACAAATACAGCATATATTACAGACCACCTGGAGATAAGAGGAAATTGAGAAAGAGTTCAGCAGACAGACCACAAGTCTGGCACAGAGGCATGATAGAATATTAGAGGGAAACTATCCAGATGTGCTAGAACTTGCCAAAAGTCAAATAGGCAATACTTTCCTGACTTGCCTTAATAATAATTTCAATCTTCAGAAGAAGGAACCAAAGGAGAGATTCTATTTTAGATCTTATTTTCACCTATAAGGAAGAACTGGTTGCCTGGGTAAAAAATGTCAGGAACCACATGAAGGAAGTGAACTCATCATTTTAAAATTTGTGAATAAGAAAAGGAAGTAGATATACAACCTAGATTGGGAGAGAACAGATGTCAAACGAATTAGAGACCGGGTAAATAGAATCCTATGGACTAAAATTCTATAATGAACATATAAAAATTCCCAATATGTTAACTTAGCTGAGATGCTAAAAATTAGGAAAATTCACTGTTATAGGGACTCTAATTCAGTCCAACCATTCCAGAAAAGAATTGGAATAATATGATCTGTCTAAAATACTTAGAGATTCCAGTACTAGGCACATACTCCAAGGAGGAAGAGGAGGACTGGTGGTTTGTGAGAGGAGGTTCTAAATAACCTGAAACTCATTCAGATAGTTCTCTCCACTGACAGCCAGGACTACTCTCAATGGATTAAGGACTGGGAAGGATCAAAGAGAGAACACGTAGTTTTACAAAAAGTCCTATCTGCTGGGTGGACACATAAATGTTATGGCCTATACAAATTCTTTACATCTTTACGGAGTGTGAACCCACTTATTCTGTCTCTAGGAGGTATAGCTACACCTATTAGAATCCAAGCAGTTATAAAAGACAAACATGAAGAGTCAGTTCAAATCCTGGGTCAGCTATGCATCTGACCATTACGTTAAGTCACTTACCCTCTCTGGGCTTCAGTTTCCCAATTTGTTAAATGAGACGGTTGGATTAGATGAACTAAGGCATTCTTTTGCTTTAGTCTATTCCTAAAAGCAATCATATTAACTTAAACAAATCTATGCTAGTGCTTTACGTAGGAGGCAGACATTTAATACATGCTTTACAGATTAGCAGAAAAAAAAAGATATTTAATTAAAACAAAATCCTACCCATCGTGAAGGGTCACTGATCAGATTAATAAAAAGTGATGACAATTTTGTCCGACGAATTTCTTGAGATGTTGCACACGAAACAGCCATGAAGCACTCAGCACAAGCCTTTCTTACTCCCCACACGTTATCTGAACAAAGCTGGAAAAACCTTGGAAGCTACACAGAGAAGGCAAAATAGGTATGTTTTATGTGTACATTTTTATAGAGGAGGCAGGTGTCACTTTGACTTCTCCACTAATACTTCATGAGGGAGTGAAAGAATCCCCAATTAAAAAAAAAGATTGGGAAATTTATTTTTAAAATTATTTAAATGAAAGGTAATTGTGATTTTTATTAGTAGCTTTGTTGTACATCACAAGATTATTTTTCTTACAAACCAGCCCTTGAAAACCATTTCTTCAGATGACTTTCTCACTATTCAAAAAATAAAAAGAATCTTTAGGGTTAAGACCAAAGTGCATCATAACACATAGACACACACAACAAGAGATGGAGAAAAATATGGCAAATAAAGTAGAAAAATTTGACATCAAAAATATATAAAGAACAGTTACAAATTTACAAGGATACTTCTCAGTCCATAATGATTGTAGAAAATGAAGAGTGAATTTTCAGAAGAAGGAAAAAAATGTTAATAGATTAAAAAAATGCTTCCTCACTAAAATAAAAGGGTTGCAAATTATAACAGGGAATAAGTGTGGTGGGATGGAAAGTATTCTAAATTTAAGAGTCAAGAGGACAAGAGCTTGAATACTGGCTCTGCCACTCATTCCTAAGTCACTTAACTTCTAGATCTCAGTTTTCTCATGTATAAAATGAGGTCGGACTAAATTACTTTAAGATCCTTTCCATCTCTAAATCTATGATCCAATAAAAAGTTATAAAATATTACCTCACATTCACTAAAATGGCAAAGTAATTAAAAGTAATAAGACTCAATGCTGGCAAAGTAGATTATAGAAAAGTAGATACACATTTATTGCTAGTGAAATTACACACTTTTTCTGGATAGAAATATGGTAGCATGAAGAAAAAATTACATAAGTTATTATACTTTTTGACTCAATACTTCCATTGCTGGGAATACACCTTGAAAATGGTAAATGGAAAAAACAAAAACTATCTGTTCAAAAACTTTCATTGTAGCACTATTTTTAATGGCAAAAAACTGGGAAGAAGTCTAAAATGTCCAGCAACAAGGGGATGAGCAAATCAATCATGGCATATTAATGTAACAGAATAAAATCAACAAGTATGAAGACTATAAAGAGATATGGAAAGACCTGTGTGAAATAATACTCCATTGTGCCAATGGATCCTACATCTACTACAATCTAGCACAAAGGAGAGGTTAAATGCCTGTCAACTGATTTCCTCTATGTGGGTATTACCTCCAGTTATGCAGATAGTAATCTATGTAAAGTGGAAAAAGCTGAAGCAAAAGAACAGAGCAGATATTAACCAATAAGAATGTGACATAATGATTAGAGTGCTAAAGACTATATCCACCTTCATAGGGTTGAGGTTCAAATGAAACAGGAAACAGATTATAAATTTTAAAGTGCCTTATTCAAGTAAGTTATTTTTATTAAATATAAAGGAAAAATAGGGGCGGCTAGGTGGCGCAGTGAATAGAGCGCCGGCCCTGGAATCAGAAGGACCTGAGTTCGGAGCCGGCCTCAGACACTTAATCCGCACAAACAAAAACCTAGCCGTGTAACCTTGGGCAAGTTACTTAACCCCAATTGCCCTAAAGGGGCGGCTAGGTGGCGCAGTGAGTAAGAGCGCCGGCCTTGGAGTTGGGATGACCCGAGATCAGATCCGGCCTCAGAAAATGAGCACCCACGCATAAATAATGACTAGCCGTGTAACCTTGAGCAAGTTACTTAACCCCAATTGCTTTTAAAAAAAAAAAAAATATATATATATATATAAAGGAAAAATAGAAAAAGAATTCTGATAAGGACAAGAGGGAGTGACTGAAAAATTACATTTTATGAGTTTGAATATAATAATAACAGAGTAAGTTTAGTTATGCTGATAATGAAAAGTTTATAATCATTTTTTAACAATAGAAGGACCAGAATTTAAGAATACTTTAAAGAACTAAGTTGTATTAATTAACAGTGCATTTTTTATTGCTGAGGCAGAGATAGAAGGTACATTTTTATTTCAAAGTAAAATTTTAATAAAATGTTTTTGCATCAATTGATATACTTAGTCCTTCTAGTGTTTAAAAAAACTCCCACAAACTAAGGCAGCATTAAATATAAAAAAGGCAGAAACAAAATTATAAAATTAACTTACTCTATATATTATGTTCATATAAAAAACTGTGCTATTTCAATTATGTTTACCTATAAAACATCCTTTATCCCATGTGCCAAGAGCTACAAGGAACAGAATCACATTAAAATTGTAGGACTTTGCATAAAAAGTTTGGGGTATCACATGCACTTCAGGAATTTCTTTAAAATTATTTTCTAATATTTCTAATGCTTAATATCTTTTAACTGTAATACTTACCAACATTTCCTCAGTAGCTTGTTGTCCAACTACGCTGCAAATGTCTCCAAAATTAGCAGCACAGACCTGCCAAGAAATAAATAACAGTGATATATCAAAATAGAAAGTCTAATATAATATCATTTTATAACAGTCGATTTTTGTGATTCATGACCACTACTACTACCACCCTGTACTCTCAAAGAACCTAAGCTGTAATACCTTCCGGACATGAAACATTCTGCAGTCACAGCACATCTCACAAAATCTAGGAAGGATAAGGCGCTCTGTGATGTCCTTTCCGACCATGGGTGCCATCTTGCACATTATCTAAGAGCAAAGTAAAACCATGATAAGCTTAGAACATCTTAAAGGACAAATTAATTCATTTAAATTACATAATCAAATATTACATAGTGAGTGTGTGTGTGTGTGTGTGTGTGTGTGTGTGTGTGTGTGTGTGTACGTGAGAGAGAGAGAGAGAGAATAAACCATGCAGTCTAAGCCATGAGGAAATGTGGTACACTAGATGGAATACTGGAGGCAGGAGACCTGAGTTTGAATTCTGTCTGAAATACTAGCTATGTGAGCATAATTTCTCAGAATCAAAGTTTCTTACCTGTGAAATGGGACTAATAATATTCTGCCTATTCACAGGCATGTTGTAAACAAAGCACTTTGAAAATCTTAAAGCATTATATAAATTTGAGTTATTATTCTTTAACATACTATATAGATTAACAATAGATGACTCTATTCTACTAGGAGTAAGAATATTTGTATGAATGAAAATCAATCGACAATTTATAAAATGCCTAAAATGTTCAAAAGCCGCAGTAAATTCACAGATAACCATAAAACCTTACTTTTGTCAAAGTGTCAACTTTTGAAAACATATTTATATCAGAAAAATAGGAGATCTAGATTAGTTTTAGCTTTGCCTCTTATATGACTAACCTTAAGAAATAATAAATTCTCTGGTTCTCATTCTCATCAGCAAAATAAGACAGACTGAACAAGACAATCTCTAAAGTTTGTTCCAGCTCACAAATTCTGTAATTTTATGATTAAAATCTTTTACCTTGTACTGGCAATAGGATAGAAAATTTAACCTAATTCTGTCTCCTTTTATTTCTTCTGGTTAATTCTTTTATTATGGAGAAATTAATAATAATAGAGAAGGCATAAAGAATCAAATGATTAAAATGATCTAAATAATCTGCCCCCCAGATGATTGAGAGCTGCTCACACTTCAAAAAATGAGTGCAACTGCATTTTTTAATTTTTTCCCCAATCAACTAAAATCTGCTTTCTCTTCTTTCCCCCTCTTAAAAGAGAAAAAAATCTCTACCATGACCATGTACAGTTCAAACAAAACAAATTCCCAAATTGGCTATGTCCAAAAAAAAAGGCTCAATCTACATTCTGAGTTCTTTACTGCTCTATTAGGAGGTAGAGAAGATGTTTTATCATTAAGGCTCTGGTATCATGGTCAGTCAATTCACAGATTAAAGTTCCAAAGTCAGTTATGTGCCTTTTAACAGTATTATTGTCACTGTATAAACCATTTCTCTGGTTCCTTATCTCACTCTTCATCATTTCTTACAGCACAGTAGTATTTCATCACCCTTACATAATATTGTAATGGTAATGTAATGGCAATAATATTGTAATGGTAATGTAATTTTAATTTGAAGATCCCTTTGTATTGGCAAAGGTAGCAGGTACTTAGCATTTAGTAATTGTTGGGGAAAGTGAAGGTATGAACTCCTGTCTCCTGTTACTGACATAACAAGCAAGGGGTTGGCTGGAACAGGAAGCTGATGCTATCTATATGTATGTAAGGAAAAGCCCCAGGAAGGGACAGTCAGAATTTCTTGGGACCAGCATCTGGAGGCAGAGCAGCTACAGAATAGAAATGAGAATCGAGAACGGAGTCAGAATTTCCTGAGAACTTGTGGTGGAGCTTCTTCTGAAGAGGAGCCCAGGAGCCCAGGATAAGGTAATTCTGATTTTTTGAACGAGCTACAGAAGACTGAGGAAGCATGACCAAGATGCTAAGACTTTGTCTGTGGCTTGGTTGAGCCTTGAATTCCCGGGAACAGAAATTGTGAAGGATTTGAGATGGACTGGGCCCTGTGAACTTCAGTGTGGAGTAGGACTTACAGGGAGAGCTGGACAAGCAACTGAGAGCTGTCTGCCTTTGAATCTAGGTGACCGTTTGGTGGATTCAGGTAGGAGTTGCCTGCCTCAAGTCAAGATGAAAAGACCTCTCAGTGGGTACTGAGTAGTGATAAAATTGTAGTTTACTAGTGACCTAAGGGTGGAGGATCTGTGTATTTTCTAATGATTGTACTTAGTAATTAATTGATGAATAAGTGACTAATTAAGTTAACTTAGTGTACCCCATGAGTGGAAGATTTTGACTACTGTACTTTGAGATGATTGTTCTTTGTTCAAAACTTTGTGACCACTATGGTGGAAATTATGGAGCCATTTTAATGATAAGCTGTTGTGAATACTATATTATGATTTTCTGTGATAAGTTATAATATTGTGAATGCTGTACCTTGATTTTCTGGGAATGTTTTGCTTTGATTTGTTATGGAATAGAGTTCACTATACTGTGTAATAAGAACCTTAAGAGCTGTTCATAGTAGCATTCTTCTGGAAAGCTGCGTGTGCATGGCGTTACAAATATATATGTATATATACATAATTTGTGTAGCCATTCCCCAATGGGGAGCACTCCCCCAAGTTTCCAACTCTTTGCCATCACTACTGTATATTTTTCTCTACATATATCCTTACTATATTTTGCTCAAGACTACTTCCCTCCCTTAATCTACCTTTCCTGTTGTTTCTCCTGTCTCCCTTCCCCTTCTGTCTCCCTCACCCCTGCTGAGTGAAACGTATATATGTATCCAGCTGTAGGTGCATTTTTTCACTACTTTGACCAATTCATATGACAGTGAGGTTCAAGTACTAAATGCTCTCCTTATTCTATCCTACTTGTTTGTGTAAACTTGAACTTGTGTACCTCAATTATTTGAAATAATCCCTGCCGATCCCCTTCCTTATCCATTCTTTTAAGATAATTAAAACACGGGGCGGCTAGGTGTCACAGCAAGTAAGAGTGATGGCCCCAGAGTCGGGAGGACACGGGATAGGTTCCAGCCTCAGAAAATGAGCACCCACACATAAATAATGACTGTCCATGTAACCTTGAGCAAGTTACTTATCCCCAATTGCTTTAAAAAAAAAAAAGATAATTCAAACACAAAAGAACTAGTATACCCAGGTCTCTGCCTAATTAGATCCTAGGACTCAGGATAATAATGTTCTAAAGGGACATTTATCTCTTCATATTATATTGTAAACAATTAATGCTTGTTTAGTGGTTTATAAGTGGTCACTAGTGTTTAACCTTTTGGGTATCTCAATTCCTGCATTGGCACTTCAGAGTTTCTGTACAGCTCTAGTCTTTGCACCATGAACACCTACCTGGAAGTCCTCTATTTCATTTAAAGATCCACTTTTTTCCCCTGTAGGATTGTACTCAGTTTTACTGGGTAAATTATTCTTAGTCATAAGCCTTGATCCCCTGCCTTCAGAAATGTCACATTCCAAGTTTTCCATACTCTTTTATAGTGGTGGCTGCTAAATTACGTGTGATCCTAACAGTGGTTACTTGGTACCTGAATTCTTTCTTTCTGACCACTTGCAGTAATTTTGACTTGGAATTTTTTTATTTTGACAATGATGTTCTCAAGAATTTTCATTTTGGGTTTTCTTCAGGAGGTGACCAGTGGATTCTTTCTTTAATTTCCACTTTGTCCTCTGGGTCTAAGGTTGAGGCAGTTTTATTTTATGATTTCTTGGTTCTTTTTTGGTTACAGTCTTTTGGAAGTCCAATGATTCTTAAATATTCCTCAATCTGTTTTCCATGGCAGTTGTTTTTCATTATATTTTTTAGTGCTGTTTTTTCCCCAAAGTTTTTTGACATTTATTATTTCTCATTGTCTCATAGAGTCTAATTTCTATTTGGGCCATTCTACTGTCAAAGAGTTGGTTACTAGCTTTTATATCTTTTGTGCCAAGCTGTTAATTCTCTTCCCAATTATTTTTCCATTAGTTTTCATTTATTTTTTTCTCTAGCACATTCATTTAATTTATAAAAACATGTTTTAATTCTTGTTTTATCTATTCTAGGAATTTTAGCTGAACTTGTGCTCAGTATATATTTTTCTTTGAGGCTTTAGTTATAGATGTTTTGGAGTGATTCTCTTTTTCTGGACTTGTCTTAAATGTCCTTTGTCACCATAATAACTTCTTATGGGGAATCTTTTTTTCCCCCTCATCTCCAAGCTTACTTCTTGACTCTGGACTTTATGTTAGGGCTAGGTTCTGCATATTTCTATGGGAATGTCAAGGCTGGTTAGGCTACTGCTTTCTTAGTGTAGTAAGTCTTAAGTTACTCTAGGATTACATCGACAGCGAAGGTTGGAGACACTGCAAACTTTCAGTGCTCCCAAAATAATCTGACTAGGGGCTAAATTCAATTTCTGTTCTCCTGATCTGAGCTCGACTGTTTCCTGACCTGGGTGTGGGTTTGAGCAATACCTGTGGGTTTGCCTCATCTGGAACTTCAGTAGTCTGCTGTTTACTGCCACCATTAGGTAACCAGAAAACTCTGCTGATGCAGAGAGTGACAGAATTGCAGGCTCCCCTTTGGTCTGTGATTCCTACCCTGGTTATTTCATTGTAGGTTTCAGAGTGGGTTGGAGGATGGAACTGTAACTCCAATTTAATCCTGGAGTCAGAGACACATCTGCTTCTTGCTCAGTACACAGCTAATTGTGTAACTGCTCCTTACCCTGGAGTACCACACCCTACAGGGCTAGTATACTCCACAGTCACCTCTACAGCTGGGTAGTGAGCAACACAGCTATCAGGTGGCATCTATTCTTATACCCTATAAGAGGCTGTATCCCCCTGTGCTGGGTTTGCAGGGGGATAGATCTGGTACATAGCCTTATTTTGCACTTGGAATGCTTTGAGTAGCTATTCCTGGCTAGACTCCCATGCCACATCTCTGTTTGACTCTCTATGCCAGTCTGGAATGGGAAAATGACTGATTTCTCCTTGGCATTGCAGATCAGAACTCAGTCTGGAGTGTTTTCTTTGTCTGTACAGAGGCTCTGGTGGGAGCTCAGCTGCCCCACCATCTCAGCTCTTCCTCTATCATTCTATTTCTAACTCTCTCCCCCAACCAGGTAGTTGTGAAGCATGGTAAGATATGACTTCCTTATCCATCAAATAATCATTATGCCCACTGTATAATTAACATTAAAAAGGGGTATTTATATTATCTACTTTTAAAAAATTAATTATAGACTAGAGTATAATAAATAAAAATTCATCCTTAGGCTCAAAGATTAAAAGACATACAAAAAGTATAAGCTTGGGCGGCTAGGTGGCGCAATGAATAGAGCACTGGCCCTGGAGTCACAAGGACCTGAGTTCGGAGCCGGCCTCCGACACTTAATCCACACAAACAAAAACCTAGCCGTGTAACCTTGGGCAAGTTACTTAACCCCAATTGCCCTAAAGGGGCAGCTAGGTGGCGCAGTGAGTAAGAGCACCGGATTCGGAGTTGGGATGACCCGAGATCAGATCCGGCCTCAGAAAATGAGCACCCACACATAAATAATGACTAGCCGTGTAATCTCGAGCAAGTTACTTAACCCCAATTGCTTTAAAAAAAAAAATTTAAAAAAAAGTATAAGCTTATTCCATATTTATATTCTTTGCTTATTCAGAGACTGAAAAAAGATACCCATACTTTCAACTAATCTAACAGGCAGATTAATTTTCATAACATTTAAGACAAAATTTAACTAGAAAATAACAGCAGAGTACATTACCTAACAATTCATAACAGAGTGGTACCAAAATGTAAACTTTTATCTGTGGTTTACCATCTACTTGAAGAAACTGATTCTAAATCTTTAAGATTTCTAGACCAAAAATATATTTTAAAACAAAAATTTACTTTTAAATTTCAACTCTATTCAATGTAGAACAACAGTCAGGTCAAGGCTATAATTGATCAGCTAAAAATTAGTGGTAATTGATGCATCAAAGCATATGACACAATGATAAAATGATGGTAAGAACAATAAGCCTGAGAGCCATCGCCTTCTGATGTAAGATTAAATTTAATTCGGGGCAGCTAGGTGGCACAGTGAGTAAGAGCGCCAGCCCCAGAGTTGGGATAACCCGGGATCGAAACCAGCCTCAGAAAATGAGCACCCACACATAAATAATGACTGGCTGTGTAACCTTGAGCAAGTTACTTAACCCCAGTTGCTTTAAAAAAAAAATTTAATTCAGTACTGGTATAAATTATCTATCAGAGTATTTAATGAAGCAAATTGTGTCCAAAAGAGCTCTATTAACAAAGGATAATTTTTAACTTGTGGAAAATGAATGTTGAAAACTAAAAACAAATAAATAAATAGGGGAAAAAAGCCAACAAAAGGATAATTTTAAAAAGGATACTAGCATTTTATTTCTCTTTATTTCTCAGTATTAAATCTTTCATTTTATTATATTATTTAATTCCATTTATTGTTGTAAACTTGTATTTTTTTAATTGACAATATAAGCAACTCAAGGCAAAGACTGGCTTTCCCAATTCTCTACCCTCCTTAAGGTCTCAGTGCTGGGGATACAATTAAAAAAATTTAATCTGGTACAACTGTATTAAAATGGATTTTCATACATACACCTGAGTCTCTTCCTTTTTAAAAAAAAGTCAACCAAATTCTGGTAACTGACAGATTTATCTGCTGTCTTAAGTGTTCTACCATACTAACAACTTTAAGTAAAAAAACAAAAAAACAAAAAAACCAAATACTGGATTTGTTTCATAAAATTGAAATAACAGTTGGAAACAGAGAAGGGACTGTGAATATGCCCTTTTAGGTGAAAAAAATTAAACCTGGGACAAATGTAAATAAATCTTCATAAAAGAACAAAGCAGAGGCGGCAAGGTGGCGCAGTGAGTAGAGTGCTGGCCCTGGAGTCAGAAGGACCTGAGTTTGGTTCCAGCCTCCGACACTTAACACACACAAACAAAAACCTAGCTGTGTGACCTTGGGCAAGTTACTTAACCCCAATTGCCCTCCAAAAAGCAAAAAAAAAAAAAAAAAAGAATAAAGCAAATGTACAGTATGTACAGTGGGGTATCACATTGTTAGGCTCATCAGCATACAAGGCAAAAAACTGCATAGTTAAAATTATTTTTTTAAGTCCCTCTTAAATCATCCATAAAGTACAGGGCAGCATCTCTAGACAGTTTTATCTGAAAAGAGGGAGTAAGTCACTTTAAAAAGAATCCATCTCTTATTTGTTATCTTTTTTTCCTAAGATACCAGTTTATCGTCTCTTCTTTCAAATCCATTTCTCCATGAATTTCAATAATCTGTGACTAGTTTTAATAGACATAATAGGTTATACTACTGATGCATCAATAAATGTGATGCAAATTTCATATACTATAGAAATCTTCATATTACATATTAAAACAGGAAACTTACAAACACATCTTACTAAAACAGAAAAGCATATTCAATTACTGATGCATCATTTACTCACTGCCACAGCTTCAGTCTTCACATCATCATTGCTATCTGGTGCAGTTAGGTCTATAAGAACTGGGCATACTTTGGTCTCCACATCAAATCGATCAATAAGCTCCTGCTCTAGCAAAGTCAGCAAAGCTGCTTGACTTGTTTTTCTCACCTAAAGAAAAACCATCAAAACAGAAAGTAAATAAGTGACACATTTCTAATGCACAACATAAACCGACTGACTTCTTACTTTTGAAATCAAAGGGCTCAAAACTCAACCACCATGGAATATCTTACCCTCACTCACTCTCCTGAGTAGGGGAAAGGAGGATGAGAGGGGGGATGATGGAGGGAAGGGCATTCTGGGGGGAGGGGAGATTGGAAGTACACACTATCAAAGAGGGACAGGATCAAAGTAGGGAATGGACCAGTTGGGAGGTGTGATGGGTGGGAGGGAAATATAAGCAGTTTTTTACAATATATCTACTATGGTAATGTTTTGCATAGCTATACATGTACAACACATACTGAATTGCTTATCTTCTCAGAGGGAGTGGGTGACAAGGGAGGAAGGGAATGGATCTGAAAATCGAAATTTTAAAATTAAATGTTTCATAAGATATCCAGGCATTGGGGCCCAGAGATTCACCTTGCCCTAATGGCAAAGTCAAAGTGGGTATCGAGAAGATATGGGAGAGAGCAGATTGGATGAGGGGATATCTAGTGGGACTGCTATTCTGGGATGGTGGGTAGGGAAAAAATGAGGGAAAATGTAACTCATAATCTGGTGGAAATGTATGATGTAAACCAGAAGTTAATAAAGCATTTGTAAAAAAAATTTACCAAAAAACTACTTTCTAGAGTTAGACAAAATAATAACAAAATTTATTTGGAAAAACAAACGGTCTAGAATATGAAGGTAATTAATGAAAAGAAACGCTAGGGAAGGTGGACTAGCTATGCCAGATCTTAATCTATATTATACAGCAGCAGTCATCAAAACTGCTTGGTACTGGCAGAGGTGTAGAGTAGTGGATCAATGGAATAGATTAGGTGCAGGAGACCCAGCAGTTAATGAATATAGCAATTTATTGTTTGATAAACCCAAAGACCCCAGTTTTGGGGATAAGAATGACAAAAACTGCTGGGAAAACTGGAATACAGTATGGCAGAAACTGGGCATAGACCATTATCTAACACCATATACCAAAATCAAGTCCAAATGGGTACATGATCTAGGTGTAAAGGATAATACTGTAAGCAATTTGGGAAAGCAAGGAATAGTTTACCTGACAGATCTGTGGAGAGGGGAAGACTTTAGGACCAAACAAGAATTAGAGAGCATTATAAAATGCAAAATGGATAATTTTGATTACATTAAATTGAAAAGCTTCTGTACAAACAAAGCTAATGCAACCAAGATCAAGAGGGAGGTGGGAAATTTCTTTTTTTTTTTTTTAAAGCAATTGGGGTTAAGTAACTTGCTCAAGGTTACACGGCTAGTCATTATTTATGTGTGGGTGCTCATTTTCTGAGGCCGGATTCGATCTCAGGTCATCCCAACTCCGAGGCCGGCGCTCTTACTCACTGAGCCACCTAGCCGCCCCAGTTCAATATCATTTCTAACAACTAGAGTTGGCTCAAAATAAAATGGGCAGCCTTTAGGAAATGGTAGGGTAAGGGATGTGGAGGGGGAGGGAAGGAACTAAGTACCCAGCACAAAACTTCAAGAAGCTGGATAGAGTAGATGAGATTCATCCTTTTTGTAGGACAGGTCGAACTAAATGATCTACTTTCCATTCCAACTCTGAAATTTAATAAAGAATGAAGGGGGCAGGCGGCTAGGTGGCATGGTGAATGGAACACTGACCCTGGAGTCAAGAAGAATGAAGGGAGGCAACAGAATGTACTAGAAAGAGCATGGGTTAGTGTGCAAGGACTTTGATAGACTTAGTCCTTTTCAGCAATTCAAGGACCTAAAACAATTCCAAAGAACACACAATGGAAAATGCCAGTCACATCCAGAGAAAGAACTATGGCATCAGAATGCAGAATGAAACAGACTATTTTCTATTTTGTTTTGGGTTTTTTTCTTTCTCATGGTTTTTCCCATTTGTTATAATTCTTCTATGCAACATGACTAATGTAAAAATATGTTTACTAGGAATGTATGTGTAGAGCCCATATCAGACTGCAAGTCACTTTGGGGAGGGAAGGAAAGAGGGGGAAGAAAATTTAAAACTCATGAAAGTGAATGTTAAAACTAAAAATAAATAATTTAATAAAAATGCATTAAAAAAGAAAAAAAACTCAACCATCAATAGAACCTTTAGGATGAAAGGAACTTTGCCTATTTTTTCACTAATTTAAACCATAATAAATACTATTCTGTTTTAGTGATTTCAGGAGACCATATATACCCTTTCATTCAATGACTCGCCATATAATAAAAGATAGCCATTACAGAGATGTCCATGAGCTGGCAAATACACATACAAAGCTAAGAGTAATCTTCCACTGTGGTACTGCAAATGATCACAGTATAAGATTTGTTGTGACAACAATAAGTTATAATGTTCCCACAAAGAATTACACACGAGATGATTCAGGGTTTAGCTGAGGTCAGGAAGTTTTATTAACAATCACTCAAAGAGATGAAGTAGTTCTTTTTGAAAAGATACCATACGACCAGGGAGAAAAAAAAGTCAAGTCAACAAGCAGTTATTAAGCTCCAACTACATGCCAGGCACTGTGCTCAGCACTGAGGATACAAAGAAAGACCAAAAAACCAAAACCAATCCCCAAACCTAAAATACCTAAACAATTTCTGATCTCAATGAGTTCACAGTCTAATAGGAGAGACAACATCAAAATAAGCACGTACAAAAAAAGATGGGCACAAGATAAACTGGAGATAATAGAGGGAAGGGAATAGCACTGAGGTGAATTGGGGAAAGCTTCCTGCAGACAGTGAGATTTTAGGTGGGACTTTAGGGAAGCCAGGGAAACCAGGAGGTGGAGACAAGGAAGAAAAGAACTCCACATATGGGAGGACAGCCACTGAAAATGCAAAGAGTTGGGAGATGGAGTGTTTTGTACAAAGAACAACAAAGAGGCTATTCACTGGACTTCAGGATACATGGGGTGAATTAGATGTAAGAAACTAGAAAAATAGGAAGGGCTCAGTTTATGAAGGGTACTGAATGCTAAACAGAGTATTTTATATTTGATTCTGAAGATAGCACAATGAGTCACTTGAATTTACTGAACCTTATTCAATAAATGAATGGGGGGTAGGGATGACATGGTTAGATCTGTGTTTTAAGAAGATCTAAGGGACAGCTGAGTGGAGGAGGGACTGGAGCAGGAGAAGCTTGAAGGTAGAAGACCAACTAGCAGTCTGCTGTACTAGTCTAGGTACGATGTGATAAAAGCCCACACTAGGACAATCGCCTGTGACACAAAAAAGACAAGGCATGTATGAGAGAGATTACAAAGGTAAAACTGGTAAGTCTTAGCAACAGACTGGATATGAGGAGTGAGAGAAGACGATTCCTAGGTAGAAAGCCTTGGTGACTGAAAGGATGATAAGGCCCTTGACATTAATAGGGCAGTTAGAAAGAGGGAAGGGGTTTTAGGAAAAAGATAATGAGTTCAGTTTTATACATGATGAGTGTAAGATGTCTATAAAACATCTAATTCAAGATGTCCAAGAGAAAGTTGTAAATATTGAGACTGAAAGTTAGGAGGGAGGCAAGCACTGGATAAGGAAATCTTATCAGATGGAGATAATAACTGAATCTATGGGAGCTGATGATCTCACCAAGAAAAACAGTATAGAGGGAGAAGTCAGCCTATGACATATCCCAAGGGAGGAAAATGTAAACTACCCAGATTTAGATCCATTACTATCAGGTCATAACTAAACACATTTCCCTTTAAGAATAGATAAGTATTTATATAGAAATTTTACCTGGTTATTCTGATCTGCAAGATATCTAACCACAATAGGCAGCAAGTATTTGGAAAAAGCATATGGGATTGAAGGTCGATTTTCTTGACAAAATAATGCAATATGAGGCACCTGTTCCATCAGTTCAGCTCGCACAGTTGGCTCTATTAAAATAATAAAAATGTTAATAAACAAACAAATCCAAAAGAATTTCTGCTTAAGTAAATTCTTCATAGCAATACTATATATTCAACTTTGAAGTCAAGGTTGATTCTCTTTGGTCTAGTGTTTAGAAAGATCCTGTGCCTTCCTAGAACAGAAGACAGCCTGAGAGAATAAACGTGTGTCTCATCAATTCTAAATGCTATAAAGAATCTTCAATGGACCAATTCCTTAAGTAGGTCCCTCTCTAAAATCTTCCCATTCAAATTTCATGAAGCAATATATGTTGTAAAGCAAAGAGGATCAAGGGCATGTAGTTTGAATTAACTAGATGATTGGGGTTAGATCACCTGCAACTGACAGCACTGATGAATGACAAAGAAAACATCAATAAGGGCAGATCAGAAAAAAATTTAGGCTACTTTCATCCATGTGATCTCTATTTCTATTATACCAGTATTTCTAACTTTTTGTGATACATACATGTTTTCTGATGTCTGATATGTTAATTATCAAGATTAAAATCTTACAATGGGTAAGATATAGGTTGAATTTACTTTGAAAATTAGAAATATAACTAAATAGCTATATGTAGGCTAGTAGCTCACATTTATGGAGTGTTCTATGGTTTTCCACATATTTTTCTCACAACAATCCTGTGATATAAGCAGTAAAAATATTATTATTCTCATGTTAGAAATGAGGAAAATGAGTTCAAAAGAGGATAAATGATTTGCTCATGGCTGCACAGCTAACAAACTGCCGAACGAATATCTGAACCTGGATCTTAGATTTTCAAGCTTTTTCCACTATTCCACTCTGGCAGAACGAGTATGTGAAGATCAATATGTAACAGTGAATTTTATAGAGGAAACAACATGCATACATAAAAGTATACACAAAATAAATGGGAAGTAATTTGTCGGAAGGGCACTAACAGTCAAGTGGTAGGAATGGGGGAGTTTGGGATGGTAGGAAGAAATAAATCAGCAAGAACTTCACATAGGAAGTAACAGATAAATTGAGCTTTGAAGGAAAACTAGGGTTTCTAAAAGGTTGTGGTGGTGGTGGTGGTGGAAAGGTCTGGAAAATACACATTCCAGGCACATGGAACAACCAGAGCAAAGTCACAGAATGACTCCCATCTGGAAGATGAAATGTTTAGGCAACAGGAAAAAGGTCACTCTGAGTATTCTTGAAGGAGGGTAATATATACTAAGACTCAAAAGGTGGGTTCAGTCAGGTCATGAAGGATTTTAAATGCCAAGTCTCTTTATTTGTTCCTAGACAATGAGGCAAATGAAGTTACAAAGATAACATAGGAAGAACTCTATTACTGACTTTTCCATATTTAAATGCAAAGATGGACCACTAATTTATAAGGCCGTGTCCAAGACTAGGACCACATTACATATTAAATGACACCCTCTCTTTATGAAACTCATATTTAAAACTGAAATACACATAAAATTATCTCTCCATTTGAATTTTTCCATGGAAGTAGGGCAGACTCTAGATAAAACCATTAAACAGCCAAAATTTTTTGTTTCAATCACTCTCACAATTATTCTTCCCCAGGCTCCTTGTTTTGTTCCTATTCTGCTTCTTTTCCAACTCTCATTTTTCCCCCTACCAAGAATACTCCTTATCCACTCCCTTTTAAAAACCCTCTCAGCATAAAAGGCTAAAATGGTGTGAATCATTCACTTTAACAGAATCCAAGCTTAATATATAATTTCAGGCATCAATAGTAGGTGGGGAAAGTACCTTGAAAGAGGTGAGGGAATGACCTCCCAATTACATTAAGTATGATTTCATTTAGAGAGGGCTATGTGTGATATTGACCTAATTTGACAATAAGGAGGGAAGAAATAAAGTTTATGGGATCAAAGGATATAGAACCAGAAGAGCCCTTTAGAGATTAACTAGTCCTTTCCCCTTCTTTCATAGATGAGAAAACACAGGCCAGGAGGGAACAAATGATTTATTTATTTAAAATCTCACAAAAGTAGCAGAGCTGGGATACAAACCTACGTCCCATGACTCCAAAACACAGCACTTTTGACTAGTATTATACAAGTCTGCCATTTTTCTCAAAGAAAAACCTAACTACTAGATTTAATTTACAATTAAATTTGTAGTAGGAACCAATAGTCTTTGTACCTTTGCCACAATTAAAATGAAACTTGGGATATTCAAAATTTCAATGAATTTGGGTGATTGCTATTTTGTCAGAATTAAGTAGTATCACTCTAAGTAAGATTCTCATCAGATCAAACCTTAACCACCTATAATTCCTACTCTTATGAAACTGCTCAAAAGATCACCAAAGATCTCATAGCTATCTTTTTGCAGTCTTCACTCATTGTGACCTTTCAAATGTATTAGTTTTCCTCAAACACATCTTCCCTTAACTCCCATTAACTTCCCTCAAATTCCATTATTCCACTTTTCTTCCTGTCTTTCCAATGACTATCCATTTTCTTTGCTAACACCCTCCACTGGTGCCTCAACTAAAATTTCCTGAAACTCAAGTCTCATTTCTCTCTAGGAATGCCCATCAACAACATCTCCAGTTTTTAAGTATAGACTCTCTGCCATCATCTCTATCTGCTTCCCTTCATAACCTTGAACTCTAACCACTATTAACTATGACTGGTGAGCTTTTGTCTTAACTTGCTTGAATCCAAGGCTCCACTATTTTCCAGCTACCCCATGCTGTGCTGCCTGAAGTCCCTCACAACGTCTTATGTTTTCTTGCTCCATTAGAACATAAGCTTTTTGAGGACAGGGAAAAAAAAAACCTTGCTTTCTTTTGTTTTTATCTCCAGGGCTTACCACAGCTCCATGCTTTACTCATCCATTCATTAGTCTGCCCATCTACCCTGTCTTCTAAATTTACCAAATATTTAACTCCTGCCTAGTCTTCTTGATTGAGTTCTAGTCTCACATCTATCTCCAACTGCCTACTAGAAGTATTCTCTCAATTTTTTTTTTTAAAAGCAATTGGGGTTAAGTAACTTGCTCAAGGTTACACAGCTAGTCATTATTTATGTGTGGGTGCTCATTTTCTGAGGCCGGTTTCAATCTCGGGTCATCCCAACTCTGAGGCCAGGCTCTTACTCACTGCGCCAGCCGCCCCTCTCAATTTTTTTAAAGGCTGAGAGCAGATAATGCTTCATGAGCAGATGCCCATCTGAAATAAGAAGCAAACTATGAAAACTAAGCACACATGAAACAGTTTAAGTAAACAAAGCTTACTACATACAAAGTTAAAATGATGTCTACACCGGGTGCTATCGTTTTTCTTCTAAACCTTTGCATTCTGGCTTGTGACCTCATCATTCAATTGAACATGCTTCTGCCAGATGGTTGTCACCTCTCTTCCTGAATACTGTCTTTTCCCTAGGTTTTCCTTGAGTCACCTGCTACTTGTCTCACAACTCCTTCTCAACCACCTTTACTACCAAAAATCTTGTCATGCTCACTATCTGTGGGTTTACCCCAATGCTCTTGTCCAGAGCCCTGTTTTTTCCCCCCTTTCTATATTCTCTCACTTGCTGATATTAGCTACCATAGGTTCCATTATCATCTATAGGTTGATGATTTCCAGATCATTATCCAGCCATTGGCTAATTCTTCAATAATCTAGAATTAGTAATTGTTCTAGACCCAAATGGTCTTTGGAATTAAGGTTCCTCATATGCCACCAAATATCCTTCAATATTTCCTCTTCTTAGAACTTCCCTCCACTGTATTTTTCCTTATGAAGCAAATCCACTTATCTCCAAATCAAAAGGACTAATTCCAGGTTTGCTAGGTTCTGAAGGCTTTGAAGCAACAAAAATCTCAGGCTGTGAGACTGTAGACAGATGGTGACAGTCATCACACTTCGGGAACTAAGACTCAGGAAAATCAGTGAAAGACTCAAGAAGAGAATAAAGTAAAAATGGTTTCTAGAATATGAAAGTCAAGGGAAATGAAAGAGAAGAACCTAAGCAGAAGGAGAACCTACACTCAGGCAGGAAAAGAGCAGGATAAATGACCATAAACAATCAAGCAAGCAAGCAAGAAAACATTTACTAAGCCATTACTACATTCCAGGCACTATGCTTTGTTCCAGGTATACAAAGAAAAGGTGATAAAAGGTTTGCCCTTCAGAGGCTCACATTTTAATGACAACATGCACACAACAAAATATATACAAGATTTGAGTAGATAGAAGATGGTCATTGAGTGGAAAGCACCAGAAACTGAGAGGACCAAGAACTGCCTTTTGCAGGAGGAGGTACATTTAAAAATGAAAAATAGTTCTAGAAACTTTTTCCTGTGTAAATATTTGATTATGGGAGGGGCATTTGCTTACTGCAATTGTTCAGTCATTTTAGTCATATCCAACTCTTTGTGATCTCATTTGGGGTTTTCTTGGCAAAGATACTGGAGTGGTTTGCCATGTTTTTCTCCATGGCAAACAGGGTCAAGTGATTTGCCCAGAGTCAGACAATTAGTAAGTGTCCGAGGCCAGATTTGACTCAGGAAAATGAGTCTTCCCCTATGCTGTCCAAGATTTTTCAGACCCTTCCCACCTTTGCCTATCTTTCCTCTCATCAAATCTGCTTAGATTTATTTTGATAAGGTATTTCTAAAACTAAAGTAGAAAGCATTTGTGTCTGAATAACTAGGAAAGTTTCTTTAGTGCTAAACTGAATTATTTGCATTGGGTTGACTTAAAACAGGTATGATTGAGGCTTTAATAACTACTGAGAAATCAAATGAACTCAAGAAACCTGACTGAAAATGCTAAAAACATGAAAAATTTGCTTTCCCTAAATGAACATATACTTTCCAACATCAGATACCTGAATCATCAGCTAATCTGCTGACTCTTTCCAATACAGCAATACAATCTCTTTCATCATCGCTGACTTCCTTCAAAGTATCAAGCAAGCTTCGGGCCACCATTTGTCTAGGCAGAAAAAAAATTGGAGAATGTTTCAGAAACTATACTGATTAAAAAAAAAAAAGAATAGCTTTGGAACTACATTTTAGTACTCTTAGAAGCCGATGATTTTTTTTGACTTTTTAAATATGGTTTAAATTTTTTTTAATTTATTTACTTTTAGTTTACAACATTCAGTTCCTTAATCCCTTGAGTTTCAAATTTTCTCCCACTCCCTCTCCTCCCCTCCCTTTCCCCAAGGCAGCATACAATTAAATATAGGATCTACAAATACCTTCACATTAAATATTAGTCAAGTTGTAAAAAAGGATTATAACCAATGGAGTGAACAATAGGAAAGAGGAAATAAAACAAAAAAAGAGAGCAAGTAGTTTGTTTCAGTTTGCATTCAGACTCTGTAGTTCTTTCTCTGGATGTGGATATTCCTTTCCATCATGAGTCCTTTGGAGTTGCATTGCTAACAGGAGCCCAATTTATCAAAGTTAGGAGTCACACATACACTATAATTGTGTACAAAGTTCTCCTGGATCTGCTCTCCTCACCCAGCATCAGTTTATAGAAGTCTCTCCATTTTATTATGAAGTTTGTCTAATCCTCATTTCTTATAGTACAATAGTATTCCATTACATTCATATGCCACGACTTGTTTAGCCATTCCCCAACTGATGGGCATCCCCTTGATTTCCAATTCTTTGCCACCACAAAAAGAGCTGCTATAAATACTTTTGTACATATGGGTCCTTTTCCCACTTTTATGATCTCTTTGGGATACAGCCCTAGAAGTGGTATTGCTGGGTCAAAGGGTATGTCCTTTGGGCACAGTTCCAGATTGCTCTCCAGAATGGTTGAATCAGTTCACAATCCAACCAACACCATTAGAATTCCAATTTTTCTACATCCTCTCCAGCATTTATAATTTTCCTATTTTGTCACCTTAGGCAATCTGACTGGTGAGATGTGGTACTTCATAGTTGTTTTGATTTGCATTTCTCTAATCTATAGCGATTTAGAGCATTTTTTCAAATGCTTGTAGATATCTTTAATTTCTTCCTCTGAGATCTGTCTGTTCATATACTTTGATCATTTATCAATTGGGGAATAACTTATATTTTTATAGATTTGACTCAGTTCTCTGTATATTTTAGAAATAAGGCCTTTATCAGTGACACTGGTTGTAAAAATTCTTTCCCAATTTTCCACTTCTCTCTTAATCTTGATTACATTGTATTTATTTGTACAGAAACTTTCCAATTTAATGTAATAAAAATTATCCATTTTGTATTTCATAATGCTCTCTAATTCTTGCTTGTCACAAGCCGATAATTTCAAAGAAAGATTTGACTTCATTATATTTTCTAATACTTAAGCATTTATTTTATTATACAAATGTTAAGTACTAAAGTCAATTTCATAATGAATTTTGCTAAATACTAATTTGCCTACTGAAATTACTCTAACTTAATTATATGGGTGGGGTTACACATTAGCTGACAGGAAGTTTTTTCTAACACGACTGAATTTGCATCTTTGCCACTTCCATTCATTTCTACTAGTTCTGCCCTCTGGAACCAAGAACAAGTCTAATAATCTCAGTAGTAGCCTTCAGATATATGAAGTCATTATATGTTCACCACTGTCTTATCTTCTCCATGCTAAACTTACCTATTTCCCTCAACCCACTATGATGATCTCAAGGTTCTTTAACATCCTTGTTATCTTTTCTCTAGTTTATCAATGTCCTTTGTAAAACAAGAGTTCCCAGAAACAGGATGTGGTTTGCTGAGGGCATACTGCAGAGGAACTATTACCAACTTCATTCTGGACACTGTGCTTTTCTTAATGTAGCCTAAAACACATTAACTACTCTAGATGCCATGGGACACCACTGACTGATGCTGAGCTTGTAGAACATCTTTCAGGGGAACTGCTGTCTAGCTCCACCTACCCTATCTCATGGTTACAGAGTATTTTTATTTACATTTATCATCATTAAATTTCATCTCATTTGCTTTGGTCCAATATTTTCATCTGCTGAGATCTCTTTGGATCCTGACACCATCATCTAACGTATGAGTTATTTCTCACCTTTGTGTCACCTGCAAATACAATAATAAGCATGCCATCTATAACTTTATTAAGATCAATGATAAAATATTAATCAGTACAAGACAGAAGAGATCCCTAAGGCATGCCACTAGATACCTCCCCAAACAACTGCTATCAGTCCATCAGAGACCGCTCTTTGGGCCCATTCATTTAACCAATTTCAAATCTGCTTACAGTTACTATACTGTTTTACCTAGCCCACTTTAAATTTTTTCCCACAAGGATAACATGAGAAATTGTCAAATTAATTTCAATTCTTGAAAATTGTCAGCATTAATGGACTAAAGTAGTAGTATAGAAAATAAAGAAATAGAAAATTAATTTATACTTCGTTTTGGAATGGATTTTATTATTTTTGTAGCAAGTCCTGACTTTGGTTAAGGCAAATACTACTAGAAATCTGAATGTCTTGAGGGAATGAAATGAGGAGAGAGGGAGCTGGCCTAAATTCACTGAGATCTTCATCCATTATCAGATGGATGACCACTTGTCAGATATGTTAAAATAGGAGTTCTCCTCAGGTAGGTTGGACTACACAGCCACTGAAGTCCATTCCAACTCTCAAATGCTGAGATAATCTGCAAAGGAGGTTCTAAATAAGATAACTGAGAAATTACCTATATAAAAATTACTTGTTCCTAAAGGGATATAGCCTAGGTACCTAAATAATTATTAAGGGAAGATATATGCAATATATGCACCAGAAATCAACTTACATAAAGTATAGCATCTTAAACTCAGGTCTAAAGACTCCTAAGAGGCTGAAGGATAGATTTCAATGGATCCAGGAATTTCAATGGAAAAAAAATTACATCTCTATTTAAATAGAGTAGGTTTCCTTTATAATTTTATGTATTTTAAAATATTATTTTGAGAAGGGGTCCACAGGCTTCACTGGACTGCCAGAAGTTTATGATGAAACAAAGGTTAAGAATCCCTGATATAATCCCTTACATTAAAGTGTCTAAAAAAGATCAAGAACTCTGAAGTTTTACCAAACTAACAATGGCAAAATACTTTTAATGCAAATTATAAAATTTTCAAAAGCATATAGAGTAACAGTATACAACATCCTATAGCCTAAAGTTAAGTATTTAAATAATAAATAGCCAAATTCTGATTATAAACAAATTAGGTTGTTCTCTTAGTAAAATGACGAAATTTAAATATTCAAAATAACTTTTCATTCATTCACACTTTAAGGAAGCACATCAAAAGACATACCTGTTAAATACGTTCTCACTTGCAGCATACTTGTCCAGTCTTCCCAAAGGCGTCAACATCTCATCTTGTGAGACGAAATCCAGGGCTGAAGGTATAATAATCACATCAGACTCTGAGCTGTAGTCATCCACACCAACTATCAGAGACATCAGAAATATTCCTTATAATCACAGCACTTTAAAACTAAAACTTGTCCTTTGCCAATGTGAGACAAACCCCAGTAAAATCATCTCTTCTTTTTCTGGGGTAGTTCCACTGAAAAACCTCAAAAAAAACCCCAAAACCTAAAGAAACTACAAGTTGATTTAGTTAAATAAGTAATACATCCTTGATATCTTTGCCATGTCTACAGAAAATGCACAAATTTGGAAGCAGCAGTAGGGCTGAGGGTTCTGGATATGATAATTATGGCTTTATAAACAAAGAGAATACAGAGTTCCTAAACTTTTTCCCTTCACAAATGAGAAACAGTTTATGAAGAAAAAGTTATAATTTACAGAATCTCCAATTAATGAAGATGCACTTATGGTATATAAATAAGCCCCTTATTTAAGCAATATAGGAAAAGCAAAATTAGTTATATCTTTAAAATTTTTCTCACATTAGAAACTCATTTCAATATTGATTGAATAATAATATTAATAAATCAGTATTGTATTATATCATATAATAATAGAAATATAAATAAACCAGTATTACATTATTATTAATAATGTCCTTGATCAGGTCATTGAACTACTGATTGGGACAAGCTCTATTACTTTCCCTGTAGAAGAATTCAAAGGTGGCTTGATTTTAAATAATTAACATTGCTTACATAGTTAATTAATAATAATAGCAGGCAGCATTTATATGGGGGCAGGCAAGTGACAAAGTGAACATGGTACTGGGCCTGGAAGTCAGGAAGACTTATCTTCCCAAGTTCAAAGGGGGCTTCACACATTTACTAGATATGGAAGCCTGGGCAAGTCACTTAAACCCTGCTTGCCTCAGTTTCCTCATCTGTAAAATGAGCTAGAGATAGAAATGGCAAACCATTCTAATATCTTTGTCAATTAAACCCCAAATGGGGTCTCGAAGAGTTGGAGAGGACTAAACTGTAGACTGAGAGTTATGACTGCTAGTAAGATGAAGTAAATAATATTTATTAATAAATTTATGTTAATCTATATTTTTATAAATTAATAAGGTTACAAATTTATAAATAAAAATTCATGCTAAACTGCAACAACATATATACTTATTTTAACAGGAAAATATATTTCATACCAGAATCTGTATTTAGTATTATTTTTCATTCTTTAAAAATGGGAAATCAAGGTCTTAAAATCTCAAACCAAGCCACATGGTTCAGATTAAGCCAACCAAAGGAAAATATATTTTTTTTAATCCTGAGGACTCCTGGGGTTTTGCCTCTTTTTCTCAAGTGTTCTTATTATTTTAACCTCAAAATATAGAAGACATTTTCTCCTGAGGGTAAGAGGGAAGGGAAGGGGAAGATAGTCACCTTCAATAATTTAACAATTCAATAATTTAACTCATCTACTGATAATCCCACAATTTTAACTGGGTCATACTACTCTGAAAATTATTCCATTTCCATTTTTTACCATCACTGTAATCTGTCCTACTACTTCAGCAACGACTATGCCATCAAATGATGAGGTCTCACTTATTGTCATTTCTGCCCAACTGATAAAAATGTATCTGAATAAAGACAATATACTATTTGCTAAAATGGCCCTCTTTGGAAATAAACAAGGGGGTGCTGGAGGCAAGCTCAAATTAGCTGGATTGTTAAAATTTTCAGTAAGTATCACAAAAATCAGCAAATGTTGCAAATCAGGATTTGGTTTATTTTGCTGAAAATATTAATAATGCAGATAAAATATGGGCATTTTTAAAGGGGGAACTGGTTGTTACTTGCCAGCACACTCCTAAAAATAAGTCTTCAGAAAAGTCTATATCATTTTTAAAATTCCAAATAATAGAAGATAATAGAACAACACATTAAACCAATAAGGCTTAATTAGACATGAGGCAAAACATTTAATAAAATGCCCTTTTCTGCTTCTCACCAGGATCTATCTTTCAATACATTAAATATATTTGTATGTGTGTATGGGTATGTGTGAGAATGAGAATGCACATGACACAAACCTATGAGTGACAGTTATAAGACAAGACATAAAAGACACATCCATTATCTCCATTTGCAGACAACATGAATGACTCCTCAAAAATTGTCAAAAGAACCGGCAAAAAAATAAGATGAATAGTAGTTTTATTGAAATACAAAAATAGGGGCGGCTAGGTGGCGCAGTGAGTAGAGCGCCGGCCCTGGAGTCAGAAGGACCTGGGTTTGGATCCGGCCTCAGACACTTAACACACACCCAAAAAAAAAACCTAGCCGTGTGACCTTGGGCAAGTTACTTAACCCCAATTGCCCTCCAAAAAGCAAAAAAAAATTTAAAAAAATTAAAAAAAATCTAAATAATTGTTAGCCCTTAAAAATCGTTAGATATACCAAAATCTCATTCAAAATAACTATGAAATGCATAAAATATTTGGGAGTAAATGTAACAAAGACATAGATAAAATTACAAACATTTGTAGAAATAAAAGATAACTGGAAAACTATTCATTAATCACTGTACAGCAACTCTAATATTATAATACTACCTAAATTAATTTACACATTCAGTTCTATACCAAACTATGAAAGGGTTACCTTATGTAACTAGACAAAACACTAAAATTTATTTGGAACAACAAAGTTCTAGAGTCACGTGATTAAATAATTACTGATTAAAAAAACAGAAGTAGTTCAGTGGAACAAAATAGATCAAACAACTACGCTCAGTAGCTGAATGTTCCATAAATCCAAGAACATAAACTACTTCAAGAAGGAATTCCCTACTGGACAAGAACAGCCAGGAAAACTCGGATGGCACTTTTGCCAAAAGGAAAAAAAGGAAAGAAAAGGAGGAAGGGAAGAAGGGAAAGAGAAAAAGGAGAAGAGGAAGGAAGGGTTATTGCTTCAGATCAGCACACTATATTCTAGTGTTTGCTGTCATGGAAAGAATGCTAGATTTGTCCTAAGAGGACCTGGATGCATATCCCAGCTCTGCCAAGTTACCTGTATGACCCTTAGGCAGGAATTTTACCTCCCAAGGTTTGATTCCTCAACTGCAACATGAAAAGAAAAGTCCCACAAATTTCCCTTACAGTTCCAAATGGCTATGGCACCTAAATAAAAAAAGGCCACATCACAGAAAAAAAAAAATAAAGGATAATGGAAGGAGAACTTTCACAACTATGATCATGGGAAGAACTCTTAAACAAACAAGAATGGAGAAAGGTACTAGAATGGGGATACATACCTTCACCTCTGTCTTTTTCCCCTGGCATCAGGCCTTGCATTTTGGTTTACCCACATTGAAAATGAGCTCTCTTGCTCTGTCTCTCAGGAATTCTGAAATAATGGATTCTCTGCCTAAGGCTGCTCATGATCTCTGCTCCAATTCTACATTGCTCCCCTCGACCCTGTCTCCCACTACTATTCATCATCACTTCAGCTTTTTCAGTGATGGAAGCAGAGTTATGATATGTAGAAAAATAATGGCGTGGATCTGCTCCTTTTACAAACTGTATGACCTTGGGCAAGGTTCTATTCCTTCACTTGTAAAATCAGGGTATTAGATAATTTGGCCCCTAAATCCTAAGGGTGTCATCCATGTTACCTGAGCTTAGGGAATTTGAACTTCTGAGCATAGAGTCTGATCCTCAAAACCTCCATCCAAGGAGGCTGCTCAGCACAGACATTATATTTCCCACCTTGCTAACACTACTTTGGGACTTCTCTGACTTCACCACACATATCAGGGTACTTTGCCCTCCTCCCTTTCAGTTTCCTTCAGTGGTGTAGTCTTCCCCCATTAGATGGTAAACTCCTTGAGGGCAGAGGCTGTCTTTCTTTTTTTTTTTTTTTTAGCAATTGGGGTTAAGTAACTTGCTCAAGGTTACACGGATAGTCATTATTTATGCGTGGGTGCTCATTTTCTGAGGCCGGATCTGATCTCGGGTCATCCAAACTCTGAGGCCGGCCGGCACTCTTACTCACTGCGCCACCTAGCCGCCCCTTTAGGGCAACTGGGGTTAAGTAACTTGCCCAAGGTTACACGGCTAGGTTTTTTTGTTTGTGTGGATTAAGTGTCTGAGGCCAGCTCTGAACTCAGGTCCTTCTGATTCCAGGGCCGGCACTCTATTCACTGCGCCACCTAGCCGCCCCCAGAGGCTGTCTTTCTTTTCTGTATTTGTATCCCCAGTGGTTAGCAGTGCCCAGTACACAATAGGTGCTTAACAAGCACCTACCAACTTTGGGTTTTTTGGAGGGGGTTGGAAGGCAAGGCAATTGGGGTTAATTGATTTGCCCAAGGTCATACAGGTAGTAAGTGTGTCAAGTGTCTGAGGTTGTATTTGAACTCAGGTCTTCCTGACTCCAGTTGCAATGCTCTACTACCTAGCTGCCCAAAATTTTACCAATTTTTGGTTGACCTGTAACCCCATTTAGGTGTCTCCCACTATTCAGCTGTGACTTCAATATATGGCTAGTAGAGCCCTACCCTTTGTAAAGTACAAGTAGGTAGAGTACAAGTCAGGACCTCAGAAAGGCCCTCCCTATGGCAAATCTCATCCATTTTTAGCCCTTCTACTCTGAGTGGGCTAGAACTGAGATGTCAAGTAGCCTGTTACCAACAGGTAGGGGCAAGCCCAGTCCCATGTGATTCTGGGCCCAGCTGCAGCTCCCCTCCACAAGTGGAATCTTAGGTAAAACATACTCAACCTTAAGCCCGCCCTGATTTTTTTTCTGACTCTCTCTTCTCCCCTTCCAAGGTTATCAGGCATCTACCTGATTCAGTGGATAGAATGTCCAGTCTGGAGCTAGGAAGACCTGAGTTTAAATTCTGCCTCAGACACTGCATTTTCTATCAGCTGCTTTTTTTCAGTTTCTAGGAACATTATGTATGCCCTAGGATAAACTTATCACCTGAGATCTCATCAGCACTGAAATTAATCCAGCTCTAATATTCAAAACCTCATTCAGCACCCTCAATTGCCTTTGGGGGAAGGGGGCCAAGCAAGATACTTCTCCCAAAGCCTCCCATTATATGGAAGACCCCAAATTTTCCAGTTAACTTCATTTTCTATCAGGTCCTCTGCTTGGTTTCAATTCCTTGAGCCCTCTCAGGCCCACTCCTTATTCAACTTCCTTTTGTATATAGTCTTCCCCAGAAGAAATAGCAAGTTGCTAGAGTGTAGGAACCTCTTTTCTTTTTCTTATTTGGATCCCCAGGAATCAGCAGAGTCAGGCACACAGGGGGATCTTAATAAATATTTACTAACTACTGACTACTATTTGCTGTGTGCCATTGCGTTAAGTCATTTGTTTACCTCAGTAAAATGGGGATGTTAATACCACCTACCCCCTAGGGTTGCTGGAAGGAGCAAATGACAAATCTGTAAAGTGCTTTAACCTGGTGCCTGATATACTTCTGCTGTTTAGTCATTTTCCAGAAATCTTTTGACTCTTCATGACCCCTTTTGAAGTTTCCTTGACAAAGGTATTGGGGTGGTTTGCTATTTCCTTCCTTATTCATTTATAGGGTTAAGTGACTTGCCCATTGTCTAGGAACAAATGTGGGTCCAATACTCTATACACTGAGCCACTGTCCTGGTATTAGATTCTTAATAAATGCTTGATTCCTTCCTTTCACGGATGAAGGTGAGAAGAAGGGGAATACTAATTCCTTCATTTGTCTGGTTATCTAGAAGGTTTGGGGACTGGAGATGATGGTGGGAGAAAGGTTGTGGAAGATGTTGATCTGTTGTGTTTTTTTTTTTAGTCAAATGCTTTATTAACTAGTTTACATCATTCATTTCCGAAAGATTTTGAGTTACAAATTTTCTCCGTCTTTCCCCTTCCCACCACCCCGAAAGAGTGATCCCACTGGATACCCCCCCTCTACAATCAGCTCTCTCCCATACCCCCTCCAATTTTCCAGTAGGGCACAGTGGATCTCTATGTCCCAGTGCCTGTAAATCTTATTTCCCAGTTACATGTAAAATAATATTAATAATAGCATATACATACATATATATATGTATATGTATATTTAAACATTTGATGTTAAAACTTTGAATTCCAGATTCATTCCTTTCCTCCCTTGTCACCCACCCTTACTGGGAAGATAAGCAATTCAGTATATGTTGTACATGTGTAGCTATGCAAAACATTTCCATAGTGGATATGCTGTGAAAGACTGACTATATTTCCCTCCATCCCATCCCACCCCCACTTGTTCTATTCTCTATTTTGGTCCTGTCCCTTTTCAAAAGTGGGTGCTTCCAACTTCCCTCACCCCCAGCCTGCCCTCCCCTCCTGTAAGGTGAGATACCCTATTTAGTGTGTATGTCATTCCCTCCCTAAGCCAAATTCAATGAGAATAAGGTTGACCCATTCCCTTTTGCCTTCCTGTTCTTCCCCTCCATTATAACCATTTTCCCTTGCCTCTTCTATATGAGATAGTTTACCCCATTCTGTCTTTCCCCATCACCTCTCATTATATTCCTCTCTCACCTCTTAATTTCACCTTTTAAGTATTATCCCTTCCTATTAAATTGGTCCTGTGCCCTCTATCTATGTATACCCATACACACATATACACATTTACATATGTATTCATACACCCATAAACCCTTCTATATAGACATATAAAGGTATGTGTGTACACACACACACACATACATATATACATACACACACACTGATATTCCCTTCAGCTATTCACATACTGAGAAAAGTTTCATCAGTTACAATTATCATTTTTTCATGTAGGGATATAAATAGTTCAACTTTGATAAGTTCCTAATGATTTCTTTTCTCTGTTTACCTTCTCTTGCTGCTTCTTGTATCTGAATGCCAAATTTTCTATTCAACTGTGTTTTTTTCATCATGAATGCTTGAAAGTCCTCTATTCCACTGAATGACCATATTTTCCCTTGAAACATGACACTCAGTTTTGCTGGGCAGATGATTCTTGGTTTTAATCCCAGCTCCTTTGACCTCCAGAATATCATATTCCAAGCCCTTCAATTCCTCAGTGTAGAAGCTGCCAGATCCTGTGTTATCCTAATTGTCTTTCCACGGTATTCAAATTGTTTATTCCTAGCTGCTTGTAATATTTTCTCCCTGATCTGGGAAACTCCAGTACCTGGCTATAATATTCCTAGGAGTTTTCTTTTTGGGACCTTTCTCAGGAGGTTATCAGTGGATTCTTTCAACCTCTATTTTGCCCTCTGGTTTAAAAAACATCAGGGCAATTTTCCCTGAGAATTTCTGGAAGGTTGGTTTCTAGGTTCTTTCTTTGAGCATGGCTTTCAGGTAGTCCAATAATTTTTAAATGATCTCTCCTAAATCTATTTTCCAGGTCAGTGGTTTTCAATGAGATATTTCACACTGCCTTCTATTTTTTCATTTGTCTGGATCCGTTTAATAGTATCTTAATTTCTCATAAAGTCACTACCTTCCATTTGCTCCAATCTAATTCTGAAGGAATAATTCTCTTCAGTGGGCTTTTGAGATTCTTTTTCCATCTGGCAAATTCAGTTTTTTAAGGCATTCTTCTCCTCATTGCCTTTTTTTTTGAGCCTCTTTTGCCATGAGTTAGTCTATTTTTTAAGGTGTTATTTTCTTCAGTCAGGTTGTTGACTCTCATTTCATAATTTTTTTGCATCATTCTTATTTCTCTTCCCAATTTTTCCTCCACTTCTCTTATTTGGTTTTCAAAATCCTTCTTAAGCTCCTCTATGGCCTGTAACCAGCTCGTATTTTTCTTGGAAGCTTTTGGTGCAGGAGTCTGACTTCACTGTCTTCCTCCTGTTCCATGCTTTGATCGTTTTGGTCCCCAAAAAGAGAGTGTAAAGTTGGTTTGCTCTGCTTGCTTTGCTTCCCTTGTTTGCTCATGTTGCCACTCAATTACTTGACTTTTCAGCTTTTTGCCACTGTAGGACTCTGCTACCAGATAGGGGAGCTTCGTCCCAATTGCTGGGGTTTTCTCAGCTGCTGAAGGTATTAGTTGGGTGCCCTCTCTGAAGCTTCCACACACTCTGGCAAGCTGGTTGCACACCCTAGGACCTCTACCCTAGACCACAATCCAGATCCAAGCATATTAAAGCAAGAACAATTACCCCTCAGACTAAATGTTTGGTCCCCCTACAACCTGCAGGCCAGGAGCTGAAGCTGCCATGTGGAACAAAGGCTGACCTCACTCTTGAACTACTGGATCCCAAAGTCCAAACTGCACTGACCTCTCACCTTGTCCTTAGCAGCTGGTAGCTGGTCAGGCCCGCCCTGAGGCTAAAACCTCAGGCTCATGTGGGGCTGGGCTTGGTTCCCAGAGCGCTGCGCTGGCTGCTTCCTGCCGGCCTGTCTCAGCAGGAGGTTAGCTTCTCTGTGTCATTTTGTGGGTTCTGTAGGTCCAAAGTTTCTTCAGAGTCACCTTTTACATGAACTGAGATGTCCATCTTCTGAACTTGGACCATAGGATTTATAGAAGTTCTATTGGAGATTTTTTTAAAGTCATAAATGCTTTAAGGTAACATATATAGAAAGAAAGAGTTAATTTTGACTATAAAATTAAAAAGTTTTTGCAAAGGCAAAATGATTCAACCACTTCAGAAAACAATTTGCAATTATGTCAGATGAATTACTAAACTTTTCATGACCCTTAATCCAAAAGTCTCACTCTACCAGCCATACAGTTGTCAGAAACCAACAGATATAAAGGTCCTATATATACTAAAATATTAATAGAAGCAATAAACCAGAATGTCCACTTATTGCACAGCAACTGAATAAATTGTGGTAAATGAAAATAATGGAGTCTTACTGCACAGTAAGGAACAAATGAGAATCCAAATAATAATAGCTAATAATGGCTAACATTTACACAGCACTCACTATGTGCCAGGCATGTACTAAATGCTTTACAATTATTATTCTCATTTTATCCTTAAAACAGCCCAGGGAAGTAGGTGCCATTATTATCCCCATTTTACAGATGGGGAAACTGAGACAAACAGAGGTTAAAGTGACTACCCCAGGGTAACACAGTTAGTGGCTGAAGCTAGATTTGTACTCAGGTCTGCACGTTATTCACTCTACCATGTAACTGCCTTTATAAGATCATGAATCATAGATTTAGAAGTGGTAGGGCAGTTAAAGGTTATGAAGTCTAATCCTCTCACTTTACAGATGAGTGATTTGCTGAGGGAAGTCAGATTAGTAAACTTCTGAGGCAGGTTTCAAATAAAGGACTATCAGTTTATCCATAACCATGAATCATGGGGACATTTGTATGAAATGATACACAATAATCAAGGGGAAACCAGGGGGAGGAGGGTATATATACAATTACAATAATGCAACTGAAAAGAACAGTAAAACAAAGCTGAACACAGTGTAGACGTAGCAATCAATCTTGCCCCAGGAAGAGAGATAAGATAATGTAGGGAGAACCTATAGTTATAGAATATTGCATAGAGTGCCAAGATTGTGTCATTTTGTTTGACTTACTTATTTTCTTTGTTAAAAAAGAAATGGATGGGGGCGGCTAGGTGGCGCAGTGAGTAGAGTGTCGGCCCTGGAGTCAGAAGGACCTGAGTTCGGTTCCGGCCTCGCACTTAACGCACACACAAACGAAAACCTAGCCGTGTGACCTTGGGCAAGTTACTTAACCCCAATTGCCCTCCAAAAAGCAAAAAAAAAAAAAAGAAAAAAAAAGAAATGGATGGGGGGAGAGGAAGATGTCTGAAAATGACTGTGATGTAAACACAAACGGTATTAATATAACTTTTTTTAAAAAAGGGAAAATATTAAAAGATTTTTAATAAAATACTCTTAACAAGTCAGTATACAGATCTAGATTCTAAAAGTACAGCAGTATATTTGCCACACAGATGCCCAAGCTTAAGGAACAATTATTTGCTTAGAATTGTGAGTTAGGCATATGCTTTATCAGAAGTTATCTTTTTCCTCTGAAATATTATTTTATAAAGGATTACTGAAAACTAAACTTGTCTTGATCATTGAGCTAACATTTTTTCTTCCTCATAAGAGGCCACCTTGGTTTTATAATGGTAAAAGGATGGGTGCATCTTTTTGGGGGGCTTTTTGGAGGGAGGAAGGCAAGGCAATTGGGGTTAAGTGACTTGCTCAAGGCCACACAGCTAGTGTTAAGTGTCTAAGGCTGGATTTGAACTAAGGTCCCCCTAACTCCAGGGTTGGTGCTCCTAGCTACCCCAATGCATCTTTTTTTTTTTTTCAACTTTTTTCTCTTCCTCGTTTCCTTGTAATCTAATTTCTATCCCAACTTTTCTACTCAAAATGCCTGGTTTCTCAAAGACTATGCCAGCCATAAATTCTAGAGGGTTCCATTATGCTAAAAAGAGCTGGAGCATTGGCCCTGGCAATAGACTGAATCTAGTTTCTGATGACCTACCTAGCTAAGTACATTGGGATTCATCAACAGTAAGCTGGCCACTCACTGATTAACTTTTTGGCTGTGGCAACCTAAGAAACAAAATAAAAATTCAATATGGTCCTATCATGTACAGTTCCTGTTTACTTTTTCAGTGAAAGTATCAAAGTGGTGGAAAAATAGGAAGAGAATGCTAAGAATCAGTATTTAGACCATTTATAAACTTTAATTTGGCTAATTTTCTAAACGTGAGATCCTTGTCCAACAAGTAGATTATGTTGCTAGATCAACCAATAAACATTTAGTAAGCACCAAACTATCTGCTAGGAACTGTGCTAAGTTACACTGGAGATACAAAAAGAGGCAAAGACAGTCCTTATCCTATAGAAACTTTTAATCTAATAGGAGAGACAACATGCAAAAAAAGAAATACAAAGGAAGCTATGTACAGGATAAAATAGGAAAAGCAGCGGGGGTTAGGGAAGTCTTCTTACAGGTGATGAGATTTTTCTTAGGCCTTAAAGGAAGCCAGGAAGGTCAGTAGTCATAACAACAGCAGAAGAGGAGTGTTCCAGGTATAGGGGACAGTCAGAGAAAATGTCTGGAGCTGAGAGATGGCATGTCTGGTTTGTGGAACAACCAGGAGGCCAGTGTCACTGAATTGAAAATTACATGCTAAGGAGTAAGGTGTAAGAAGACTGCAAAGGTAGGAGGGAGGTTTGGTTATGAAGGGCTTTGAATGCATTTTGTATTGGCTCCTGAAGGCAAAAGGAAGCCAATGAAATTTATTGAGAGTGTGTGGATGGAAGTGATGTGAGCAGACTCAAGTTTTAGGAAAATCACTTTAATGACTGAATAAAGAATGGATTGGAGTGGGGAGACACTTGAGGCAGGCCGACCTACTTGCAGGCTTGTGCAATAACCCAGAAATGAGGTGATAAGGGCTTGTCCTAGAGTAGTGACAGTGTCAGAGAGAAGGGGGTATATTTGAGAAATGTTGGAAAGGTGAAATTGACAGGTCTTGGCAACAGCTTGCATATGCAGTGTTACGACAGTGAGAAATCCCAAGTGACTCGGAGGATGGTATTGCCCTCTATGGTATCAAGGGAGGCAGGAGGGAGAAAGACAAAGAGTTCTGTTTTGGACATAATAAGTTTAAGATGTCTACTGGACACCCAGTTCCAGATGTCTAAAAGTCATGCAAGATTGGAAATTAGCAGAAAGACTGGGGCAAGAAATGTAAATTTGAAAATCATCAGCATATAATACAGAAATGTTTTGCATGATTTCAGATGTATAACTGATATCATATTGCTTGCCTTCTCACTGGGTGTATGAGGGATAGAAAGGGAGAGAATTTGCAACACAAAATTCTTTAAATGATTATTAAAAATAATTTTAAAAAGAGAATCATCAGTATAGAGATGGTAATTAAATCCATAGGACCTGATGAGATCACCAAGTAAAGTAGTACTGAGTAATAAGGGAAAAGAGAAGAGGAACCAGGACCAAACCCTGAAGGACACCTACAGTTAGAGGTGCTGAACCATGCCAGTCTTAATATGTTTGCTATAAAGAAAACCAGGAGAAAGGAAGTTGCAGCAAAATAAAAGGATAGGACAATTGCTCTTTAGAGAGGCAAAGAGTTAGAAAAATTGACTTTATCACAAATTCAAAGGCAAGAACAAACAACAAATATTTCACGTCTTAATATCTGGTCATCTTGTATCCCGGCGCTAATGATAAATATTTGTAAAAAGTAAAAATATCTTTATGGATATAATTGTAGCTTATGTACCATTCATTACTGGTTACTGAAGATGAAAAGAAAGATAAATTCTATTTAGAACTCAGTAAAATTCCAGTTCAATCAATCTATACTTTGATAATCAATTACTTCAATACAAAGGTGGCAAACATGAGGATGAAAAATACATGGGAAAACATCATTTGGGAAAAAGAAATTAGGTCAAAGACTGTAGACTACACAGAAGCCTCAAGGTTTTGTATCATGAACTTTCTTTGAGAACAGCATTAGTAGGGGCTAGTCCTTGCAAGCACAAAATAACATCACAAAAATGAAATAGGATGTATTTTAAGACAGGAAAAGACTTGTTACTAATGTGGGAGTTATCCCTGAATCAGCTGTCTAGTACAGCCAGACCAATGACTTGTCGGGGCAGAGATCAGAAGCAGTAAAAAGAAAGAATAGTGAAGAAAAAGATATGGCATACAATTAAAATCACTCAATTCTGAACTATTTAATCAAGTAATCAAGTAAACAGCAATGAAAAAATGGGAAATGAAGGTAAGACATGACAGACTCCAGCTACAATATTTATAGTTTAACCTCCTACAAATCTACTACCACAGACAACCAAAAGAACACAGAAAAGTGTCATCATAATAACAATAGCTAACGTTTATGAAGCACCCACTATATACCACACACTGTGCCTTTAAGCACTTTATAAATATCTCATTTGATCCTCATGATAACCTTGTCAGGTAGGTGCTATTATTATCCCCACCTTACAGTGAAGGAAAACTGAGGCAAACAGAGTTTAAAAAACACACAAGGTCATTCAGCTACCAGGTTTTCCTGACTCTACCTACACCCAGGGTTCTATCCATTGTGCCAGAAACATTAGACTTGCACACAAAACATTAGAGGCGAAGTACTGGTATAGAATAAACTCATTTGTAAAATCTTACAAAGGAGAGTGGACAACTATGAGTAGTACTGTCTTATAAAGCAAAAAGTAAACAGTGAAAAAAAAAAAAGTAAACAGTGGAGGATAAAACTGGTTTAAAGGAAGCCTGCCAAGAGATCCAACTACATGAAGTCCCAAGGTTATTTAAGGATGAAAATGGAAAGACAACATACAGAAAAATGGAAAAGATAACTAAAGATTACTGTAATAAACTTTTTGCCATGGATATTGGAATCACCACATTTGTCCCCTGAAGACCTGATACCAGATACTGATTAAACAATTACAATTTAACTGATATTCATTTTTATGTTTTGTTGGGGAAATGATTAAAGAGAGCATCAGGCCAATGGACAAAAAAGTAGAGAAAGCAAAGGCTGGAGAAAAAAAAAACAAAAACCTTAGGAAACTTTGCAATTTTTACTTTCAAATAGATTGGGACAAATAGAAGTAATGCTCTTAAGTAGTTTTGTTATGTAACTATAAACCTAAGCAACTCTGCCATGTATGACTTAGAAAATAATTTGGGGTGCATGTTTCTCATTACAGTTTATTTTGATTTCACAAAAAAAGGATTAGTTAATTGAATCACTGAATATGAAACTGCATACGTGGACAAATTTTTAATGTACCCAATCAATCTATAACATCTTTCCCATCTGCACAGAAAAAAAAGCAAAATAGTCTTCTCAGGTAAACTATGTTATAGAGGCCAGTCTAACAAATCTGATGACTCATAAATAAACTTATCAAGTCCCAATTTAACACTCACAATAGAATACAGGCTGCTTAAGCACAGAGGTTAAGGGCTTATTTGCAACTTAAACATTTAAAAGAGTCTGCTCATAAATAGCAATCTATGTTCTAAGATGGTCAGATGGGAGGAAGTGGTTTTTAAATGTTCCACACAATCTAAATACTGTATAAGGCAACCAAAGGGACCTCTGGAAAAAGTAGATCTTTGTATCTTTTTTATCACCCCTCCACTTCTTTGGAATATCAAAAACTACACAGAAAGGTTCCACAATCTTGTTCATCCAAGGAATTATCAGCATCAGTACTTAGGTGTTAGCCACAGGAAAAAAAAATGTAGCAATACTTTGGTTTATCAGAGATCTTGCCATAGTGTTGTAGTATGTTTATCTACAAAGTATTGCTTCCAATTAAACCTTGGCCAGAATTTTGTTTTCTTAAATGAGCACCCCTTCAACTCCAATTCTGATATTTTCAAAGGATACCTAAATAAATACATCTATGTGTATCAACCTATACGTGTACATATATAGGTATATGTGTGTATGTGTATGTGTATATGTATATGTATGTATGTATGTACGTATATATGCATGGATACACACACATACGTAATATTCCTTTCAATAAAGTCTTCCTATATTACATTTTTCTGCTGTGAAGGGAATTGAGTTCTCAATAGCTTTGCCAGTGTAGGGTTAGCATTTACAGATCTTTTACCAAATAGGAAAGGTTTCAAAACTAAGGGAATGGCTTAAGAAGCAGCCTAGCAAAACCCAAGCTTCATCACTCAAAGGGTTAGCCACCAAGAGATGAATTTTCCTTTAAGTCATAGCAACTCAAGTTATGGCACACAAGTCTGAAGATCAAAGTTGTTAGTCACTGAGTAAAATGCAACAAATTATAAACATATTATATTGCAAACCTGTTTACATAAAAACTGAGCAGAAGGAATAAAACGGATGTCAAAGGGTTATATGACTCGAATGAAAGATGGCCTAGTCACAGAACAAGACCAAAAGAAAACTGACAGAAGTGTTCAATGGTATCCACATAGTTTCAAGTGAGCTTTATAAAGGTTTCCAGAATGTTAAAGGGAGCCCTTCCTCCCACCCACCACAGGGGATCTATAGGACAACAATGGCCAAGAAGGCATCTGCACCACTAGAGGGAGTATCTATAATGAGGATCACAGATCTATTAAAGTACAGAAATAACTCATACAAACCGTCTACTATTTGATTAGCACTAGTGAAGGGAGACCATTAAGTAGATAAATAGAAAAACAATCCTACTCCTGTCCAAAATGATTTATGTTTAAACTCTGTGAGTCAGCTTTTATAATTTTAGATAAGTCACTTAACTTTTTTGGCCTCAGTTTCCTCATCAGTAAAAAGGGAACTGAAGTAAATTGTCTATTAGGTTTAATATAACTCCTTCCTAAAATACTTTCCTTCCATCAAAGAGCTTTTAACAACCAGAAATATTTAAAAATTAACTCATTAATCCTGACTGGATTGGAAAATATTATCTCCTACCCCCCCCAAATTATAAATAACTGGAAAAATATTAAATTTTACACACTATTAAAGGTTTAAATCTATTCTATAATCCCCTATCAATGGTATGTCTAAAAATTTAACTATAAATCCATGTAAAATTGTGCACAAATCTAAAGTAATCCCTGTCATCTGATGTTATTACACACACTCTTGGTCATATTTTGAAATTCATATCTAAAATATCATTTTAAAAGTGGAAAAATACATTTTTACATAGACTATCCTCTAACTCTAAAGCCAGTCAGTGTGGTACCAAGTCATTTTAAGTGTTCCCAATATATCACATTTTTTACAAAATTAAAAGGTAAAAATCAAGGTACATGCTCCCAAAATGTTTACAGATGCATCATTAGTCTTTCCTAACTCAATCAATAAACACTATGTACCCACTATGTGCTGAGAACTACCCTACAGAGAGAGTTTGCCTTTATCTTTTTTTTTTAAAAAGAGGTTAAAAGTAATCTCTAGGAGCAAACTTAACTTGGTCCCAAAAGCAAAACCAGGTACACAAAGGTACAGCACAAAAAAATATAGGTCTGTCCTCAATCTAGTGATATTTGCCAGACAAGGAAGCTGAACTGTAAAGGCATGTGATTTTAGACCAAGTTTCACAAATACTGGATACCCAGTCATCAAGGTGTCTAGAAATCTTACTGTGGTGCTTAGTGTTGGGGGCGGGGGGAGTTCCGATACTGTGTAGTGTACTTGGTTCTTTGTGTTTATTGTCACATACTCTGAGAGTCTTACGATCAGCCATTGCAGGAGCAAGTGTGCACTCACTGGAGGCTCTTCTTCTACTCCAGATTGTGTTTTTTGAAATCCCTTCCCTCTGCTCCACCCCCAACACAGCCCCCGAAAACAAAGATTAAAAAATAAAGCAAATATTTTATTAACAATCAATATATTATGGGGCACCCAGGTGGCGCAGTGAATAGAGCACTGGGCCTGGAGTCGGGAGGACACCAAAAAAAAAAAAAACTAGCCGTGTGACCTTGGGCAAGTCACTTAACTCCAACTGCCCTCCAAAAAGCAAAAAAAAAAAAAAAAAAAAACTAACCCACAATCAATATATTAATCCCATCTAAAAGTACATGATATTCCACACCCATAGCCTCCTGTACCCTTTCTCATCTATGCTACTGGGCCAGGCAGCTCAGCAGAGGTTTCTGCCTTTCGTCACAGGGGCAATGACTTTGTAAGGGTAGGTTACTGAGGCACTCAGGACTTTTAAAAGTAAGAGCCACAAATGTGTAGAAAATAGGGCCAAAATTTTAGTGGAACTGGAAAGTCTTCTCTTTAGCCCTGATGTAACTAGTCCCCAATCTCTTCTAAACCTCTTTCCTTTTGTTTCCCCAATAAATCATAGCATAACCTGAAGGATTTTAAAGTGGTCACTGAATGCGGCCCATACATTCCAAGTTCTCTTGACCTGAGTATTTTTATAATGTATGCAAGCAGCAATTAAATAAAGTTCCAGCCAACTGGATCCAAATGCACAAACGTAATGTCAGGGAGTGCTACTCCTTTGCATTCGTTCTAAGCTTTAACTATATGTATCTGAGAAATTTGGTCATCTATGTTATAGAGGATGCCTTGAAAGAAACTTATTGAACCTGAAAATAAATGAATCCATAACATCTAACAATATGCTGAAAGAAGTTATAAATTGTGGAGATGACTTTCCCAAGGTCACTAGAGGTGTGTGGTCTGGTTCCAAACCCCAAGGTCACTGTGGTCTGACTCCAAACTGGGCACTCTTTCCACTATACTACCCTGCCTCACATTCATCCACTTGCTTTGAGATTCTTGCTCTCCCCAAAAAAATAATCCTTAGGAGGAGCCCCTCCCCAAATACTTCATCTCTACTTGTAGAAGTAAAATTATTAATTTAAAATCATCACAAGTTGACAATTTAAAGTTATTATGAGAGACACACAAGAACTAAGATGAAAGAATAAAGTGAAAGGAAGGTCTTTTCTACTAGATGAAAAAATTTAAAGGGTTTACTTAGAAAGCAATTACTTCCTTTACACAAATCTTTTATGTTTAATTCTGAAATGCTAAGTTTTAAGATGTGATCATACTTGCCAAAAGGGAAACGTTTCTTTTAAATGGTAAAATTAAATCTGAAACAATAATCTACACCTAACTTTCCTGGAATATCTCTATTGTATAAAACAAGGTACACTTGTACTGGGAAATTTAATAAAGTAAGTTTAATTTGGGAAAGGAAAAAGACAAATATTTGAAAGTCTTAGCAACTAATTTAAAAATGAGAATGTCACCAGTCAGCACTGTGTAGTTAACTCTAAATTGTAGATGTGGTTACAGAATTTCTACACTGTCATTTTTGATTTGGTATTTATTAAATATCAGCTATGTGTTTACTTGGTACACATTCACATAAGGCACGCTAATTTTAATATTAACCCAAAGTAAAAAAATCATGAGACTAGGTCTCCCAAGAGATTAAAAAATCCATTCTAAAACCAAACAAATGCAGAAGGCAAAGGAACTAGCACTACAACCAAGAATCACCTACCAGGTGAAATTAAGCATAATACTTCAAGGAAAAAAATGGTTATTCAATGAAATAGAAGGATTTCAAACTTTCATAAGACCATAATAGAACAAAAGATTTAATTTCCAAAATCAAGACCCAATAGATGCCTAAAAAGGGAAAAGAAAATGTAAGGGATTCAATGGAGCTGAACTATTTGCATCCCTACATGGGAAGATGATTCTTATAATTCATAAAAATTGTGTAGTCATATACTATAACTACAGTATAGTTAGAAAGAATATATATAGACAGAGAGTATGGGGATGAGGTCAATTTGAGGGAATGACAAAAAACAATTAAGGGATGAGAAAGAGGAGTAAACTAAGTGCAGAAGGAACAGTAAAAATGGGATAAATTATTTCACATGAAGAAGCGCAAGTGGAAAAAAAGATGTGAAAGTAGGAAATAGGCAAAATTTGAACCTTACTTTCATCGATATTGGCTCAGAGGGAATAATATAAATAATCAGTTGAATGCAGAAATCTATCTTACCCAACAGGGAAGAGGAGATAAGCAGATTAAGTAAAGGGGCTGGGGTAGGGGAAATTGATCTAACAGAAGAGAGAGCAGACCAAGGGAGGCAGTAGACAAAAGCAAAACACTGTCAAGACGGGAAAAGGTGAAAGGACAGGACAAACATGAGGGAAAATAGAATGGAAGGAAGTTAGTAACTCTGACTGTGAATGGGATGAACTCTCCCATAAAATGGAAGCAGACAGCAGAGATTTTCAAAACCCATAATCCTACAATACATTGTTTACAAGAAATACATTTGAAGCAGAGATACACACACTAAGTAAAGGAAAGGGGCTAGAGCTGAATCTATTATGCTTCGTATGAAGTTTAAAAAAAAGCAGGGGTAGCAATACTGATCCCAGAGAAAGCAAAAATTGACCTAATTAAAAGAGACAAGAAAGAAAACTTCATCTTGCTAAAAGATACCATAGACAGCGAAGTAATATCAACACTAAATATATAAGCACCAAGTGGTATAATATCCAAATTCTTAAAAGAAGTTAAGTGAGTTAGGGGTTCATGACCAAACAAGAAATAGAGAGCATTACAAAATGTAAAACAGATAATTTTGATTATATTAAATTAAAAAGCTTTTGCACAAACAAAAACAATGCAAACAAAATTAGAAGGAAAGCAGACTATATCAGATTGCATGCTATCTTGGGGGAAAAAATTTTGAACTCAAAATCTTATAAAAGTGAACAACGAAAACAAAATAATTTAAAATAAAAAGCAGGAAGTTGGGAAGCAATAGAGCAAATGTCTCTGATAAAGGCCTCATTTCTCAAGAACTGAATCAAATTTATAATAAAAGCCATTGCCAAATTGATAAATGGTCAAAGGATATTGAATAGGCAGTTTTCAGATGAAGAAATCAAAGCCATCTATAGGCATATGAAGTGCTCTACATCACTTTTGATTAGCGAAATGCAAATTAAAACAACTGAGGTACTACCTCACATATATTGGCTAATATGACAGAAAAGGAAAATGATAAATGTTGGAGAGGATGTTAGAAAATTGGTACACTAATGCACTATTTGTGGAGTTGTGAACAGATCCAACCATTCTTAAGAGCAATTTGGAACTATGACAAAGGGCTATAAAACTGAGCATATCCTTTGATTCAGCAAATACCAAGACTAGGTCTGTATCCCAAAGAAACCATAAAAAAGGGGAAAGGACCTACATGTGCAAAAATATTTATAGCAGCTCTTTTTGTAGTGGCAAAATATTGGAAACTGATGGGATTCCCATCAATTCAGGAACAATGAACAAGCGGTGGTAAATGAATGTAAAGGAATGCTTTTGTGCAGTAAGAAATGATGAACAGGCAGATTTCAAAAAAACCTGGAAAAACTTGTAGAACTGACACAAAGTGAAATGAACAGAATCAGGAAAACATTGTACAGCAACACCCTGCAATGGTCAACTACTCAGCTCTTCTCATCACACAAATGAACCAATACAAATACAAAGAACTCACAAAGGAAAATGCTATCCACATCCAGATAAAGAATGGACTCTGAATGGAGATAGAAACATACTTTTTTCACTTCATTCTTTTTACTGTTTTTTTTTTTCTTTTGATCTGTTTCTTTCACAAATGTGACTAATATGGAAACGTTTTACTGCACATCCATAACCTATATGAAATCACCTACCATTTTAAGAAAGGGGAAGAGAGGGGGGCAGCTAGGTGGCTCAGTGAATGGAGCACCAGCCCTGGAGTCAGGAGGACCTGAGTTCAAATTCGGCCTCAGACACTTGACACACTTACTAGCCCTGTGACTTTGGGCAAATCACTTAACCCCAATTGTCCTCCAAAAAAAGAAAGAAAAAAAAAGTAGAAAAGGGGAAGAGAGAAATGCGAAACTCAAAATCTTGTAAAAATGAATGCTAAAAATTATCTTCACATTTAATTGGGGAAAAATAATATTTAAAAAACAAATTCTTGGATTAGCCAGTTCTCCAGGAGTTCAAATAAATGGAGGTGTTTAAAAGTTAACTATAATTTGCTTAAATGTAAAATTCCAATGCCATATTGTCACCTCTCTACTAATTTGTTTTTACCCCATTCTGATTTCCCTAAACACATAAAGAAAAATTCAAGAACCTCAAAATACGATTAAAATGCCCCTTTACTTCCCCAAAAGCAAAGCTGAAGGTCCTTTAGCATGCCTATATAGTAAAGAAGTTTAATAGTTTTATATCATTTAAAAAGGACAAAAGTGAGCAGCTCTGCCCTTGAAACCTCAAAGGTTTCTACTTCTTAAAAAAGTTCCAGTGTTCAAAAACTTTGGGGCATTTTTTCCCCTTTGCATTAAAAAAACACTTTCTGAATATATCACTCCCTACTCTCACAACCTAACATTTTTCAAACTTTTCCAAGTCAACGTTTCAAATACCTCCCAACACTTTTTCCAAAGGTCGAAAACAGGAAAAATAAATTTCAAAAGTATGTTCCAATGAACAACAGGATATTAGAGCTCTACTTTATCGACACTATGAAAATCAAGAAAGCTACAAATAGTAAGTTACCCTACAAGAAATCACATGCACACCTATTTTTCTAAGGTAACTGTTAATTAGAAAAAACATCTACAGCATGGTTTACTAGGAAGTGATGGGGGCGCTAAAACAATAAATAAACTCAAAACAAAAACACCACCCATCACCATTAAAAAGACACATTTGCTCCATTCCAGCAAAACCAGCTTTTCTATCCTTCCCACCCAAGAGGAGCTGGGGTGGTGGGCCTGGGAATCCAACAGGAATTCAATTTGGGCTTAGAAAAGTGCACCATTTCCTGGCGGAAGTAGAGACAGTCCTTTGACCATTTGATAGAGATGGCACGTACCCCTTCACCCTCCACCAAGCCTCCAATCTCCACTTATTCTCCCCCTTCCAAATACACAAGTCCCCGCCTAGCTCAGAACCCAGCCCAAGTTTTTGGATCTCCCTTCCAGGCAGCCTCCCCCTCGCCCAGGGGCCCGGCCCGAAGCCGAGAGGGCTCCCCGTCCGAGTCCCGGGGCGCGGAGGGAGCCTGCGGTTTGGGCCGAGAAGCGGAGCGATACTCACATCCTTCTATTTCCTCCTGCAGGTCCTCCTGAAGCAGTGAAAGATCTGTGAGGAAGGAGGTTGGGGGTGGGGAGGGGACGGAAGAGAAGAAAGGGGACAAGGTCAGCGCCCCCCGTGGGGAGGGGGTAGACACCTCCTCTCCCCTGGCAACCCACCCACCACTACCACTACCACCACCACCACCACTACTACTACTACCACTACTACCACCCACCCCCCGCGCGCCTTCCACCCAAGGCTCGCCTCAGCCCGGCCCCTTTTTCTCCCGCCCCGTCCCCTCTCCACTGGAGCAGGACTCTTCTGCCCGCCTAAGCTAATGGGGCGAGAGACCGGCAGAGCCACTGTGGCCAAGAAGAACAGGGGGTCCACGTACCCGCCATCTTGCGGTCGCCCCCTCCTCCTCCGTCTCCCGGGGATCCGGGACTACATTGAAGCGGCGCGAGCCAGGGAATCGGTGGACGCGCGCGCGCGGGCGGAGAGGCTGGAGGAGGAGGAGGTGGTGGTGGTTGTGGGAGGGGGAAGGGTTGCTAGGGGCCCGCGCGCGCGATCCAGTGTGTGAGCTCCGGACGGGACGGGATGGGCCGGGACGGGCCGGGACGAGAGGATGGGATAGCTCGAGGGCGCAGCGGGGTGGGGCGAGAGAAGAAGCGGGGAGGAAGCTTAGACTTAGGTTCGAGCGGGTATCCGCTTGCGGTCACGGGGGAACTCAGGTTGACAACGCCCCAAAGGCTGGGAAACTGCGAGAACGCGCGCGAGAGGAGGGGGCACCACTGGGTGCTACCGCGCCTTCGCTCCGCCTCGCCTCTCCTCCCTGCGCGCGCGCGCACGATGAGAAGACTCCCTCTTAACTCCCTCCTTTTTCTGCCCCCAGCCTCTCTTTGCTTCCCCTCTTCTTCCCTCCCCTGTTCTCTCGGTGCGTCTCCCGGACCGACTCACTGAGCGCGCGACCCCGCTCTGTGCCCCCACCCCCTTCCCCCGGCGCGCGCCCGCGCGCGTGCTCGCACACACGCACGCCCGGAGTCGCGCCGGGGCTTAGCGCTAGCTCCAGGAAAGAAGCATACAGCCCGCGGGCACTGGGGTAGTGCCGAGCGTGTGCTGCAGGCCGGGGTTTCAGGCGTGGCTCTCTGTCCGGCACGGCTACTCTACCTCCCGCCCCCGCCCTCCTTTATTTGGTCACTAGCTTTACCTCTCTCTTAGCCTTGCTCCCCTGATATCCCCTCTTCTTCTTGGGTATTCTCCCTGACATTGCGTATCATTGGGCCTACACCGGCCCTTCCTTGTTTAATTGCATGGAAAGCGACAGTAAAGTAAGTATGGTGTAGGGAGAGCCCGCAGAGCGGCGCCGGCGCGGCCGCTCTGCCCTCGTTCGTTGTGTTTGAACTTCGCGTCAGCATCCCAGAATTGCTTCTCTGGGGAGAGGGAGCAAAGGAGGCAGCATAATGCCGGTGGCAAGGCCTGGTTATGCTTCCAGTTTTAAATAAGTTAACAGTCACCTCACTCATTCAGCAAATATTAACCACCTACTAAATGCGGGGCAGCCTGCCCAAGATTATGGCCAAGTAGACACGAATAAAAAAACATGGTCCTGCCCTCAGGGGGCTTTCGATCTACTAAAAGTGACGTACTCTATATGTATACATATAGATGTATGTAAATAATGTGTAAAAGAATATCTATTTTTTCTTAGTGCAGTTAAAGCTTTAGTCGCTTTAGACTAAATTTAGATTTGGAATAGTGTGTGTTTATACAAATTGTAAATTTATGTTGTATATCAACAATATACTGGGTGTTTGAAATCTTAGTGCAGTGAAAATATTATGTGAGTGTTATACAAAGATATATAATATACAAGATGTTCCAAAAGTCATAGTGTGGAGTGTGTCTATCTCCTTACCTTTGCTTTCAAGGAGCTTATTTACTAGAACTATTAAGTAGATATAGGTAGATCTATATAGATATATAAATATCTTTTTCTTGGTGCAATTTTAACCTTTTAACTTTATTTTTTGTTGTAATAAACTTTAACTTTAAGCGTTTAAAAAAAATCTGACTGCTCTCCTGCTAATCCTAAATAGGCAGACGTTAAACGACTGCCATGTAGTATTCTTGTGTCCTGAAAGATCTACTCACTAGCTTTTTCAGTTCAATTTAACAAGCATTTACTTAAGTCAGGTACTGTACTAGATGCTAGATACTGAGGAGACAAAGACAAAGACAAAAGACAAAGACTCTCAGAGCTTACATTCTGGTGGGAGAAAATAACCAGAATATAAATAAGAACATTCATATTTTTCAATTCTTTGACCCTCCCCCAACTCCATTTAGGTCCTTTATTTGTATTGTATTACAGTATATTATTTGTAATATGTTAAAAATTGTAAAAGACAAATTTGCTGAAAATAAAGAACAAAACTTTGGAATGTCTACTTTGTACTATTAGGAGTTGGGTTTTGGGGAAAAGAATTAACTTGAATTGCTTATCAATTAGATTTCTTAAGTTGTATTTTAACAGATTACCAAGTTTTAATGCCTCTGCCATTTAAGGATCATTTGGGCAGTCAGGCCTCAGCAATTTGTAATTTTATTTTTATATAAGATATACTCTATACTCATTAAAAATTCCTTTCCTTGGGCTTTACTTGTTAAGTACCGCCCTCACATAAACTGTATATTCAGACATCTGAAAGGAGTAAGGACCTGACATTAGCCATGATAGGAAAAAAGTTACGACTTTAGGTAAGAAATGTGTGCTCAGCCCTTTAAAACATGGGGTCATTTTTTTTTAAAAAGACCAAATTTTCTCATCCCTTTTCTTCTCTTTCTTCATACTTATCAGATGTTCTAAGGTCTACTTCTGGTAACAGTGTCTCTCAGAATGACACACAGAAACAGGAATTATGAAATCCATCAGAATAGAGAAATGATTTCATCTAGTTTGACAAACTTTTTCACAGCAGAGGCTAGTACTAGTTACCTCAGAGGAAGTCATTTCCTGCCTTATATTAATTGACTTGACACACCTGGCAAAATTAGGCACTTCGCTAGGGGAGAAGGGTAAGAAGAAAAGGGAAAGAAGATGATTTGACTGGATTATTTAGAAAACTTAGGCAGAATTTTTAGCTGGTTTTTAATCCTAAGAACAATTAAATATTTTCATTTTTTATTTTATTATATAATTTTAGTAATTTCTACCTATAAATTCAGCTGTAATCTTCTTAGTACATATTCCCCTAACAAGAATTTTCTTGACCATTTTGTTGAGGGGATCCTTCATTTAAAGAGCAACAGAAGTATAAATCTCAATCTACCACATCTCTCCTCCTTTCCAAACCATTGATGGATTCATGGTAGTTTATGAAGTACTCCAAATGATGTTACTTTGTTGTGATTTTTAAAAAGAGATTATTTAGACAAGAATAGCAGTCATTGTTCTCTTCCCCCTTCCCTCAATTTCACTTACAATGTAGTCTGTGTGATGTGAGAGAAGCTGTGTGTTGTCTAGTGTTCAGAGCACAGCACAGGGTCTAAATTCTTATTCTGCTGTGACATCTGTAAAATAGTCGATGATACAAGTTAGTTGTTTTTTCTTGGTGGGGGGGGGTTGGGGTTTTCTTGGTGAAAGTTCTAGCTAAACACCAAATGACTGGTGAAACTAACATTTCTATGGAGAAAGACTCTTCCTCTTACAGGGAGCAATTGCATTAACTGCCCCAGAGTTTTATAATTGATGCACTTAGCTCATCAATGGGAACTTAATGTTATTGGGCAGATCATCCTAAATCAATGAGAAAAAAAGAAGCCTGACATACCTTGACGCTGGCCCATTTATAGAAACTGTTGTGCCGAGAAGTAAACCTTTTTTTTTTTTGTCTCTGAAATGGTCATTCCTGAAGCTGAAAGTATATAAAAAGGCAGATTTGTCAGTTGCTATTCTAAATTATAAATAATTATTTAATCTATATATACACCTGTTCAGGAATAAGATAAGATCATATTTGACCAAATCCAAAAGTGTTCATTTAAACCAACTTACTATGATTAATTTATATCTTTTCATCAATCATTGAGTTACCTTCCCACCTGCAGGGCAATGATTTCTCTTTTTGTTGCTAGTCCCTTATTTAAACCCTTTTGTTAGTATTTTTTAGTACTAACTAAATAAATCTTTTTAGGTAAATAAATGTAAATTTTGGGGTTTTTCTCTTTCTTCTCTGTTGTTTCAAGCCCCTTTCAAAGTTTCATACCATGATGACCTCCCAAAAGAAGAGATTATTCTTGGCCAGGGTTTTAATGGTTTGGTTTAGTTGGTAATGAGGAGATATTGGTCCCTCTTTTCTCAAATCTCCTAAAATAGATGTTTCATAAATCCTTCTCACTACTACAATAAAGGATTGAATAAAAATATCAGATTTGAGATCCTTTGAGATTTTGTTCTCTTCAGACTGTTCTCTCCCCCTTGTATATATCAGTGTCATTTGAAAGTTGAAGCCTAAAAACTATATTGGAACTGGCTCTGAAATTTGGCTATATAAATTCAGATATGGCAAAAAAAAAAAATCTTAACACATACTTAATCTGGCCATAACTATAATAGTGTATACTGTTAGTATATATATATATATATATATATATATATATATATATATATATAAAACTGCTGTTAAACTTGTAAGAAAATGAACCCTTTTTTTCAGTTCTTTATATCCTTCCCTAGACTGGAATTCCACAAGATATGCCACATTGCTTCCATTTTGCAGTTCTTCCATCTAGAACTGGGAGAGTCTATTAAATGTGCCCTAGGAATAGAAAGAAAACTTTGGTCATAATGGGCAAAATAGGAAGCTACGAAAACTGGAAATTACTTAAGTAGCATGCCATGGGAAAAAATTAAATGATGTTGTTTTCTTTGTGCTGTTAGGCAAACCAACAAAAATTTTAGTTTTTAGAAATTATAGGATGTTAGAACTAGGAGAACTATTTGTTTACTCTTTTCAGTCATATCTGACTCTTTGTGATTCCTTTTGGGGTTTTCTTGTCAGAGTGCTTTGCCATTTCCTTCTCCAGCTCGTTTTACAGATGAGGAAACTGAGGTCAATAGAATGAAGTGACTTGCCTGGAGTTACACAGATGTTAAGTATCTGAAGTCAAATTTGAACTCGAGTCTTCTTGACTCCAGGCCCAGCACTCTATCCACTATGCCACCTAGCTGCCCTTAGAAGGAACTATAGGTATAATTTAGTCCACTTAACTCATTTTTACAGATGAAATCACTCTCATACAAGTAATCAGTGGCAGAACTAGGATTTGCAGAGCACAGGTTTCCTGACTTTCAGTCCAGTTTTTTTCTTTCCATTATAGTCAAGAAGGAGCAAAAATAAGTCCCAAACTCTTTCACCATCTTTGGAATGACTAGGTTAAACAAAGTTTTACATAAGCCAGGAAAACCTATGAGCAAATTACATATTCAAAAGCACTAGATTAGTAATTAAATCAGAGCCAAGGCTTAAGGTATTATGGACTCTTGGCATAGCTCCTTTATGGTTTAATGCATAATCACAATCAAGTCAAATTAGTAAAGGGTATACCTCAAACTAACCAGGAATTTATTTATGGCCCTGGGTATCTAGACCTACCTAGTTAGAGAGGTAGGCCTTTGCTTTGGCAAACTGAATGGAGCTTTAATTAGCATTAGAAGAGACTTGATTGATTAGCAGGCTGTCCACAAGAGAGACAGTGGGAACTTGAACTGGGGTAGTGGCTGTGTGAGTGGAGAGAAGATTTTGTGGTGATAGAAATGACAAGATTAGGCAAATGATTGAGTGGGTGAAGAAGAGTGATACCAAAGTTGTGAACCTGGGTGACTGGAAGGATGGTAGTACCTTCAGCAATAAGAAGGAATTTCAGATGAATGGATTTAGGGAAGAGATAATAAATTCTGTTTTAGGCATGATGAGTTTGATGTGCCTGTGGAACATCTGGATGAAATTGTCCAATAGCCACTTGATGATATGGGACTGGAGCTTGGGAGAAACCCTAGAGCTAGATATGTAGAACTGGAAATCATCCACATAGGGATCAGTAATTGAACTCATGGGAGCTGATAGCACCAAGTGTAAGAACATAGAAAGAAAAAGACAACAGATCCCAGGACAGAGCCTTCAGGTATATCTGTTTAGTGAGCTTGACATGGATGAAGATTTAGCAACGGAGACTGGATCAGTCATACAGTAGGAGTGGAGAGAGTAGTGTCAAACAAATGAAGGAAGGAAAAAAAACATGTAGGATGAGAAAGTGGTCAACAGGATCGCCGCTGAAAGATCAAGAATGATGAGGATTGAGAAAGATTTGGCAATTAATAGGACAATTAACTAATAGTAACTTTTGAGAGAGCAATTTTGGTTGCTGTTGGGGGCCAACTCCAGGTAGGTAGGTAGGTAGGTAGAAGCCTCCAGATTCTTGCAGTTCCTCCCAGGCCAACCAATCACTGGCTGACCACTCTCCATGATGTGCAGAGAGCTGAGCGCCCTGAATTCTTACTCACTCTGATAGTACTGAGGCAAAGGGAACTAAGTACAAGGGAAGTGTACAAAGAACTAGTTTATTCTATAAAAGGTATATAAACCCTGATCCTCAGATGAATAAACAAACTCCACTGCTGTGAAGCTTCCGCCTGGCCCGTGTCTTCATTCCGCGCTCTCCATTTCATCTTGGCCACCCCTGAGCTGGCCTCAGGTTGCAAGATGAGGTCAGAAACCATATTGTAAAGGGTTTAGATGGTGGGTGGGGAACCTGTGGCCTCAAGGTCACATGCATCTCTGTAGGTCCTCAAGTGTGGCCCTTTGACTAAATCCAAACTTCACAGAACAAATCCCCTTGAAAGGATTTATTCTGTAAAACTCAGTCAAAAGGCTGTACCTGAGACCTAGAAGGCCATATGTGGCCTTAAGGCCGAAAGTTCCCCACCCCTGAGTGAAAGGAGAAAAAAATAGTGAACTGAGTATAGACTGCTTTTTCAAGTTTAGTTGGAGAGAGGAGAGATATAGTATGATGGCTAGTGAGTTTAGTAGGATCTAAGGATATGGAGGGAGTTGGGCATGGTTATAGGCAGCAGAGAAGTAATTCATGAGTAATGAAGATTAGAGAGAGAGAGAAGACATAGTAGATAGGACAATCTTTTAAAGAAGATAGGAAGGGATTATATTAAGGGTATGTGTAGAAGGAAGAGTCAGTAACTTTTTTATTAGAGTTGAATAATCAAAACAATTCATTAGGTTAACATACAATATCTCAGAAATCTATGCCATCCCTTCCAAGTAAGCATATATACATTTCTGTTCTCCAGTTTGTTCTCCTTTCATCCCCCTTACCCTTCTCCTTCCTTTTAACCTGTCTTACCACCAGAAAAAACACTCTGTCTGCTGGATTGACAATTCCCCTTTCCCTTTCAACAGCAAAATATATTGGTAAATTTTGATCTTCCTGTGTGTTCATATCCTTGGAACTGATTTTCTAACCATTAAGGGTAGATGGACAACATAAGTAGACACAGACATCACCATTTTTCTATCCATAGGACACCATCACCAAAATGAAAGGACATGGGTCTCAAAGGCCTAATTTTCCAAGGAAAAATTATGCAACATCAATTCAGCCAATATTAAAATTAATAGGGGATGAGAAAAATAAGTAAAGTAGGATCATTCGAGCATCCCCCAACACACAACCCTGTTCTCTAGGAGGTGGTAGAAAACCTAGCCAGAAGGAGATTTATTTCCTGGTTGTCCTGGAGTGTACTTGTTTCATCACAACTCACTATGGTACACAAAGGAGTCCTTGACTCCCTGATATAAACACAAAATGCATTGAGCAAAATAAAATAATAAAACCTGATTCTAATGTTATTTTTATTTTTTTTCAAATCAAAAACAGTTTTTAAGAAGAAAATCTAATAAGCAATGAATTATATACTATTTGTATCATCAAAAAAAAAAAGCCCTGGAAGTAACTTGTATGTCCTATGTTTGCCGGAGTATATGATATGTGACCAATTGAATATTTTGCACACTAAGAAATGACAGATATGAAAAGAAAGAAACATGAAAAATCATGTAACAATACATAGTGAAGAAGGTATAATCTAAATATACACAGTAAAAACACCAAAATCTGAGGGAAAACCAGAAAAAGCTCAGAAGGATCCATAGAAGCAAAGGAAATTGCATTTTAAAAAAATTAATATACACATTTAAAATTTAAACTATAAATAATTTGGAGTTTATGATAAAAAGAAACTGTTTTACACCACTGCAATTTATCTTCCAGCATTTGTTTAATACTTGAATTGATCAATGATCTTACTAATGTTGTCACTACCTCTGAACAGCACAAATCACAACTCATCCATGTGTTTTCAACCTAAATAGTTTTATCTATATCTTTTAATAAACCTACTAGAAAGGATGGAACTAGTGCTGGGGAAGCTTTCTTTCATTACTTTAACATTTCGTTGTCGTAACTGTATCACTGAGATTTTCAGTCTCTTATTCCCTGACTTCAGATTATGTGATTTATTATTTATTATTATTTATTATCTGATTATTATTTTCCTCCTTTTCTGATCATATCTTTCCTGTATAGTATTCTTTATCCAACTTCTTGCATTTCTCTAATCAATAGTGATTTAGAGCATTTTTTCATATGATTATAGATAGCTGTGATTTCTTCATCTGAAAACTGCCTGTTCATATCCTTTGATCATTTATCAATTGGGGCATGACTTGCATTCTTATAAATTTGATACAGTTCTCTCTGTATGTGAGAAATGAGACCTATATAAGAGATGCTTGCTGTAAAACTTTGTGCTTTCTTTCTAATCTTTGTTGCATTGGGGTTTTTTTGTGCAAAACCTTTTAAATTTAATCAAAATTATCCCTTTTAAATCTCAATATGCTCTCTATCTTGTTTGGTCAAAAATTCTTCCCTTCTCCATACATTAGACAGGTAAACTATTCCTTATTCTACTAATTTGCTTATCGTATCACCCTTTATGCCTAAATTGCGTTCCTATTTTGACCTTATCTTGGCATATAGTATAAGATGTTGGTCTATACCTAATTTCTACCAAACTGTTTTCCAGTTTTCCCAGCAATTTTTGTTAAATAGCGAGCTCTTATCCCAGAAGCTGGAATCTTTGAGTTTATCAAACATGAGATTAATGTAGTTGGGTTTTTCAAAAGTAGCACAACCTGATTTCTTCTTTTTTAATTCTAGGCTCATATGATCTATTTATAGTATCTGTTCTTAGATATAGGTAATGATGAAGTAGCTTAATTGACCACCCATCTAACTGTATGTCATGATGTGGACAATAGTTAATCCTTCTTGTGTTTGTGTTTTCCTGTGCAGATTAGATTGTTAGGGCAATCTCTTTCTACAATAGCATACCACAATTTTCACAGCTTCACAAATGAATGGAAAGTATAGAGAATATAAGGCCCCATGATGTTTACTTAGTTATTTTAAAGAGAATTTGCTGATTGGAAAAAAAAATCTTTGCATCATATATCTCTGATGAGAGTCTGATATCCAAGATGTTTAAGACCAAGATTCCCAAAGGATAAGTAGTCAAAGGATTTGATCAAATAGTTCTTAAAAGAATAAATACAAACTATAAGAACTAGAATAAAGACTATTCCAAATAACTAATAAGAGAATTGCAAATCAAAGAACTTTAAGGATTAACCTCCCATTGTGTAGGTTGACCAGATCTGCACAACTTGGCAGTAGGTAGAGGCCAAAATTAAAACAGGCTAAACTTCTTCAGGTTGCAGATAGGTTTTTAGTGACTCCCTTTAGTGACCTCCCAAGTAAAGGTATAATTAATGATTAAACTATTTTGCAAATAAGATAAATTTCAATATCAATTAATTACATTTATTACTTGAGATTTTTATTTATCATGAAATCACATTAATGTTAAAAATTACTTTGCCAAGTGGTACAAGTTTTAATAAAATTTTCAGGTTATATATATTTAGTTAATGGGATGTATTACAAATCTTGTCAGCAATCAGTTTGTCATACTCTAGAATCATGCATGAAAGGGATTTCTTTAGAAATCTGAAAACTAACCTTACTAATCACCTTACTTTCTTCTTTTATTTGTTCATTTGTTTTTTGAGGGGGGAAGGCAAGGCAATTAGGGTTAAGTGACTTGCCCAAGGTCACACAGCCAGTTGTATCAAGTGTCTGAAGCAGGATGTAAATACAGGTCTTCCTGACTTCAGGGTGGGTCCTCTATTCACTGTGCCACCTAGCTGCGCCCTGAATTTACATTTTGAAAACTTCAGCGTTCCCCACTGAGATTTTTCAACAATTTGGACCTTTTAATTTGTTCTTATTGGTGTTCAACTTGCTTAAGTCAGGATGTTTTTATTCAAAATAGCAAAAATTTCCTTCATATTTTTGTATTCCTTTGGAACAGCTACTACTTTTCATGTAATTAAACAAGTATTTATTTGTCCACTCTGGATTAAACACTGTGTTCTGATGTGATCTTCCATTTCTTTTTATCACCCATTTTACAAAGTCACCCCCAAAACTTTAATGTAAAAACCAAAAAAATCTCTACAGCCACTCACATACAAAGTGAGTGTCTGACCTTGGAGAAAGCGCCAGATTCTCATGTAACTTGGAGAGTGGCCAAGAAGTGAGGGAGGGGAAGAAGTCCTTACATTGTTGTTCACTGCATAGCTGTATTGACGTGTAGCTGCAATCACTTTGTCCCTGTTAAACACCAGTAACGACCAAAAATACAGTGAAAACACAGGGCTCTCACTTCTCTCAGACTAGAGAAAGACTAATGATGGTTGGTTGCTGTGGGTCACTTGACAAACAGGAGAGAGTATGAAATGGCAGCCCACCCACCAAGTTACATGACAGGCACAATAGTGACTAGTGGAAGGTGAGTTAAGTGGGCACAGACAAAGCACTCATTTATGTCTTTACTTTCTTTTACATCCTCTACATTTTTCAAAGGGCACCTGAAATCCTTTGACAGGCCACAAGTAGTCCATGGCCCATATGTTGTGAAGGCCTGAGGTTGACAAAGGTGACAAAAAGTGAGATTAGTCGTTGTTGAAGAGGCTACAGGAAACAAGACATTAGCACTAACTAATGCTGTTAGTGGCTTGAATTAGTCTAAGCTTTCAGCAAAGCAACTTGAAACAAGATGGGTGCCTCTTAACTGAGGAGTAGCTAAACCAATTGTGGTACATAAATGGAATATCACTATACAACAAGAAACAACAAATGTGAAGAATTCAGAGAAATATGGGAAAACATTTAGGATCATATATTTGATCTGCAAGTGTTCTCAGGTAAAATCTAGCCAATCCCCTCATTTTGTAGATGAGGAATAGAAGCCCAGAAAAGTAAAAAGACTAGCCCTATGTCAAACATGTGGCAAGAGAGTCAAAGGTAGGTCTTCTAACTCTAACTGGACCTACCGCACTGACTTTCATGAACAAATGTAGTTTGAGGCAAATAGTACCAGTAAATTGATACATGCAATGATTACAGCAACGTAAAAGAGAAGAACAATAAAACCAAAATGAACTGTGATTATGATAACCAAGTTTCCCCTTAGAAAGAAGTGACAAACCATACCTTCCTTTCCTCGTCGCACCATTCCTCATTATGGATGTGAGATGTTACCTGTATTACTAAGTATAGTTTTTGTTACTTGTTTTGTTGAACTGTTTCCCCCCCTTTAAAAAAAAAATCTGCTGTAATCAATGACGACTTATTATGAGGAATGGCTTTCTTAGACATCTTGAACTGGATGTCCCATGGACACACTAAACTCAAAATGTCCAGAACTGAACTGTTCCCCTAAACCCTCCTAACTCCCAAATTTTCTTATTACAAAGGTACCACTATCCTCCCAGTTCCCCAGGTGTATAACCTCCTCAGCTTCACATATTCACTTTCCATATCTAGTCATTGCCGATGCCTACCAATTTCACCTTTGCAACATCTCTTAAAATTGTATCCCCTTCTCTCCTCTGACACTGCCCCCACTCTAGTATAGGCCCTCATCACCTCAAGCCTGGATTATTGCAATAGCATGCTGTTGGGTCTGTCTGCCTCTAGTCTCTCCCTGTTCAGTCTCTCATCCTCCATTTAGACACTAAAGTGATTTTCCTAAAGAGCAGGTCTAACCATGTCACTCAAACTCCAGTGGTTCCCTATCACCTCCAGGATCAAATATAAAATCCTTAGGCCTTCAAAGCCTTTAATAACCCTTACCCTGACCTTTTCTGTAGTCTTATATGTTCTTACTATGTATTCTTCAAAGTCAAATGCCTGTTCTTGATGAAGTTGTGGTGATTCTTTGTAATTTTTACTTCCTTTTCTAGATGTTCACTAGACATTTCTTTAGCAATACATTTTAGAATTTTCCCAGGAATCAAAGTCAAGGTCACTGGACCATAGTGTGCAGGCTCTAATTTCCTCTCTTTTGAAAATGGAGACATTTGCTCTTTTCTAGCCCTGTAGTATCTCTCATGCTGTATGAACTTTAAAAAAATTTATTCACTTTAAACTTAAATACAAAATAATAAAAAAAAAAAAACATTTTCATGCACATGGCAATGGATTTGATATAATTTGTTTTCAAAGCTACCCAGCATTTCTGTGCTTCCTTCTAAGTTTTCTTTTGTTGTCTGTTGTGCATTTTTAATTTTTTTCTCCCTCCCTAACCTACTCTAGAGAAGGCTACAATTAAACACAAATATATGTACATATGCATATATATCTATATACATATATACATGCACACACACACATATATATGTGTATATATACATGTAAGACCATACTGTGCATATTTCTATTTGTCATTTCTTTTTCTGGAAGTGGATGGCATCTTCTTTTATAAGTCTACATCTTTCCATGTTTTTCTAAAATCAACCAACTTGTCCATTGCAATCATATACCACAACTTGTGTAGCCATTCCCCAAGTGAAGAGCATCTATCACTTTAGCCAATCTGATCAATGTGAGATGATATCTGAAAATTGTTTTAATTTGCATTTCTCTAATCAGTAATGATTTTTAACGTTTATTTATTTTTTTAGTTTTCAACATTCACTTCCATAAGTTTTAAATTTTCTCTCCCTCCCTCCCCAAATCAGTAATAATTTAGAGCATTTTTCATACGACTATATATAGTTTGATTTCTTCTTCAAAAATATGAACTTTCAAATATTGTGGTCAACCAAGCAGTCACATCCACTAGTTCTTTCAGGACTTAGAATATATTTCATCTCAGCCAGGAGACTTGCAATCATCAAGGACAACTGGGTTCTCTCTTTCATCTTCTATCAGTTCCCTCTTAGCCATTTTTATTGTCATTTCCAATGCAAAGAGTCATACTCTTTGGTAGAGAATGTCAACTGTACCAAAACTGGCCTTTTACCTATGGATGACCAGAGCCAAACAAATAGAGCAGGCTAGAGATGGGAGAGTCAGGACATAAACAGAAGTTTAATTAATTTCAGAGTGAGGAAAATGAAGTATGCAAACAGAAGTTCTTCCCTCCCCCCGAGAAGAAGGGCTTAACATACTAGACTAAAGGCAGGTCTTATATACATTCTGGCGTTGGACCATGACATAATCATTTTTAGGTCTTGAGTTACTGTTCGTATGGGTCCTGTGAGAACAATATTATCTCAAGTCTTGGGGGTCATCCCCACCCTGCAGAGCACAGAACTAGAGTTCTCTAGTTCTGTGATGGGAATAGGAGTCAGTGACAAAGAACAGGGATTATGAATATGTGTTGAATGGTGCTGGGAAATAGGGGGAGCTAAATTCCTCCGTGAACCCCTGATGCTGGTCCAAGCAATATACTTTACCAGGTGATGTAATCCAGAGCACAAAGAATTATTATTATCATGTCAAGCTTAGGGCACCGCCTGCTTGCTGGGCCTTAGCTCTGGGGAATAGGGTACCTCCAAAATATTTTGACAAGAACTTAAAAGGAAAACAGGAATTGAACAGCTTCTCCCTTTGATCAGGTATCATATCTCATCTCTCCCAAACAATGGTCCAATCTCTTCTCCCCTAATAAACCTTTTAAAAGAAATTCCAGTGGTGGCTTGGTGGCGAAGTGAATAGAGCACTGGCCCTAGGATCAGGAGGACCTGAGTTCAAATCCACCCTCAGATGCTTAACACAAAACTAGCCATGTAACCTTGGGCAAGTCACTTAACTCCAATTGCCCTACCATCCCCCCTCCAAAATAAAAAATTCATTTTTATTGTCCTTAGCTTTCCTTTCCAGCCTCCCCTTCCTTTCTCTTTCTGTACTCTTTCAGTGACCTCATAAGCTCCTTTAGGTTTAATTATTCCCATTCTGTCCACCCCTGGACAACAGTCTTGTGTCCACATCTCCCTATTTCACACCTCCAGCTGGATGTCTCAAAGGTATCTGAAACTCAATATTTCCAAAACCCACTCCTTTGCCTAACTTCCCTATTTCTATCAATGGCAGAATTTGTGACCTAGGAGTCATCCTTGATTTTAAGAAATCATCATAACTTGGCAGCTGGTGATGTAACTTTCTGCCACCCCACATCATCAGCTGCCAAGTCATGATGATTCTACTTTCACATCTTTAGCACTTAATCCTTTCTTTCCACTCACATGGTTACTCTCCTGAGTCATACCCTTATCACCTCCTGTTTGCACTAGTGCAGTAACCTCTTAATTGCTCTTACCTCAATGTCTTCCAGCTAGTGAAGGAGATCGAGTGTTCTGCTAGAAGTCAGGAATACCTGAGTCCAAATCCTGCTCCAGACGCTAGCCAAGCAACAATGGGTGAGTCACTTAATCTCTCTGTGCCTACATTTCTTTATCTGGAGGAGACTGGATCTCTTGGGTCCTTCTCAGCAGAATTAAATCTATAATTTCTTGACCCATCCTCTTATGCAGCTACTGGAGTGACCTCTCCAAAAGACAATTCTAATCTTGTCTCATTACATGACTCAGTAAAGTCATGTAATTCCCTATAAGCTCTGGTATCAAATACACACTCCTCTTCTTGACATTTTAAAACCTTCAAAACTTGGCTCCAACTTACCTTTCCAGGCTTATGAGATACCACCCTCCTTCATGCATGTTGTGTTCCAACCAAAATAGTCCATCTCCAGTGTCAGTGTCTTTGTACAAACTATCCCTCGTACCTGGAAGACCCTCCTTCCTCACTTCTGCCTCTTAGAAACCCTAGTTTCTATTAATAGCTCAACTAAAAGCACCACTTCCTAACTGAGGCCTTTCCCAATCTCCTCAGCTGCTGCTGACTCCCTCACTCCTAAATAACCTTGTGCTTTTTTATATTTTGTATATAGTTACATGTCTATATGTTGGTGAAATATAAGCCCCTTGAGGCCTGAGAATGTTTCATTTTTTCCCTTTATATCTCAATGCCTGAGAAGAGTCATTGATCACTTCTCTATTCTTCTTCCTCCCAATGTTGTAGGATTATTTTTCACTTGATAGCCTCTGTGACTCTATTTTATGATTCCTTGGGAGACAAGCAGTGAACTTTCCCCTCAGAGCATTAAGCTCCTTCCTCCTCAGGAGACCTCATATTTGTTTTTTGAGCTCCAAGGATGTAGTTGACCTTTCCTTTCCTTTTCTATGTACATCAGTCAATCAAAACCATTTGTAAATGCTTACTGTTTCAAAGGCATGGGGACACAAGAAAGAGTAAAAATAGGTCCTGCCCTCAGAGAGCCCACATTCTAACAGAGGAAATAAAATGTAAATAACCAGGTATGCACAAGATAAATTCAGAGTAGCTAGGAGGTCATCTCAAAGGGGAAGCCACTAGCAGCTGGGGAGATCAGGAAAGACCCCTTGCATAAGGTAGGATTTAAGGTGAGACTTGAATCTAGGGAAACTAAGTGATAGAGATCAGGGAGGAGGGTGTTCCAGGTATAAGAAGCAATCAGTATGATGGCGTGGAGGTGGGAGATAGGATGATATGTTCAAGTAGGCCAGTGTAGCTGGATCATATTCCATAGAAGGAAATAAAGTATATAAGACTGGAAAGAAAGGAAGGGTCCAAGTTAAGATCTTCAAATGTCAAAGGACTTAATATTTGAGGGGAGAGTAGAGGGAGGAATGACATGACTAAACTTTAGTCAAAATAACTTTGGCAGCTGAGTGGAGGATGGATTGGAATGGGATGAGACTTGAAGTAGTGAGACCAATTATGAAGCTATGACAATAGCCCAGGTGGGAGGAGATGAAGGCCTGTACCTGGGTAGAGTCTGTGTGACTGAAGTGGAGGTGTTATGAGGGTAGAAACAAGATTTAGCAACAACAGATGGTCTATAAGGAGTGTTGGAGAGTGAAGAGTCAAGCATAACCCTGAGAGTACACACCTGGGTTACCTAGATGATACTATAGTCCTGGACAATAACAGAGATGTTGGGAAGATGGGAAAGTTTGGAGGAGAAAATAATAAGTTCTCTTTTGGACATGTTGCATTAGAGATGAGTATGGGATATTCAGTTCAAGATGTCCAAAAGACAGTGATGCAAATTATAGCTCAAGACAGATCCTTAGGCTAGATATATAGATCCAGGAGTCATTCAGTTCAATTCAATAAACATTTATTAAGTACCTACTTTGTGTCCAGGCTGTGCTAAGTGCTAGGGATACAAATAAGAAAAGACAATCCCTGCCCTCAAAAACTTACAAACCTAGAGGAAGAAAACACACAGCAGGAGGCTGAAAAGGGTGGAAGACCTAAGGAGTACTTGACTCAGGGCCATGGAGTTGAAACCAAGCAGAGATGCTAATAAGAAATGGAGAGTTCCCAGAATGTTTAAATCCCAGCCCCCTACAAAGGAAGACTTTGGGAAGAGTTTAGTGTTCCATCCCTCTAATCAGTCATCTGCATGATTACTGATTCCCCAAGCTCTTGATGAGGGCTGAGTTTCTTCTCTGTCATTTCAGATGTACCACCCCCCCAGCCCCCACCCCACTGTACCCAAGCCTAAATAAATCAGTATCTCTCCCACATTTCTGTAGTAGGCCCTCTTTTCTCTCCACACTCTCTTGGTGATCTCACTAGCTCCTGTGGATTCAGTTGTTATTGTTATGTACATGATTCCCAGATCCATGTATTTTGTCCTAGGCTTTCTCCTGAAGTCTACTACCCCCATTACCAAATGCCTATTAGATATTTCAGTGTCAACATGTTGAAAATACATTATCTTTTCCCTAAATACCTTTCCCTCCCTTTCCCCAACTTCCCTATTACTGTCCAAGCACATTACTATCCTCCCAGTCACCTAGGATCATAAAATAGATGTAATCCTTGACCTCTCATTCTCAATCACTTAACATAATCCAGTTTTTACCATATCTTGTTTTTACCTTTAAAAAAAAATCTCACCTATATGTCCACTCCTCTGCTCACACAGCTTCTGGGTTAGTTAAAGCCCTCAAAAGTTCTCCCTGGACTATTGTAATAGACTTTATTTTTTGTTTCCCTGCCTCAGGTCTCTCTCTAGTCCAATCTGTTACTGCCAAAGCAGTTCTCCTAAAGCATAGGCCTGATATCTCTGTCCCTGCCCCTGCCCCTGCCACACACACACACACACACACACACACACACACACACACACACACACACACAAAACCTATTGCTTCTAAGACCAAACAGAGAGTTCTCTGTGTGTCATTTAAAGCTCTTCATTGCCGAATTTCTTATTACCTTTCCAGCAGGGTTCTTGCCCATTACTCCCTTCTGCAGATTCTTATGATCCAGCTATATCCTATTTGATGTTCTTCAGAAAACGCTGTCTCTTGTTTTCTTGTGTCCTAGCTGCCTCCTCACCTCTGCCTCTTAGAAATGTTTTCCTTCCTCAACTCTACCTCTTAGAACTCCTAACTTCCTTCAAAACTAAGCTCAAGTGGCATCTCGAAGAGGCTTTTCTTGGCTCCTCAAACTGTCAGTGTCTTACCCTCTGAGACCACTATCCATCACTCTGTATTCTTCACAGTGCTTAGGGAACAGCAAGTGTTTAATAAATGCTCACTGCTTGGTTATTTGTTTGGTAAATGCTAAATTCATTGGATTTAGAAAGGAAAAATAGAGGGGGCAGAGCCAAGATGACGGAGTAGAAACAGCACTTCCACAGAGCTCCTGCCCACACCACTTCCAAAACGTAGAAAAGGGGACTCTGAACAACCTCTGGAGCTCCAGAACCCACAAAATGACACAGGGAAAATAACCTTCTGCTGAGGAAAGCCTGGCAGCCTGGCAGGGAGCAGCCAGCAAAGCACTCTGGGAGCCGAGCCCAGGACCACTTAAGTTGGAGGTTTTAGCCCCAGGCAGCCTGAGCAGCCACTGGAGGGACTCCAGAACACCAGCAGCTGTGGCATTTCCAGAATTACCAACATAGATGCCAATGACAAAGTGAGAGGTCAGTGTAATATGGACTTTAGGACTGGTTGGGAGCATGTCAGCCTCTTTCCCTGGGGGCAAGAAGCTGTTGAGTAGATGCGACGCAGTGCCATGTTGCAGCTTCAGTTCCTGGCCTGCTAACTGTAGGGGCACCAGCAATCAGTCTTGGGGGAGAGTAATTGCTCTTGCTTTAACCTTCTTGGATCTGGATTGTGGTCTGGGGTAGAGGTCTTTGGGTGTGTGACCAGCTTGCCAGAGTGTGTGGGGGCTTCAGAGAGGGCACCCAACTAATACCTCCAGCAACTGAGAAAACCCCAGTGTTTAGGATGGAAGCTCCCCTGGCTGGTGGCAGAATTCTACTGTGGCAACAAGCCCAAAAGTCTTGCCTTTTTTTTTCTGAATAAAAATTATCTCCTGACATGTTTTTCATAAACAACCTATGTATATAATTTCTTATCCCATATTTTATTAAAGTAAAATTAAGAATTTCTCATAATTTTATAAAATCACATGAATACATCTTAAAAGGAAGATAATACATGCAGTTATTTATGTATTGATAAAAATCCTTCATAATTTTCTATTTTTTTTAAAAGACCTGTGATTGTGTTGATGTTAGGAATTGCAAATGAGGAAATTCCTTCTGCCAATTCAGATTGACCCCCACAAAGTAACATATAGTCTTAGGGAATATATTTCTAATAAATTAAAAATATAATATTAATATTATTGCTATGTTGAATGAGCTTTTTTTATTGCAATGATTCTCAAATCATGCTAGCATTAAAGTGAAATGAGGAGAACCAAAAGAACATTGTGCACAGTAACAATATTGTATGAATTGTGAATGACTTAGCTATTCTCAGCAATATAATGATCCAAGACAATCCCAAAGGACTTATGATGAAACATACTATCTGCCTCTAGAGAAAAAACTTATATTGCCTGAATACAAGCTATTTTTCACTTATTTTCTTTCATTATTTTTTTGTTCAGACTTCCTTGTACAACATGACTAATATAAAATGTTTTACATGATTGCATGTGTACAACCTTTATAGGATTGCTTACTGTTTCAGGGAAAGGGGAAAGGAAGGAGAGAGGAAGAGATAGAATTTGAAACTCAAAACTTAAAAAAAAAAGTGTTAAAATTGTTCTGTTTTGTTTTTTGCTTTTTTTTTTTGGAGACGGGAAGGTAGGGCAATTGGGGTTAAGTGACTTGCCCAAGGTCACATTGCTAGTAAGTATTAAGCGTCTGAGGCTGGATTTCAGCTCAGGTCCTCCTGACTCCAGGGCTGGTGCTCATTGCGCCACCTAGCTTCCCCATTAAAATTGTTTTAACATGTAATTGGGGGAAAAAATTACAATATAAAAAGCAAGTTAAACCAATTCAGATTTTTTTGCTTTTTTTTTTGTAGGGGGGAAGGTAGGGCAATTAGGGCTAAGTGACTTGCCCAGCGTCACATGGCTAATATGTGTGTGTGTGTGTGTGTGTGTGTGTTCAGTGCCCGAAGTAAAATTTGAACTAAGGTCAGCCTGACTTCAGGGCCAGCACTCTATTCACTGCGCCACCTAGCTACCCCCAATTCAGATATTTTTTTTTTTTTTTTAAGCAATTGGGGTTAAGTAACTTGCTCAAGGTTACACGGCTAGTCATTTGATTTATGCGTGGGTGCTCATTTTCTGAGGCCGGATCTGATCTCGGGTCATCCAAACTCCGAGGCCGGCGCTCTTACTCACTGCGCCACCTAGCCGCCCCTTTAGGGCAATTGGGGTTAAGTAACTTGCCCAAGGTTACATGGCTAGGTTTTGGTTTGTGCGGATTAAGTGTCGGAGGCCGGCTCCGAACTCAGGTCCTTCTGATTCCAGGGCCGACGCTCTATTCACTGCGCCACCTAGCCGCCCCCAATTCAGATATTTTTAAGCCACAAAATATAACTGAACTTTTTATTATGGGATTTTAGTAATAATATAAATGTCAACATGAGAGACTTAAATAACCAAAATCTTGGGTAACTAAGAAACAAAACAATATTATAACTTAAAAATACTAGTATTGAAATTGTTGTTTGCTATTGTATTTTTCAAAAACTTATTGAGACTGATATTCTTCATAACAGAGAATCTTGTTTTTTTTTTCAGAAAGTTAATTATTATTATAACAACTTGAAAAGCTACATATAGTATTTTACTCATATTTCTTTGTATAAGTGATTGCCTATGAAACATAGTGGTTGACTTTTCCTGACTCTATGGCCAGTCATTTTCGAGGCAACACCTGTTACTAGCAGCCAATCAGAAGCAGTTGCATTATATCAAGTTGCATGTTGCTCAACAAAGAAACTTATTACACTTTAGAGTGTACACTTACACTTACTACCTTTGTTACAGTTGTACCCAAATTTCATGAGACCACATTTTTAGCTAATGATTCTAGACCTACATTTTATCCTGATGGCAGTTGAGCTCCTTCAAATTCCAATACAATTTTTCTGACTTATGTAATTTTCATTTTTAAAAAATCAATCAATAATGTATTGAAATTTCCTCTTGCCATTAGTAGTTTTGCAAAGTAACAGATCTTCTCTGAGATCATTTTCAGAATAGTACATATAATATGTAATCAAAAGAGCATCTTTAACTATATTGTTGCTTCATCTACTTATACAAAATAGAAAGATTTTAGTTTTTTAATTAATCGATAAAGAAAGTCCTCAGATGTATGAGGAGTTCTTTTTCTGACCATATGATCAGCAAGTATAACTTTTTAAGACTTTTTAGCATACGATTCATGAAGCATCCTTGTGACTTTCATATCACTGGGCAGATACGCAATTTTTCTTATTGAACACAAGCAATCTTGTGATGTCATAGGCATGTTTTTTTTTTTTTTTAAGTTTGCTTTTGATTATTTAAAGCATCTGATTTTTCTTTGGAAAAACTGTCTTGTCATCTTACTATGCAATACAGTTTTAAGATGCCATTTCAATTTATTGGATTTCATGTTTTTATAGCTAAAGCATTTTTAGTAAGCAGGCAGAGCAGTATTTCCTTTCAAATGGTACTTGTGAATTCCGGTAATGAATAGATTAGATATTATTTCCTAGTTTGGGGCTTTTTGACTTTTATGTTGCCATATTTCTGCCTTGTAAGTGGTTTCTATTATTATTTTTGCTTATACTAGTTTCAGTGACTGCAATGGATTTTTCAAACTTATTATTTTTCAAACTTATCCATAACAGAAGAATGTTGTTAGAAGTTTTAAAAATTAGAGATAATAAAAATTTCTTCTTTTTTTTTTTTTAAGCAATTGGGGTTAAGTAACTTGCTCAAGGTTACACGGCTAGTCATGATTTTTGTGTGGGTGCTCATTTTCTGAGGCTGGTTTCGATCCCGGGTCATCTCAACTCCGAGGCTGGCGCTCTTACTCACTGTGCCACCTAGCCGCCCCGATAATAAAAATTTCAAACCATGCAAATTAATTGATGAATTTTCAAGCAGTTGTTTATAGCCATTTTTTAGTTATTTCAATTCTTTAAAAGTTACTATTTCTTTTTGAAAACTAGCCTCTCTTATAATATACTTAGGAAAATGAATGATGTGGAGAAATATAGCAGATATGGTATTTTTAACTTCCACATAAAGATTAACTTCAAGTTTATACACTTAACACTCAAATGTATCAATTGATGTGCTAACACACTCATCTCATTTTTACATACCACTCCTCATACACCAACTGACAGCAATTTAGACAGATTACACAACCAGCTCAAATCAGAGCCCCTTTGGTCATTCTCTATTTTTGGGGGAGGGGAGGGTTTGGAGGGCAATTGGGTTAAGTCACTCGCCCAAGGTCACATGGCTAGTTTTTGTGTTAAGTGTCCGAGGTCAAACTTGAACTCAGATCCTCCTGACTCTAGGACCAATGCTCTATTCATTGTGCCACTTTGCCTCCTCCTTGGGCCTGTTCTATTAAATAATTACTACATGTCATTCACTTTTTATTATAGCAAATTTACAAGGTTAGTTTCACTTTTATGGGCTTTGATTTGAACTTTGTTTTCACTAAAAAAAGATGTGTTTACATAAGTATTATACTTGAAAGTATCCAATAATTTTGGTCATTACTTTGTGGGGAAAATGAGAGGGGTTAAAGAATGAGGTGAAAAGAAGGGAGAAATAGGGCCCTAAAATTTGGAAATTTTTACCTAAGTAGTTAACATTTGGAGACAATTGACAATTAGTTGACCTAATAGCTAAACAGCAAGGTCTTCTTTTAAAAGTAGAACGCAGGAAAGAAATCTCATTTTTCTTTTCCTTAAGTGGTTCTTATCACCTTTGATGAGTTTGAAATATGAATAGTCAAATCTGCCTTTACAGCATGTCTAAGAAACAAATTTGTTTAGAGACATAACATTACATTTCAACACTTCAAGGATTTATGTTTTCCTTGGTGTGGCTCCTCAGTCCGTTGAAGTGGATTAAAACCCTTCATACCACACTCTTGGGTTACTGTCATTGGAAAAAAAGCAACAAAACACTTGAGGGCCAAGCTTCTAGGGATGAGCCTCTGCAAACTTAATTATGTTGATCCTTTAAATGGATACACAGTTCATTTCTGGGCCCACAGTCAAAATTGGTCCAACTTGGACCTTCAGTGACCCAGGGTTCTACTTCTTGATAGATTTTAAGAGTAAAACATAAGTAGAGGATAAGATTTATAATTTAGTTTAACATTTATAATTTAGTTTATTGTGTTTCTAGGAAACAGTCATGTGAAGAATTTAAATTCATTCTATTTTCTTATAGCTATAGTCAGATGTGTTCAATGTAGAACAGTATTTAGCAATAAGCAAATTATTTCCCCTCTCTAGGCTTCAGTTTTCTTATCTGTAAAGTGAGAGTGTTGGAAGAGATCAGGAACCCTTAATCTGGGGTATGTGAAATTAATTTTAAAATATATTTTGATATCTATATTTTAATATAATTTGTTTCTACAATCCACTGTTTTTTATTCTATACATTTGAAAATATTATTCTGAGCAGGGTTTTATGGCATGGATTGCCAAAGAGAATCTATGACACAAGAATTGTTAAGATCCATGACTCTCCAAAGTCCTTTATAACTAACATTCTATAGTTATGTGATTCACTTAGATGATCATTTCCCTTGGGAAAAAAGTCAATGATGATGAAAACTGCTACAAATGATAATTTCTTCACCACAATCCTCATCTGATTTCTCTTCATTCCAAGGAGATGATTCTGTTTTTTTGAGGGTTATGTCAATGGAGTAAGAACTCTTGACAGGTGCCACCAAATTGACTAGGCTTCAAGTAAAAGCCCACTGATGAATAACAGGTATGTCATCCATATGTGTATCATCTGAGGACCAGCATAGCAAAGCATGGTGAGTTTCCTCACCAGCCTAGCAGTCACAGCAAGTCTGGAAGACATTTGACTAAGTTGTAGACAGACTGTAATGTGTTTCAGTGAAGGGTGAACTCATACTGACTAAATCACAGATCCACCTTTAAGCATTGAACATTAAAGAGATAATTCTCTAGAGAAAACAAAAAGTTTTAAGAGATCATTTTATATCACATAACATTACACTAAAAATTCCAAATTTTTCTTTTATTCATGAAGTAACTCAGGAGATTACAGTGTATACTATATTAAAATGTTAATGTTTTATGACATTACTAAGGTATCCTTATAATTTTATTAGGAAACAATTATGTTATTCTGTCTTTCGAAAAAGAATCAATTTCAATTTAATGAAAATAACTAAAGGATTCCTGCCATGTATTTTGGGCTTAATGTCATGTTTTTGTCCAGATAGCATTTATAACACATAGTGTTGGAAATAGAGAAAAGTCACTTCTAAGATCACATAGGTCTGAAAACCATAAAAATAGTTTAATGGTTACACGATGCATTCCCAGAGCAAATAATTTCCATTCCCATAATTATAGCAGGCTTTATTAAAATCAATAGCTAGAAGTCAGTTCTTTATCTTTTATGCAGCTATGAATAATAGAACCAGCCAGTTTTGTGATTGTAGTGCTTGCTTCTTAAAGAATTTAAAATTTGTCTTTATGGATGTTTTAAATTTGGAATGTTCATAGAAATTATGCTGATAATTCTGGACTAAATATTATTATGATGGCTCAAATTAAATAGTTTTAATATATTATATTTCAAGCAAAATTAAGGAATCTATTGGTAGGTTTCTTATGTAGATATGCTAAAGAGTTCTCTCTTTCACTTGCACCAGGTCCCAAACTTATTGAAATTTTCTGGATTTTGTCATGAGGCACTTACTTCAGTATTTCATTGGGTCTCTAATTTTGTCAATGTTGATATTCTCTCCAGTAGTGCAGATCTCACAACCTTCCTGCACCTTCTGAACCTATGCAGCAATTATCCATGTCCCTGTGTGACCTTGAGGAAGTCACCTAAGTTAGCTGGTTATATATTTTGATAACTGTATTTTAGTTATCTTCATCTATAAAAAGAGAATTGAACTAGTTGACCTGCAAGGTTCCTTCAGATGTAAATCATATGATCTCATGATCTTTGCATAAAATCTCCATAGAGGATCTATGTAACATGGTTTAGGCCTTGCTTTACACTTGTAAGTTTTTAAAATTTCTTTTTTTTTAACATTCTATGTGTACCAATATGAGTATTCATGGGTTTTTTTCTTGCTCTTACATGTTTGTCAAACTTTCTTTTGTAATTTTATTTTTTCTTGAATCGTATCTTTTGCAAAATTTCTTGGGCACAAGTCATTGTTATTCAGTCACTTAGTATTTATGAAGTACCTACTTTATGCCAAGCACTGTGCTAGACAGCAGGGATACAAATAAAGTGAATGAAACAACCTTACTCACAAGGAGTTTCATAGGTCGTTGTCTAGTAGCATATATAAAGTATTCATTGCCTATCCATATGTACCAAAGGGAGCCAAGAGATCTTTTTCTCCTTCCATTTTAAAGAGCGGGGAGAACTGAAACCTCTCAAGAAGTAAAAAGCATGTGCATGTATTAAAGGGTGAGTTGAGAGCAGAGAATTCCCTGCTGCTTAAATGAATAAGAATGAAATCATAGCTTCAATGAGGGAGATTGTTGCTAGCCCTCCTTGCCACCAACCATAGGGATCACTGTAGGCTGAGTGGTAGACAATGTCTTGGCACCATGAAGAAGACACTCTTCTTTCCACCACGAGGGATATATCCTGGAGGAACTTCTAGGGCTGACCCCCTCCCTCTCCTAACAACCTTGAAAAAATCAGTCAACAAGCATCATTTAAGGGTTTACTGTATCTGTGAGATAGTGTCCTAAGCACAGGAGATACAAAGGAAAGTAACCATAGTCCCTAACCTCAAGGAACTCAAATTCTTTTTTTTAATTCAATTTTATTTTCAGTTCTAAATTACCTCTCTTCCTAGTCCCTTCTTCAATCCTTTGATAAGGCAAATAAAATGAAATCTGTTAAAAGTATGTATAGTCTGGGGTGGCTAGGTGGCGCAGTGAGTAGGGCACCGGCCCTGGAGTCAGAAGGACCTAAGTTCGGATCTGGCCTCAGACACTTAACACACACAAACAAAAACCTAGCCGTGTGAGCTTGGGCAAGTTACTTAACCCCAATTGCCCTCCAAAAAGCAAAAAGCAAAAAAAAAAAAAAAAGTATATGTAGTCATACAAAACAAATTCCCTTATTAGCCACATTTAAGAAAGAAGGAAAAGAAAATATACTTTGATTTGCACTATGATACCATATTTCATGATGAATCCTTTAGAATTATGGTTGGTTGTTTTGTTAATCAGAGTTTCTAAGTCTTTCTAGGATTTAATGAACAGAATTGATTATCTTTACAATACTGTCATCATTTGAATTTACTTCATTCTATATCAATTCATACAAGTCTTCACAGGTTTTAATGAAACCTTCCCCTCCTTCATTTCTTACAGCACAGTAGTATTCCATAACAGTCATATAACTTATTTAACCAATTGATGGGCATCCTCTTGGTTTCCAATTCTTTGCTACTACAAGAAGAACTGTTGTCAATATTTTTATACATATGGCTTCTTTTCCTCTTTTTTTGATCTCTTTGGTTTCTCTTTTTTACCATAATAGTGGTATTGTTTGCCCTTCATTTCAAAGAGGACCAGTGACATCATAGGGTAATGTCTTGACTGGAGCATGAATTAGGTTTAAGTGAGTCAGAGTTGCACAGTTGTTAGCCTCTCTCTTTCAAAGTCATAGAAGTGCAATAGCAAGACAAAAGTCATGATGAATGGTGATGGTCCAGGATGCAGTGGATGACCTTAGCATCTTTGACATCTGACCAAGCCCTAAGAACTCCACAATGTCTGCTTCTGCTGCCTTGCTCATTGGAACAAATTGTTCTCATCCACCCATTCTACCAGGGGAATCTTCACATGCTGGGGTAGGCATCCACCTAATTCAACAACATGTTTGAGGCCTGTTAGTTACCCTCAACCTGGTTTAGCCTGTCTGCTGAGATGATTTTACTGGAGTGTAGCCACTGTGCATGGAGCTTCTTGGAGCCATAGGTGAGAGTTGGGTAGAGGTGGATACCAAACATGAATGAGCAGCCTTGAAAAGCTTCAGCAAGCCCTCATACCAGAGATGAACACCTTATACTCCTAGTGGTGGTATTGCTAAGTCAAAGGGTATGAAGAATTTAATACATTTTGGGGTATAATTCCAAATTGCTTTCCAGAATGGTTGGACTAGTTCATAGCTCCACCAACAGTGGAGTGCCTGTTTTCCCACTCTCTCCAGCATTTCTCATTTTCATTGTTTTGGTTAATTTAGCCAATCTGATAGTCATGAGGTGGTACCTCAGAGCTGTTTTAATTTGCATTTCTCTATTTATTAGTGATTTAGAGCACCTTTTCATATGGCCATTGATAGCTTGAATTTCTTCCTCTGAAAACTGCCTGTTTATATCTTTTGATTGAGATATTATTCTTATTTATTTATTTATGTTGCTTTTTGGAGGAGGAGGACAGGGCAATTGGGGTTAAATGACTTGCCCAAGGTCACACAGCTAGTAAGTGTTAAGTGTCTGAGGCTGGATTTGAACTCAGGTCCTCCTGACTCCAGGGCCAGTGCTCTTTTCACTGTGTCCCCTAGCCACCCCTGATAAATGATTCTAGACTCAGTTCCCTGCATATCTTAGAAGTGAGACCTTCATCAGGGAAATTTTCTCTAAAGATTTTCTTCCTAGTTGCCTGCTTTTCTTCTAATTTTAGTTGCATTGATTTTGTTTGTGGAAAAACAAATTTTATATCCTCAAAATTTTTCACTTTATCTCCTATAAATCTTTCTCTTTCTTCTTTGGTCATGAACTCTTCCCTTATCCATATATAGATCTGCCAGGAGGTTTCTTTTATGATTCTCCAATTTGCTTATAATGTCATGTCTGAGGCATGTACCCATTTAGAGCCTAGCTTGGTATTCAGTATGGGATGTTGGTCTATACCTACTTTCTGCCAAACTGCATTCAAGTTTTCCCAATTTTTTTTTTTAAAGTAATTGGGGTTAAGTAACTTGCTCAAGGTTACACGGCTAGTCATTATTTATGTGTGGGTGCTCATTTTCTGAGGCCGGATCTGATCTCGGGCCATCCCAACTCCGAGGCCGGCGTTCCTATTCACTGTACCACCTAGCCGCCCCTTTAGGGCAATTGGGGTTAAGTAACTTGCCCAAGGTTACATGGCTAGGTTTTTGTTTGTGTGGATTAAGTGTCGGAGGCCGGCTCCGAACTCAGGTCCTTCTGACTCCAGGGCCAGCGCTTTATTCACTGCGCCACCTAGCTGCCCCTCAAGTTTTCCCAATTTTTTAAATCAAATCCTGAATTCTTGCCCCACTAGCAATGATCTTTAGATTTGTCAGATACTATGTCAATGTGCTGATTTTCTTCTATATATTGTGTACCTACTCTATTATACTGATAAACATCTCTATTTTTTATGCAGTACCAATTGTTCTGACAATTACATATTCGTGGTATAGTTTGAGATCAGAAACTACTGGACTCCCTTCCCAAAATTTTTTTTCCATTTATTCCTTTGATATTATTGATCTTTTGTTTCTCCTGATGAGCTTTATTATCATTTTCCCAGCTCTATAAAATAGTCTGATTGACATGGCACTGAATGAGTATGTTAATTCAGGTAGTTTTGTTATTTTTATTAAATTAACTCAGCCTACCCACAAACAATTACTATTTCTCTGTTTAGATCTGCCTTTATTCATGTAAAGAATGTTTTGTAATTGTATTGATATAGTTTCTGTTTGTGTCTTGGCAGATAGACTCCCAAGTATTTTGTAATCTCTGTAGTTATTTTAAATGGAATTTCTCTTTCTATCTCTTCTTGTTGGATTTTGTTGGTAATAAATAGAAATGTGGATGATTTGTGGGGGGTTTGTTTTATATTTTGCAACTTTGATGAAGTTGTTAATTGTTGCAATTAGTTTTTTAGTTGACTCTGTAGAGCCCTCTTAAGTAAACCATCAAATCATCTATAAAAAATAATGGTTTTGTTTCTTCTTTACCTATGTTTAGTCTTTTAATTTCTTTTTCTTGTCTTATTGCTATAACTGATACAATATTGAGTCATAATGGTATTAAGGAATATCCTTACTTTACTCCTGATCCTATTAGAAAGGCTTATTCTCATTACATATAATAATGGCTTTTGGTTTTAGATAGATCCACTTATCATTTTAAGAAAAGCTCCATTTCTTCCTATGATTTTGAATGTTTTTAAATAGGAATGGGTATTGTATTTTCTCAAAAGCTTTTTCTGCATTTATTGAAATTATAATATTTTGAATGATCTTTATGATATATTGTGGTGATCTCCTTTCTCATATTTTATTTGAAAATTTTGCATTGATATTCATTAGAAAAATTAGCATATAACTTTCTTTTTGTTTTCACTCTCCCTGGTTTAGTTATCAAGATCATATTTGCATCATAAAAGGAATTTGATAGGACTCCTGTACCAGTTTTTTTAGATACTTTATGTGGTATTGGAATTAATTGTCCTTTAAATGTTTGGTAGAATTCACTTATAATCTATCTTGTTCTGGGTTTATTTTCTTTGAGAGTTCTTTTATGGCTTGTTCAATTTTCTTTTCTACAATATGTTATTTAAGTATAATGCTTCCTGTTTTGTTAATCTGATCAATTTATATTTTTGTAAACCTTCATCCATTTCATTTATATTGTCAGTTTTATTGGCATATAGTTACATGAGAAAGTTCCTAATAAATGTTTTTATTTTTTCTTCCTTAATTGTGAATTCACCTTTTACCTTTTTGATACCGGCAATTTGATTTTCTTCTTAAAAATCAAATTAGCTAATAGGTTTGAAAAATAGCTCCAAGTTTTATTAGTTCAATGGGTTTTTTATTTTCAATTTTGTTAATCTCTCCTTTGATTTTCTGAACTTTGGTAATTAACTGAGGATATTTAATTTGTTAATTTTCTAGATTTTTTTAGTTACATGCTTTATTCATTGGTCTGTTCTTTCTTTTACTGATGTAAGTATTTAGATATAAATTTTCTCCTCAGTACTACTTTGGCTGTTGTTAACACCAGCACACCTGAGGACTGCTGCTGTGAATAATTTTAAGAATCTAATTGCATAGTATAATGAACTCTCTATTAAGAACTAAACATTGTTCAATAAAGTAAAGCATAATATTCATAGCAACATCCTTAAGCAAAACATATCATTCAATATATATGTGTGTGCATGCATGTGTGTGTAACATAACATAACACTAAGTATGTCATATGGCACATAGCATATATCATTGCATTCAGTAGTGTTCCCTAAAATATTTGTTTACACAATCATTGGGTCACAGGCTAGGGTCTTCCTTAGCACAACATGTCTTTAAAGGGTAGCAGAAAATACCACACCACTAACACCATCATCTCAATTCACCTCTTAAAGTCCAGAGGCTCTGTAATAACAGCTCAGTTCACTTTAACAGCTCTCAAAAGGGGCTCAAACTAAGCCTCCCTCCCATGAGCAGGTCTCTGCCCCACAGTTCTATTCACTTTCAAAGTTCAGAGGCTCCCTCAGCAAGTCTCTACCATTAGAGGTCTCTTCTCAGCTCTCAGAGGTATCCTCCCAGCTCTTAGAGGTCTCCTCTCTCCACCCACTAAAGTTGCTTATCTCTCTGAGCATAGTGTTACTCTCTCAGTGCTCTCTCCCTTAATGCCTGCTTTCTCAATACCTGCTTTTTTTATATACAGTTCTACTTAGCATCTGATTGACTAGAGCTCACATGTACATAATAATTGGTTAGAGCTCACTTGCACATGTTTAATTGGCTCAGTGCAGAGGCATGTAAGTCTGAGGCTTGGAAACTGAATAACACACCAAAAAACAGCAAAAAATTCCCCTTTGCTTCCTTTTACAGCTGCATACTACATATTTTGGTATGTTGTTCAATATCTTTAATGGAATTAATGATTGTTTCTATGATTTGTTCTTTGACCTCTACATTCTTTAGTACTAAGCAATTTGGTTTCTAATTAATATGTAATCTTTTTTTTTTTTTAAAGCAATTGGGGTTAAGTAACTTGCCCAAGGTTACATGCCAGTTTTTTTGTGTGGGTGTTAAGTATCTGAGGCTGAGAACTGATCCCAGGTCCTCCCAACTCCAGGGCTGGCGCTCTTGCTCACTGTGCCACCTAGGCCCCCCTATTAATATGTAATCTTTACTTCAAAGACCCTCTATTTAATATAATTTTTATTGCATTATTGTTAGTAAAAGATGCATTAAATATTTCTACTTTCCTGCATGTGTTTTAGGTTTTTATGCCCTAATATATGGTCACCTTCTTGTGAAGGTGATAAGTGCAGCTGACAAATACTCCTTTGTATTCCTGTAAAGTCTCCATGGGTCTATCTTTTCTAAAAATCTATTCATCTTTTTCATTTCCCTCATTTATATTTAGATTTATCTAGATCTGAGAGGGATAAATTAATGTCATCTACTGTTTATAGTTCTATTGCCTATTTCCTCCTGTAACATTGTATTAAAAAAATTTAGATCCTATGCCATTTGGGGCATATATGTTTAGTATGGGCATTAATTCATTGTCTTTGTTGTCTTTTAGCAAAATGTAGTTTCTCTCTGCATCTTTTTAAATTAGATTTATTTTTGTTCTTGCTTTTTCTGAGATCATGATCTCTATCCTGGAGCATAATATGTTCTGTTCCATACTCTTATTTTAATTCTGAATGTATTATCTTTATTTTTCAAGTGTGAAAATAACATATTTTTGGATTCTGGTTTCTAATCCAATTTGTTCTTCTCTTCTATTTTTTGAGTGAGTTCATCCCATTTACATTCACAATAATAATGGCTAATTGTGTATTTTCCTCAATCCTATTCTCTTATGATTTTTCTTCTCTTTTTTTCCCATCCTCTCTTTTAACAGTCTCTTTTGTAGGGGCGGCTAGGTTGCTCAGTAAGTGGAGCATCAGCCCTGGAGTCAGAAGGACCTGAGTTCGAATCCGGCCTCAGACACTTAACGAAAACACAAACAAAAACCTAGCCGTGTGACCTTGGGCAAGTTACTTAACCCCAATTGCCCTCCAAAAGGCAAAAAAAAAAAAAAAGAGTCTCTTTTGCTTCTGACTACAGCTTCCAAAAAGCTGTAGCATGCACAAGAGCCACATCCTGGTAAACCATTTCAGGCTAAATCAGGTTGATGGTAACCTGATGAGTTGGGGGGGTATCTATCCCAAGCATGTAAAGATTTCCCCTAGCAGAATGGACAGATGAGAACAATTTGTTCCAAAGTTCATGAAGCCAATGGAAGTAGGCACTGTGGAGCACTTAGAGCTTGGTTTAGACATAGAAGAGCCACTGCCAATTGTCTTGACTTTGGCTTGCCACTGGACTTCTATGATTTTGGAAGAAAGAATGAAGCTGACAGTTTTGTGTAACTGTACCTCACTTAAATTCAATTTATGTGTGAGTCAAAAAGCATCACCCATATCATTTTGCCATTTTTATCTACCTCAAAAGTTCTGTGGCAACAGACTAAGTGATCAAGCAGAAGATGTAGAAACACTGGGAACTGGAGTCACAAACCTGTGCATAGGTGGCCCAGAACATAGGATCATCTTCTCATTGGACTGAGGCAGCAGTGGGATTTGGCAGTCCCTAGCTGTCTGAGCAGCCTTTTTAAAGGACTGAACAGCTCGCCTCCTGGTGAGATAATTTTATCCATTTTTCCTCTTCCTACCCTTCTCCCTTAATGTATTTATCCTCCTTATCCTTCTGTTCCTCTTTAGAGATAATCCAAACATAATAGAATCACACTCAGGGCATCTGTGTAATTAGACTCCTTAGGTTCAGAGGTCTGAGATCCCTAATTTTGATAAAATTCTTGCATCATTTCCTTATGTAAGAATGTAAACAATTTAACCTTGCTTAGTCTTCTATGGTTTCTCACTCATGTTTACCTTTATATGTCCCATATGTTTCTGTATATTTCTGTATATTTCAGATTTTCTACTCAGTTCTCATCTTTTCATCAGGAATGCTCAGTGGTCTTCTATTTCATTAAAGATCTATTCTCCCCTTTTGGATTATACTCACTTTTACTGGTAGGTTGTAAGCCTAGACCCTTTGCCTTCTGGAATATTGTATTCAATACTGCAGACACCCAGAAAGAGAATTTAAGTACTGAAAAACCAGAGTCAGTATCATGCAAGATTTAGCAGCTACTATTTTATAAAGGAACAGATACTATAGAATGCAATATTGCAAAAGGCAACAGATATAGGCCTACAATCAAAAATAACTTATGGAGCAAATCTGAGTATAATTTTGTGAAGGGAAAAATAGACTTACAGTTAAATAGAAGACTGGTGATACTACCTACCTTCTAACAGGGATGATGAACTTGAGATATAGAATGAGACATATATTTTTGGATGTAGACAGTGTGGAATTTGTTTTGTTTGTGTATGCACATATATTACAAGGGTTTTCTTTTTCAGGGGTAAGGGAGAAAGAAAATAAGTGCGTGTTAATTGAAAAAAAGATTGAAAATAAAATTTAAATTTTTTCTATTTAGTATTTTATTTTTCCCCAGTTACATATAAAACAGGTGTCAGTATTCATTTTTAAAGCTTACAGTTCCAAAATTCTCTCCCTCCCTTCTGACACCGCCCCCCTTTCCATTGAGAAGGCAAGCAATTCAATATAGATTATACATGTGTAGTCATGCAAAACATATCTATAATAGACGTGAAAGAAAACAGACAAAAAACCTCAAGAAAAATAAAGTAAGGAAAAAAGTATGCTTCAATCTGTATTCAGACACTATCAGTTTTTCTCTGGGGATGGATAGCATTTTTTATCATAAGTCCTTCAGAGTTGTCTTAGATGGTTTTATTGCTGAGAATAACTAAGTAATTCACAGCTGATCATCTTACAATATTGCTGTTACTTTGTACACAATACAATTCAATACATCAGCACATACAAGGCTTTCCAGGTTTTTTTCTGAGTACATCCTGGTCATCATTTCTTACAGTACAATAGTATTCCATCATAATCATATACCACAACTTAGCCATTCCCCAATTGATGGGCATCCCTTCAATTTCTAATTCTTTGCCCCCAAAAGAGCTGCTATAAATATTTTTGTACATATATGTCCCTTTCTTTTTTGTTTTTTTATATCTTTTGGGATACAGACCTAGTAGGGGTATTGATAGGTCAAAGGGGATATGTATGATTTTATAGCTGAAGTGGCAATTGAGTTCCCATAGTGCTAGCCCCTCACAGGGCCCCTCGGGGAGCCCCAAGAACCTAGCAAAGGTATGACCATTGTGTAACCTCACCCTGCACCTGCCTTGTAACCAAGATGTAACTAAAACAAAGAACTGCCCTGTTATCTTGCAGCCCCCCCTTAGTTTACATTCCTATGTAGCAACAGTTGCCTTGCTGACCACTGTTTGTTTCAGGAAGTACTTTTTACTGTATATAAGCTTGCTGGACAGATTTCTCAGGGCTGCCTACCCCTTTGGGGACAGCTGCCGGCTAATAAAAGTACCCCCCAAAATATTAATTGGCCGTCTTGTATGTGCATTAATTGTCCATTACATAGCCTTTGGACATAATTCTGAATTGTTTTATGAGAAAACGGTTTTTTAAAAGGGAAAAAAAAGTAGCAGGATGTGAGTTCATCTTTTGTAGATTCACTGAAAGCATTACCTGTGTAACACCAGTAATAAATAGAACCACAGAAAAGAGATGCACCTCATTCTATTTCCACATGATTTTGATCCTCTCTTTTACTTCTCTATATTTTGGAAGCGTTTTTTATTCTATGTAGCTTGGATTGTAGATGTATTTAAAATATTTATTATATTTAAAATGTGATTCGTAAATTAAGGATCAAGTTTTTAGTGCATTATTAGTTGAGTTCTCTGACGTATCTTGAGTGAATTTGCAGAATGAGGATTTGTCATCTGTCAGTCTATTGGAAGGTAGTGGGCTTCTGATATGTAATTTTAGTAACAAGTTAAGTTTTTCTGGGTATTTGTTAGGTGCTAAATTTTTATAGCCTGCAGTGATACTTTATAGAATTCCTCCTGTTTTTTGGATGATCTACATTGGGGACCTAAAAAAAACTTTTTGTAATTTCTGTTATCAGTGACCTGGGCCCAGATTATGATCATAAACCCCTCTGTTTCCACAAGCAAATCTGGATGATTCCACCATTTGCTTAATATTTATTTCCTGATATATTGTTGGTTGAGTAACCCATGAGGGGCCCTTGATTCCATTCTTGGATCTTAATAATTTCATAGTCTCAATCCATATCACTGTTATTGTTGTTATCTTTCAACGACATAAGTATTGGTCACATATAAGCCTTGAAAGGAGTTAGTTGTAAGGAACATCCCTGTTGAAATGACAAAAACCCACATCCTTGTTACATTTGTCTGCATAGGTCAGATTGGAATGGTTTCAGTTGCTTGTCAAATCTTTGTCTCATATTTATCTTTGCTTCTGACTTGGTGTCAATTTTTATCTTTTCTCTGATATCAATGATCACACTCCACACAAACTGCTGACTTGGAAATGATTCTTAGACTGATAAACAGTCATTTCCTGTCTATTAAGATTGTCAGTTTCATTTTTAGCATAGCCATTTGTGATCATCATACCTAGCATCTTCTGATGCCTCTTTTGGGGCTCTCAGAAAGCATTAATGATATACAGATAGGAGTTTTCTAATTAAGTAGCCTCTCAGTATTTGGCGTCCATTTATTAAAACTCAGCTTAACAAAATAAAATGATCCAGTGTCCCATAAAGGGATGTTTTCTTTTTGTCTTATTGTATCATAGAGCTGTAGCTGGAAGGGTCTTTAGAGATCAAATAATTAGGTGTATTCATTTTTAGATGAAAGAATTTAGGCTTAGAAAATTTAAGCAACTTGCCTAGTATTACACAGTATAAGAGGCAAGTTTGAACCTTGGTTTTTCTAACTCTCAACCCAACATTTTATCTACTGTGCTACATTGTCTTTGGGACTTAAAAAAAATTTAGTCAGCTCCTTTATTTTTTTGGACGGGGGAAGGTAGGGCAATAGGGGTGTAAGTGACTTGCCTAAGGTAACACGGCTAGTTATTGTGTTAAGTGTCTGAGACTGGATTTGAACTCAGGTCCTCCTGACTCCAGAGCCAGTGCTCTATTCACTGTGCCACCTAGCCACCCCAGCTCCTTTACTGGATGCTCCAAAAACAAGACTTACATTTCTCTGCCATTTCCTTTTGACTTTTGATTTCATTTACAGTGAGAGTATAAATATTATTATAATATAGTGATATATCAATCCATGAGATAGTAGATTAGGATCTCATGTTTAGAGTACCATTAGTACACTTCTTGCTCAGTCAGTCTTTTCCAAAGTCTTCTAAACAAAAATAATTATAGCAACATTTTTGTTATTAGTAAAGAACCAGAAATAAAGTTGGAGGATTGTCAGTCACTTGGGAAACGGCTAAAAGAAAAGCATGGCATCTGAAGGAAATAGGATATAATTATGTTATGAGAAATGATGAAATGAACAGTTTCAGAGAAACCTTTGAAGATTCATAAGAACTGAGTAAAGTAAATTGTCATTTTAGAGAGTATAAAAACTATGTGATTAGCACCCTCTGCCTCCTTTTCTATCATTCTGATACTATCTTTATAGAAGAAAGGTGTCACATAAGAATGAGGGTCATGTTTTATTTGTCTATGCTAAATGATGTTGCCATGGCCAAAGGATTACTCTCCTAATGGCCAGCCTAATCATAATAAGCCTCTCTGTACTTAGCTGGGTTAGTCCTCAGAACTCCAGTCCAGTAGAATATATATGTGTGTGTATGTATGTGTGTGTGTGTATGTATGTATGTATGAAGGTATATGTGTGTATGTATATATGTATATATATACATATATATCACTTTATGGTCTATATAGCTTTACATATATTATCTTGATCTCATACACATACACATATATACATATATATACACACATACATATGTAATTGCCCTTCATTTTGTCTTACACAATAGTCATTTCCCCTTACATCTCCCCCCCATTGATTCCTCCCTTATTTAAAAAACGAACCAAGAATTAATCAAAGCCAAGTAACCCAATCACCATATCAGAAAGTGTGTCTTTCTTATTCAGCATACATATTTCTGTCCTGTCTTTACTGAGAGGAGGGAGGTACATTTCAACATCTGTTTCAGAGGTCAAGATTTGACCTTTGTTTTTTAAAAAAATGAAAGTAAAAATTGTCTGCTGTTAAGTTCAAGAGTACATCAATAAGACATTTTTATAATTTGCACAATGATCCCTAATGGGAAAGAATGCTTACAGAACATTTTCTCATTATGAATAGCTATTCATCTTTGGGAAATCATACATTTTAAACTATAATATAATAAAAAGAAATTATGTTTGCATCTTAAGCTTTATCATAAAATTATCTTTAATAAAGTAATTAAGAATGGAGTAACATACCTTCTGTGTCATGTTCACATTTGTACAAAGTCACAGGTATCTTGGTTGATTTAGACTTTGCAACATTAGTCTTCTTGTCCTTTTTGATATATCTTCCCTTTCTTCCTTCCTTCCTTTCTTTCTTTTTCCTTCCTTTCTTCCTTCCTTCCTTCCTTCCTTTTTTTACCCCTGTGGCACAGCTCTGCTGCTTTATAACTTACTACAAACCTGCTTTTGTTCCTAGCAAACCATTTTTATCAAATAGTAATTTCAAACCTCATTTATCCTATTGTAACAATGTCAAGCTGAGTTTTAAAGTCTTTCTCAGCAACTGATCATTGTTTCTTATCATTACCATCTAGTTTTCCTTTCTAGAACTAATGCCAACATTGTTGGAACTCCATACTTACGGTGGTTACCTAGGCAATTTCACAATGCTATTTTTTTTTTAGAATGTTAAAAGGTTGGCATTCTTAATACTGGATTCTTTTTTAAAAGTACATCTGTCATTGCATTTTTGTAACAAAACATAAATCTTCATGCTAATAATAATAATAGCATTTATATAGTGCATTAAAATTTACAAAGCACTTTATGTTATCTTGTTTGATGATAGACTAGGTAATAGCACAAATAATTCAAAAAATTGGCTGTATAATTATGTAAATATAATATAAAATTATGCATAAAATCATTATTTTTAATCCTTTATAATTTCTAGTATTATTTAATCCATTTCAACAAAAAGTTAAGTATCAAGGCTTTACAAAACTTGATCATGGACTAGGGTGTAAAGAACTTGTAAATAAATGTAAAAAGGCAGAAACACTATGGACCATAACACAAATAGCAATCAGTAAAGGAAACATTAATAAAAGCTATAAACCTAAATGAAGACTAAAGACCAATATCTTATATAATGAGTGATTCAAAGAACAAATCAGTAAAACAAAAACATTTATAACATTATGTTATTATAGATATTATAATATATAAAATTATAGCATAGTAAAGATATTGGCAATAGTAAGTCAACATACCAAATATATAGGGTGTAGTTAAGACAATCTTTAGAGAAAAGTGTCTATCTTTGGAAATTTGGTAAAAGAGAGAACTGCTTTTGTAGAAACTGCTTTAAATTTGAGTCCATTCTCCCCATTCCCCCATAATGTCATAAGGCTGAGTATGTACGCCCCTAGGTATTGGGAAAATATGTTTATTTGTATTTGTATTCCTGTTATATCCCCTCAGTAAATATCCATTTGTAAGAGCTAATTAATGTTAATTCGTAAAATGATACTCGGGTACTAATCACTAGTAATTGATATTGGGGAGAATATATGAGAATGGTGTCTACATTTCTACGTCTGCCACAGGGCAGCTTCTCTTCCCAGACTTTCTCTACAATGCTCCAGAAACCTTTCTACCCTTGAAGTTCACTCTCATCCTGAACTTTATACATTGGAAGTGCCCTCCACAAGGGTTGGTTCTTGGCTGGTTCTTCCCAGAACCTCTATTTTAAGGAATATGCCCAGGTTACTCACGTTTTCCTTCCTCTCGAGGCCTCACATCTTACTACTCCTAGACTTTGTCTATAATGTGCACACTTCTGGTATCTTTATCTCCATCCTATTTCCAGCTTCCTTTTATCTGTAATCTTCCCCCATTAGAATATAAACTCCTTGAGGGTAGAGATTATACTTCCTTCTGCCTGTGTTCCCACCACTTAGCATAGTACCTGAAATACAATAAATGCTTGTTGATTTTATTGATTAAAAAAGTTTCCTATAGGAGGTGGCAATTGAGCCTACTCTTAAAATAAAACAGATTCTAAGAAGCAGAGGTTAGAAGAGGGACTATTCTAGGTATGGGAAACAGCTGTTATACAGTTGTACAGAGACAAGAGATGGTATATTATGTGTCAGTTTACAGCAGTAGACTAATAAGGTGATTGATTTCTTTTTTCTTTTTTTTTTTGGAGGGGGGAAGGCAAGGCAATTGGGGTTAAGTGACTTGCCCAAGATCCCACAGCTAGTCAGTGTGTCAAGTGTCTGAGGCTGGATTTGAACTCAGGTCCTCCTGACCCCAGGGCCAGTATTCTATTCACTTTGCCACCTAGCTACCCCTAGACTAGTAAAGTTAAACCATAGAGAGTGTGGTTGGGGCAGGGCAGGGGTCAATAATATATAAAAAAAAAACTGGAAAGAAAGTGTGGAACCAAAAGAGGAATTTATGGCAAACATTTTATATTTGCTATTAGAGGTAAAGGGAACAAGACTGGAGGTAAGCAGACAGGTTGGGGCCATATAGATAGATTTGAGAATTGTTAATATAGAGATAATCATTGAATCCATGGGAGCTAATAATATCACAAAGTGAACTGACGTAGAGGGAGAAATAAAACTCTGAAAGACATATTTGATTAGCAGGCATGACCTGGACGTAGATCCAGCTAAAGAAACTGAGAATAAGTGGTCAGATAGGAGATCAGAAGGAGAACTGGTATAGAGTAGTGTATTGAAAACTTAGAGAGAAGAGACTATCAAGGAGAAGAGCACGACTGATGGTGTCGAAAGGTCAAGAATGATAAGAATTGAGAAAAAAAGGGCATTAGATTTGGGAACTCAAAGATCATTGGTAAATGACAAATCCTAGTGGGACTGTAGGAAAAGAGGTATACTAATGCTCTGTTGGTAAATTGTGGACTAGTCCAACCATTCTGGAAAGCAAATTGGAACTATGCCAAAAAAGCTACTAAATTCTTCATACCTTTTGTAGAACCCTCCCCAGACTATTTTGAACCTCCAAGACCTGAGAAAGGCCTAAAACTTGTATTGGCCAATCAGGAGAGGCATTTTGGCCCACTCTGAGCTTAACCTACCATAATGCTTCCTGTGCTCTGGCATAACAGACATGAACCCAAAATGTCCCTTCCTACATCAGCAACTACAAGGCCAGATGAAGCTGACCAGGAGCATTTTTCTGCTTATGACTACCAAGGACAAGGCATCTTGACCCAGACACTATCTTGAATAATGGGACTTTTCTTATGTTATATTATGTCATGTTGATGGTAAAAGAAATGCGGACACCCTGGATCTATATTTTCAGTTGACACCTTGACTTTCTCCTATCTTATTGTATTTACAACTTATCCAATTAAGAAATTTCTTTCTCATACCATATAGAGACTATAATTTTGGCTGTATAGGCATCCTGAGCCAGGGAGGGAGGGAGGAGTGAGAAGGAATTGTTCTGAAGATATAAGGTCTCTTTTGTCTGTCCATCCTTGGGTTCATTGTCTTACAATGGATTCCCATGCGTAACTCTACATGTATGTTCTGCAAACTTTGAGAGAAATAAACACTCACATGTAGCCTAATTTTGTTTGTTTTTCTAGGAATGAACTTAGTAATGATTGACAACTTTGACCCAGCAATTCTTCTACTAGACCCATACCCCCAAAAAGATCAAAGAAAGAGGGAAAGGAGGGGTGGCTAGGTGGCTCAGTGAGTAGAGCACGGGCCCTGGAGTCAGAAGGACCTGAGTTCAGATCCGGCCTCTGACACTTAACACACAGAAACAAAAACCTAGCCATGTGACCTTGGGCAAGTTACTTAACCCCAATCGCCCTCCAAAAAGCAAAAAAAAAAAAAAAAAAGAGGGAAAGGACCCATATGTACAAAAATACTTATAGCAGCTCTTTTTGTAAAGAAAAAAATTCTTTTTCTAAAGAATTGGAAGCTGAGTGGATGCCCATTAATTAGAGAATGACTGAACAATTTATGGAATATGAATGTGATGAAAGGAATAGTTTCAGAAGAATCTGGGAAGGCTTTGAATGAGCTAATGCAAAGTGAAGTGAGCAGAATCAGGAGAATAATTTCTACAATAACAATAATTTAAAAGACTTAGTAACTGATCAACACGATAACCAACCACAATTCCAAAGGACTCATGGTGTAATATTCACATATCTCAGACAGAGAGCTGATGAACTTAGGTTGAAGATGTTTCCACCTCTTTCTTTTTTGTTTCTTTTTTTTAGATGCAGCTAACATGGGAATTTATTTTACATGGCTATACATATTTGTTATGGGTTTTAATTTTCTTGCCTTCTCAATAGATGGGGGAGGGAAGAGGAAGATAGTTCAAAACTTGAAATAAAATTAAATTTGAAAAAAAGAGAGAGGTCATTAGTAAGTTTGGAAAGAGCAGTTTTGATGGAATTATGAGGTCAGAAACCAGAATGTAAAGAGTTAAGAAGAGGGTGAAAAGAAAGGAAGTAGAAGCATTGATTATAGATAGCCTTCTCAAGGAGTTTAGCCACAACATGGAAGAGAGGTATGGAACAATAGCTAGCTGGGATGGATGAATCAAGTGAAAGTTGTGTTGAGGAGAGGGAGACATGGGAATTTTTGTAGGCAGTGGGGAGGCAGCCAGTAGATAAGGAATGACTGAAGATGAATGAGAGAGTAGGGATGATAGAAGAGGCAGTCTGCTAGAGAAGACAGGATAGAATGGGACTGCTGTGAGCTGCTCAGTGTCCAGCACTTAGCATGATTTGGAGACGTGAATAAGAAATGACCAGGCCATGTGAGTAGTTCAAGGAAGAATGATGAACTCCATTTATTGATTCTTAGGACAAGGTTTTTATAGAACAGTGAGACAAAGGAAGGGGACTCAAGTATTCATATCATTATCTTAGTCTGTCACATTCTGAAAGTAGCATGGCAGTAAGACTTTTGATCTCTAGGTGCCAGAAAGTCTTAGGAAAAGTTAGTTAACTCCTTTCATATGCAATTACATTACAAAGGATGCTCTTGAAAGCTGGCTTCAAGGCCTGAAGCCAAAGCCACATCATCAAGGACATCTACATAGGAACTGACCACCTAAGAATTCAAATACTTTGGTTTTGAACAACTAAAGTCTTAGGGCAGAGCCTATTGGTCTCAGAACTTGAACAACATCCTTTTAAGTGTAATTCATATCAAAAGAACTCAAGAGCTAACTGGAAAAAAGTTGAAAAAGCTTCTCAAAGAGGTCTTTGATATTCGGGTCCACTGATATCGTGGTAATTATCTGAAGTCCTGGCTCAGGCTTCTTAGGCTCCCAACATGGGACCACTTGTACTTGTAGTGAGATTTGTCTTGGGAAGAAAAAGGACCTGGAGATGGAAGCAAAAGGTCTCTTAGGAATATAACATGAAGAGGAAGGGGTAAGGGCAAGATTCTTAGTTGAGAAGGTTGGGGGAAGCTAAGAGAGGTATAAGGAGGGATGAAAAGTTTTGGAAAAACCATTCTAGGAGTGGGACAGTATAGTGTCAATGTGATATTTATAGCACCCACGATCACAATAAAGATTGTGACTATAATTCCCACATGGTACTTTATTGCAAAATATAACAAACTCTCCAAATGGAGGACAGAAGCAAAGCATTTATTTAAATGCCAGAAAACTGAATCCCAAGGCCAATAAGCTGATTCCATCCTACTAGTAAGTTAACAAGCCATAACAACACAGAGAGCCACAGCATCCTTTAGCCTTCCCACAAATCAATATAAGATCAATATTTACTCACAAACTCCTCTTATCTCCTTGCTTGAGCATCCTGTTTCTCCCACTGTCTGTCTAGCTCTGATTCCCAGCTTCCTGTGGCTCTGCTCTATCCTTTAGAAAACTCCACCCATCACAGACTCCATTTGATTACATTCAGCCTATTAGGGGGCAGAGTTTACTTTCAAAACAGGGATGGTTCAGGTTTCCCTTAGGCCAGTTAAGGGAAGAGATCTTCAAATTCCCATTCCCATTACAGACAGTCACTTAGGGAGGTTTAAAAGGATTGCCTTGCTGCATTGAGGCCCAGTTGAGATTACATAGTATAAATTTGCGATAGATCTAGCCAGAGTGTTTTGTGAATTTTTCCAGTTTTGTTTAGCAGTTTGTTAGTAGGAACAAAGGTAGTTAATAGGAATAATCCAGGGCCAAGACTTGGCAGAGCAAGATCAGTGATAGAATAAGGGGGCAAGGGAATCAAGAGAAAAGGACAGAGTAGTGTTGAACTGGTTCATCATGAAGTCAGGATTGGGAATGGAGGACAGTGGAGACACTACGAGGCCTAGGAAAGAACTAAAGGGGTTGAATGATTGGTGGTCATAGTGAGGATGAAAATATTTTGAGATTGTAAGGCAGAAGAAGAGTTGGAAGCACAATAAATTGTGATCAGGTAAGGTAATTTCAGAAGTCATGAAAATGAAAGTAGTACATTTGTGGATATTGGTATCCAGGGTATGACCACAGAGGTAAGGTGGAAGAGTAAGTTATGGGAAATGAGTAAAGTTGAAGAATTGGGAGGTTAGGATGTTTGAGGCAATATCAATATATATGTTAATGTATTTTTTTTGAGGAGGGAGGGCAGGGCAATTGGGGTTAAGTGACTTGCCCAAAGTCATATAGCTAGTAAATATTAAGTGTCTGAGGCTGGATTTGAACTCAGGTCCTTCTGATTCCAGAGCTGGTGCTCTATTCACTGCACCACCTAGCCACCCCTTATGTTTATATATTTTGAAGTTCTTTAAGGGACTTCAAGGGTCAGCTAGGTAGCACAGTGGATAAATTACCAGTCCCAGAGTCAGGAACACTCATCTTCCTGAGTTCAGATCTGACCAAATCTTACTAGTTATGTGACACTGGGCCTGTTCACCTTAGTTTCACATTTATAAAATAAACTGGAGAAGGAAATAGCACACCACTCCAGTATCTTTGCCAAGTAAACTCCAAATGGCATCTCAAAGATTCAGAGGCAACTAAAAAAATGAACTACTGAGGGCAATAGTTGGGGAGGAGGGAAAGATTATGAACTCATTGAAGAAAGAAGGGAACTCCTGGAGTTATTAGACAAAAACTACTAGAATGTTGATTGGATGATAGATATAAATTGAATGAACCTTAAAGGAGAAGTTGCTGAATGATGATGGTAGAGAGTGAATTTGGGAGTGTCATTGAGGAGCAAGAAGTATTCCAACTCCCATACTTCAACCAGTAATTATAGGGGAAATGGTGACAAGTGCAGCCACTGCTGGAAATGGTGGCCAGGGAGGCTGCCATCAGGAGGGAGCAAAGTGTCCAAGGAGTGGGAAAGGGAAAGATTTATTATGAAGCAAGTTTGTTACCTTTGGAGCAAGCATTCCTGAGAATGTAGTATAGGTTCAATGGCTTGCAAGTGGGAGGTTGGGAAGATTGAAGGGATGGAAATAAGGAAATAGGCAGGCGGGGACAGGGAATAGGGCTTGAATAATAACCAGGAGTTTCGATCACAAAGGTGGGGAGAGTATGACTAGATAGGAGTTAGTTAATTACTGACAAATGCGTTCAGGTGGTTTATCAACATCATCAGAGGGTTGGCCTCAGGATGGAGTTTTCAGCGTGTTAAGCAGCTCAGGTAGGGGACCAGTCTGAGGAGCTCATGGAACAGAGTTTCTCTCTTTCCTGCAGGCAGGCCAGGTCAGGAGACAGGCAGAGAGATAAGGATGCAATGGCATCTCTGCCCCATGCAGATCCCATGAAGATAGGAAGAGACCAGCCTAGGAGGCTGACACATGATGGTAAGAGCCAGTTTTCTTTGAGCACTAGAAAATGGAAAGAAATGTTAAGATTATGAGATATAGGAGGAAGGAGAGACTCCTCTTTTACCTATTCCAAAGGGAGATAATTAATTCGGTTTTGGAGTATAATTGTCCTGACTGTATATCAACCATACTTTGATTTTTATAATCAGCAGGCTCCAGGCTTCTGCCTCTTGCTATCCAACCTCAAACCTAGACCACTCAAGAGATTAAGGGATTTTCCCAGGGTCTTAAGCCAGTATGTGTCAAAGGTGGGACTTGAATCTAGGTCTTTACATTACTGAGGCAGCTAGGTGGTGCCAATATATAGAGCATTGGTCCTGGAGTTAGAAAGACCTGAGTTCAGCTCTAGACTCAGATGCTTGTTAGCTGTGTGATGCTGGGCAAGTCACTTAAATGCTATCTGCCTCAGTTTTCTTAACTGTAAAAGGGTGACAACCGTAGCACCAAACTCCCAGGGTTGTTATGAGGACCAAATGAGATAATAGTCATAAAGTATTCAGCTCGGTGCCTGGAACATAGTACAGCACAGTTAAGTGCTTAGTACATTTTTATTTCCTTCTTATGTCCAGCACTTTAATTTGCTACTTTATGCTGCCTCTTCTTTACTATCTTGAAAAATCAGAATAATTACTATCGGGAAAAGAGATTTATTCAGTTCATTTAATAATCAGTATTTAATAAACTAAAATAGAGACTTGAGCCAATTAATTAATGAGGATATTTTAATTTTATTAATAAGAAATAAGTTATCCAAACACACCTCTGAATCACTCTAGAGCTTGGGAGCTAATAAGAGAGACAAGTAGGCGAAATACACAAGCAAGGGCAGCTAATCTACCCATTAAACATTCATTACATTAACGCAGAATAGTTATGTCAGCCATTTCCCAATGGATGAGACCTTGTGTTTCTATTTTTTATTTTCTTGAGATACTGACTGCTGACTTAAAAGCTATGGACAAATTCATGACTTTTTGGGTATCGGGTGATGTTTTTCAGGATAATTGGTCTACTTTATAACTGCAGCCATATATCAATGTGCTTGTCTTCGCACAGCTACTTCAACTTTGACCATTTTCATATCTTTTTCAGCTTTATCAATTTGCCTAGAATAAGGTAAAAACTTAGAGTTGTTTTATTTTGCATTTTTCTTACAATTAGTAATATGGAACATGTGTTTTGTGGTCATTTATAGCTTGCAAAATTTTTGAAAACCATTTGTTCATGTCCTTAGAACCATCCTTCACTCTTGACTCTCACCTCAGGACCCCTTTATAGTCTTTAATATCATTTAGGAAAAATAAAAAAAATCATTTAGGACCCCATAAAGAAGTTTTGCTTATGTGGGGTATATGTGTGTCTATGTATATGTGCACGCACGTATGCATGTGTGTATGCATATATGTATAAATATGTATATATCTGCATGATACATATATGTATAGATATACATATATAGCTATTTATAATATTAGAGATGAATATATCTTCATATTATTATAAAGTCATTTAGAACTCACAGAACCCCCTAAAAAGTCTTAGGAACCTCCAGGGACCCCCAAAATACGCTTGGAGAACCATTGCTTTAACTTCTCTTCAGGCTTATTATACATTATTTCCATAATTTATGTTTCATACAAACTGTCCCACTTGCCGTTCTTCATATACAACATTCTGACTCCTACCTCCATCCTTCCATAGTCTATGTACATCCATGTGATGTTCTCACTTCTTACCTCCATTTCTTTGAGTCCCTTGCATCCTTCAAGGTTCAGCTTATGCTCTCTCCTTCAAGAGGCCTTTCCTGATCCCATTCCCCACACCCAATTAATGACTTTCAAGTTACTTTGTATTTCTTTTGTATATATCTCTGGTTGACTTATATGTGAATGTGTTGTATGCCCCCAATAGAATGTAAGTTCTTTTAAATTTAATTTAATTTTTTGCAGGGGGGAAGGTAGGGCAATTGAGGTTAAGTGACTTGCCCAAGGTCACACAGCTTGTTTTGTGTTGAGTGTTTGAGGTTGGATTTGAACTCAGGTCTTTCTGACTCCAGGGCTGGTACTCTGTTCATTGTGCCACTTAGCCACTCTAATGTAAGTTCTTAAGGGCAGGGACTTTCTGGTTTTCATCTTTATATCTTCAAGGACTAGCACAGTTCTTGACATACAATAGATTCTTAATAAGTACTTGTTGATTAATAGTAGTAAATGGCAGAGCCAGGGTCCTTTGAGCCTAGAGGCAGTGCTCTTCCTACTATATCATGGCTGCCTCTTCTCACATCAGGAACCGGAAGTTTGACTCATCAAATATTATGCTTTGAACCCTCCCCATGATCAGATGTTTCAAAGTGTGGGGCAGCTAGGTGTCACAGTGAATAGAGCACTGGCCTTGGAGTCAGGAGAACCTGGGTTAGGATCTGGCCTCAGACACTTGACACGAAAACTAACCTTGTGACCTTGGGCAAGTCCCTTAACCCCAATTGCCCTCCAAAACACAAAACAAAAAATTTTATAATAAAAGAACGCCAGCCCCAGAGTGGGAAGGACCTGGAATCGGCGCCAGCCTCAGAAAATTAGCACCCACAGATAAATAAATAACTAGCCATGTTACCTTGAGCAAGTTACTTAACCCCAATTGCTTTTAAAAAAATGTTTCAAAGTGAACTGTTTGGTTGGAAATGATAATATAATATATTAACTGAATGGATGAAATATTTTAAGATAATTTTTGAGTTTTAATTCTTTACTAGATACACAAATGAACAGTGATTTATTTTACAAATTAAAATATATAAAATATATTTTTGACAGTGATTGGTAGATGATGTGATATAGGTTATTTTTTTAAGGCTATTTCAACTTCACATTTTTTGGCCTTAACATCTGAATTCATTGCCACTTGGCCCTAAATCAAGTAAGCTTTGTGAAGGAGCCTGCTACAAATTGCTATTATCCCAATTCTTTTGTTCTCTTCTTTTCTTATTTCTATTCCAGTAAGCATGAAGGGATAACTGGTTTTCAGTGTGGCACCTGAATGGGAATCAGAAAAAGAAAAAAAGTATGAAATTTTTAACAAAATCATTTTTAGGGTCCCACAAATGTTACCATGGAAATAATAACATGTATTGTTACCATGGAAACTTTTGTAAGTCCTATGGGCCTGAAATTATTACCTTGTATCCAGATACAAAAATGAATGGGATAATGTCAATAAAGTAATTTAAGTTCCCTAGGGAAAGTTTTGTAATAAAAGCATATTTGAGGATATTAATATGGTGCTCAATCAAATGATTATCCAGAATTCATCCAGGCAATTTGGAAATTAAAATTCTTCCTTTGATAAGATCAGGAAATTCAAAATATGGATTGCTCAGAAATGAAATTCTGTAGATAAAACTCGTGATCTAGTTGGTACGTGTAGAACAGACTTTTTCTTTAGCAATTCTCTCTCTCTCTGTGTGTCTCTCTCTTTTTGTTACCTTTACTCATTCATTCCATAAATATGGAGCATGGTCAAAAATTGTTGACTATCATATATTCCTATAGATTGCCTGTTTATCTACCCAAATATCCCTTCTCACGATTCTTGATCAGATGTCTTGGGACAAGTAAATAAGACCATAATTATGAAAGTTAACGCTGTGTAGCCTGACTCAGACAGTTCTTCAGAATTTTGTAGAATTCAGCTCTGGAAACACAAATATTGGGGGGAGGGGGATTGGTAAAAAGAAAAAAAAATTCCTTCCTTTTAAAAAATTATAAAATGTTTTTCTTTTTTTAAATTCATTTTAAAATTCATTCCTTAATCTGTTCTCCCTTAATTTTTCCTCTGCCTTTCTCCCTTTTCCCCTCTAATTCCCGATTGAGGAAAATATATTTCTATATCCAACTCTGTGGGGATATATTCTTCTCTCCTTTGACCATTTCAGATGAGAGATTCAAGTGCCAGCTGCTCCATCCCAACCTCTCCTCCTTGTTTGTATAGATGTCTGTTTGCCCACTCTTGATTATGGGAGATAGTTTTCCCTAACCTTCCTTTCTCTTCTCCCCAGTATATTATCTTTCCCCTCTCTTTCCATTCTTATCTTAAGATCATCAAGACATAACAAAACCAATCCCAGACCTTGTCTATTTAGGCTCCCTCCATCATCCATGATGACGGAGTTCAAAAGGTGTACATGTATCCTCTTTCCATAATTGAATATAAGCAATTATTCTTTTTTAGTACCTTATCATTATTGCTAATTCCTACTCTATTTTTTATGTTTCTCTTAATTCTTGTGTTTGAAGTTTAGTTTCTCTGCATCTCTGGTGTTCTCATGAGGAATGCTTTGAAGTCCTCCATTTCATTAGAGGTTCTTTTTTCCTCTGTAGCATTATATTAATTTTGCTGGGTAAGTTATTCTGACTGTAAGCCTATATCCTTTGCCTTCTGGAATATAATATTCTAAGTCCTCCATGCCTTTTATAATGATATCTGCTAAATCATTTGTGATTCTGATTATGATTTCTTGGTACTTGAATTCTTTCTGACTGCTTTGATTTTGGATATGATATTTCTGAAAATTTTCATTTTGGAGTTTCTTTCAGAAGGTACCTGAGAGATTCATTCTATTTCCACTTTGCCTTCTGGTTTTAAGAGATCCTGGACAATTTTATTTTAAGATTTCTTAAAATATGATATGTGGGTTCTCTTTTTGGTTGTGGCATTTAGATATTCAATGGAGTCCATCATATTCTTAGTTCTCCATTTCTCTGTTTTCCTGTTCAGTTGTTTTTGCTATGAAATGCCTTACATTTTCTTCTACTTTTTGTTCCTTAGCTTTGTTTTAATTGTTTCACAGAGTCATTGACTTCTATTTGGTCCATTCTAATTTTCAGGGAATTTGTTGCTTGGACAAAGTTTTGTACCTCTAGAGCCAAGATTCTTTTACAAATTTTCTCTCTTGTTTCATTTATTTAAAAAAAATTTTAACTCTTTAAAAAAAATTTTTTTTAAAGCACTTGGGGTTAGGGTTTACTTGCTCAAGGTTACATGGCCAGTCATTTCTGTGTGGGTGCTAAGTCTGAGGCCAGAACTGATCCCAGGTCCTCCCAGCTCTGGGGCCAGCACTCTTACTCACTAGTAGCCCCTAAAAAATTTTAACTCTCAAAAAACTTGCTTCATATCTTCTAGGAATCTTACTTGAATTTGTGCCCAAGCTATGTTTTTCTTCAAGATTTTGCTTGTAGATATTTTAGAATCATTCTCTTCTTCTGGGTTTATGTCTTCAGTGTCCAGGGTTGTTATAATAGCTTTTTATTGCACAATTCTTGTTTGTTTCTTCTTAAACTTCCCTTTCTGCTTTTGGACTTTATGTTAGGGCTGGGTTCTGTACACTTTTGTGGGGGAATATCTTCTGCTTTCTTGAGCTATTGATTTCTTGAACTATCCAGAGTTCAGACTGGAAACTTCAAGCTTTCAGTGCTCTCGAAATGGTCTGATACAGGGCAAAGTCTGATTGCTGCATCCCCTTCCTCCCATCTCAGTCTGAACTCTGCAAGTTCCTTACCTGAGTTTGAGTTTGAGCAACAGGCCTGCGGGCTTGCCCCATTTGGAGTTTCAGTATACTGCTGTTGGGCTCAGACAGACAGAAAGTTTGTTGGTTTAGAGTGACAGAACCGTAAGCTTCCCTTTGATCTAGGATTTCTGCCATGGTTATTCTTCTGAAGCCTTTTGACTGGACTAGATCTGTAACTGAGACTCTCTTCTTTTGGCATCTGCGTCACAGAACTACTGCTTGTTTTTTAACTTGCTCAGTAGACAGACCAGGGTCCATGACCACACCTGACTCTGGAACATCATTTCTAGGTACAGGTCCCTTAGTCTGCCAAGGATTTGTGTACTGGAATAGGTTAGTGAGTGACAGACCTGCCAGTTGGCACTAATTCCTGAACCTTGCCTAAACCCCTTTGCATTGGATCTGAGACGGTTTCCCTGGGCAAATCTATTTACCTTTATATATCCCAGGCAATTTCCTATACTTACCTATTGAGATCTACATCACGGAAGAATTTCAAATTGGATGAAATATAAAGTCCAGTTCCTATGTTAGAGCTGCTGGCCCAGGGACCTTAATTAATTAATTGAAATAACTCTTAGCTTTGGCCTATGTCTAAGCTCTCCCCCAAACAGATTATCAGAGTACTCAGTGTAAAGAGTATGTCAGGTATAGGACAGTTATTATATCCTCCACTGCAAAACAAATGCTTAAAATATAAAAGATTCATAAACATGATGCTATAACTCATTACACATTATATTCTCTTTAGAGGTTGATAATTAAAGCAGTAGAATATGAAACACTTTGTGGGACTGCTGAACAAGCCTTACCATGATTCGATACTGTCTAAGTGAGTCACTCATATCTTCTGTTGAGTGAGGAGATAGTTTATATTCCTGTAAGTAGCCATCTTCTTCTCTAAGAAACATTATAATAGCTACAGGAAGCATTTCTCCCTAAACAACCAATACCCAAGCCCAGGAGTTGCTGGCCTTTCTAATTCATAGGGATGTGGCGAAGACTACACCCATCTCTGAATCTTTGTACTGTCACCTGTGCTTAGGAGAAGAAACAAGAAGCAGAAGAGGCATCTAGGAGTTTAAAATCTAGTTGCTGACTCACTTAGATAAGTACAAGCTATTGCTACAGACTGTAACTGCCAGAAGGTAGAAAGCCCCTCCCTGCCCTTAAAGGAGATGAAAGAGAAAGCCATCCAAACACAAGCCAGATATTCAGAAGAGAGCAAGACCAGAAGCTTTCTCTGCCTTTAAATTCCATTGAGTGGATAGTTCTTGCATTTCAGAACAATCCTACTTTATAGAGCTCCAACTAGAACTTCCCTCCCTCTCCACCCCCCCCCCAGGGGGAGGTGTCAACACAAATGGATCAACCAGAGACTAACCAGAGGCTTCTGATTGCATGTGCCTTTTATCAAGATGCCAAAGCAAAAGCCTCACTGGAAGCAGTTGGTCCTGAAAGCTCTGCCCTCCATGGGCCACCGATAGCTGACAGGCATATTCCATAGGATGGTCATTTTCACACTTGTATTCCACATGTTTACATGAAAGAAAGATCTTTGATTTCAGAGTAAAGATCTCATGATGTAATTATATCTTAGAGGACTGTTTGCAGCACATAGATCCTAAGTATCTTGCCCAAAGACATAACAAATGAGAGTCAGAAGCAAAATCTGAACGTAGATCTCACTGAGACTCTATCCACTGCACCAAGTTGAAAAAAATCCATTCATAACAAAGTCACTTGCCAATTTGAGGCATCATAAATAGTTAGCTATTGAGAAAACCAAACACTAAAAGAACTATTAATTACAACCTTTGTTGACAATACTAGTGAATCCCCATCCCCACCCTTGCCATATATTGCCACCATCACTATGCATACATGACTTGACATGATACTCATCCCCCTTGGGGGTTACACCATTTAGGGGATAGTCTAGCACATGAGTCAAAAACCAGGACAATGAAACTCAGACAACTTGGTTCACCCCAGCTCAAACATGAGTAAAGCCATACATCTGGAACTATGCTTTTCAGCTCTTAAAGCCTCAGCACTGTCATGAAAACCAGGAAGAATAAAATTTATAATTCCACATCTGGCTTTCAGTGGTGGTTTTGACCTCAACCTGTGATTAGTCTTTGGTAGGAATTAGAATGCAATCATTGTGTTGCTATCCTATTCTGCTGAAATGTGTCTGTTAGTCCTATTTTGAAAAGTGGTTATAAATAGGTTTCTCAGACACACACACTTGTGAGGAGAAACCACACCAAAAAAACACATTCACCAGCTGGGCCTCTCCAGACAGATCAGAATCAAAACCTCTACTTGGTTGGCACCAAGCACACTGGGTGTTTTTGAAATGAGTCTTATTCCTGCTTGGCAATACACATATACTGGCTACACATAAAAAGGACATGTTATCCTTACTTGGCAATGTATACAAAAGAAGTGTGCTTCCTGGACAATAAAACCTCGACCTTCCTTTAAGGCTCCTTTCTCAGTCTTCTACTGAATAAAGGAGAATGATTGTTGCCTTTACAAATGGTGCTAAAGAAGGGCATCTGTAGTGAATATAAAGCTCCCATTTGGTATTAGGTGCAAAGTTATTCATAAATGTGTGTGTCATTTCCTACCAGAAAATTAATGAGGTTCAGAGCTGTGGCAGTGACTTGCTTAAAACAGGATTTGTGCTCAGCCATCCTCTGGGGAACAGAGAGGGAAAAAGGCAAGTTATCATTCTGTCACTTTGCCAAAAGCGTACACTGACCTTGGCAAGTGAGTACACTTCAAAACAGGGTCTATGGGAAGGAAATTGTTGATAGTGTCTGAAACCGTTTCCAAGTGCACTCATAGCCAATTGATGCAATTTCAATATGTTAGAGCATGCTTTGAGTCGTGTGCCCTAGAAACACACACATATATAGCCTTATAATTAAAAAAAAATGTATACAAAGAGTGGTCATAGGATGTGAACAGTTTTATTTTCCTCCCTTATTTTTATTGATAACTTTTAATTTTTTTGACATCATTTTAATTTACAAATATATCCCTCCTGCTTCACCTACTCTGAGGGCAGCTAGGTGGCACTGGGATACACTGTTGGGCCTGGAATAAGGAAGACCTGAGTTCAGATGCTGCCTCAGACACTGTATGGAAGGAGTGGGAGAGAAATAGGTTTAAGATGAAGGGAAGTTTATTGTCTATGGAACAGACATTCCAGAACGTACAATGGAGGTAGGATAAAACTTTGGGGTGAGAGGATTGAAAGGGTGGGAATGAGGAATCAGGTGATAGGCGGTAAAAGAATGGGGTTTAGATTATGATCTATAGAAGTTCAGAGTCACTGGGATGTGAAAGGTATGACCAGGTGTGATAATGTTCACTGAGTAGAGAACATCACTACTATATCCTCAAAGGACAGGTACAGCAGGAGATGGAAGGCCTGAAGTTGAAGGGAGGGTTACTCTTCTTCACACTAGAAGTCCTCTACATCAGGGGTGGCTAGGTGGCGCAGTGAGTAAGAGCGCTGGCCTCGGAGTTGGGATGACCCGGATCCAGCCTCAGAAAATGAGCACCCACACACAAATAATGACTGGCCGTGTAACCTTGAGCAAGTTACTTAACCCCAATTGCTTAAAAAAAAAAAGTCCTCTACATCTCAGTTGGGAGATTGGGCTGGTGGCAAGAATTTTAAAATGCCTTATGATGATACAGATGGAAGTGGTTGCTTTGAGGCAGATGGCATATACCCAGTCTGGTCCCTAGGAGCCTTTCTTTGGGGAACCTGCTGGACCCTACAGGAAATGGAAGGCTCAGGGTGCTAGCACACTCACAGTCTGAAGACTTTCTTACTCAAGGAGCAAATACTGGTTGAAGGATCTGGGCATGTTTAGCCAGGGTGGGTTGGGCATGATAACTATCCCTCCTTCCATCTACTATCTCTTAACTAAAACCTGACTTCCCCCAATGACACTCTTTTCAGTATTGGCTGTACCTTCATTCATTCTCCTCTGCTCAGTAGTTGAGACAGGGGAGTTGAAATGCTCCCTGTTCTCTAGCACCACTTCCAAGTTCTTCCCCTTCCTCCCCACTTTAGTAACTTCTTAGTCTCAGCTTCCATATTTGTAAAATGACTATAAAGCCTCTATCTGAAAGTATATGCAATTATTTACCACTTCTGGAAAGAAGGGAAAGAGTGAGGTACCTTTTCTCCAGGGCCAAGCTTGATCATTATGATTGCACAGTGTTCAGTTTTTTTTCCCATTTACATTGTTATATTCTGGTTCTGCTTATTTAGCTTTCTATCAGTGTATTAGCAAGTACCCTAGCACACCTATGATGGCCTGCTAGCACAGGTTCTTTGATCTGCTTTGCTAAAGAAAAGACAGCTTTTAAAAGGGTCAACAATCTTACTTTAATTATAGATAAGTAGAAAATACAAGCAGAGAAATTAGCACAGATTCAACAGACAGGGTTCCTACTGTCTGAACCAAAACCAAGTAATACAGCCACCTACATACACCACCAGATAGGAAGAACACAAACTTCCTAGTAGTGGGGGGAGGGGGAGTTCCTTAACAAAGGGCTACTCAGAGTCCAGTCCAGGGAATCAAGTGGTCCTTCTTATAAGCAAACCCCCAAAGCAAAAATGCCAGCCTCCCAGAATGTATAACAAAGACTCTGCCCCTGATTGGCTCAGAGCCAGAAGGCTTGAAACCTACTTGGCTCAGCACAGCTGTGCATTATCAGGGTTCAAAGGAGATTAATCCTTCAGATGTTTATAATTTAGCCTGAGCCTAGGAAACTGAACTCCAAAAAAACACCACCAACAAAAACATCCCACTTGGCTTACACTTGCAATCAGTTGGTGTAAATCTTCCCATGAACAGTTTTCTAAAGATGTATAAACTAGAAGTGGCCTCATGGAAATGTGCTCCAAGTTCACTAACAAGAGAAATGGAAACAAAAAGTATGCAAGTTTTACATCATTCCATGCAAACTGGAAAAGATAATAAAAGATGAGAGTGAATCTATACTGGAGAGAGATAACTCCTTCCTCCCTCACAAAATTGCATACTTTGATAGACAAGGTTTCAGCAATAGAGTTATTTGTTCAATTTTTTTTTTCAGCAAAAAAATATTTATGAAGCACTTATTTTATATCCAGCACTATATTAGACAATACGGATAGCCACATAAGAACTCACTCAATCCATACACACTAGCATAGAGTAATAAACAAAAACTTGTGAAATTAACAAGAATGTAGAGAATTCTAAAAACACCTCAAAATAACATTAAAATAAGACCAAACAATAATAAAAAAAACTAGAATTTTTAAGTGACAACCATGGATCAGGCTCTATTTGAGACCCAGAGGATGTAAAAACAAAAATGGAAAGAGTCCCTGCCCTCTTGGAGGATATATTCTGCCAACGGAGACAACTTGTGCCTAGATAAGTATATAGAGAATATATTTTTTTAAAAAGGTAATTTGGCAGAGGGCATCAGGAAAATCCTCATGTATAAGGTACACATACTTGAGTTGGGTTTTGAAGGAAACTAGGGCTTTTAAGAGATAGAGGAGGGGAAGAATTACAGACATGAAATAGGTGCCAACCATTGCAAAGTTAGAGTCTCTCCCTGTCTACTCTTTCATTCCCAGCTTTTCTTCAAACATGCCCATGTTTCCCATATGCTGAAAAAACAAACAAACAAACAAAAAACCTTACTTGATCCTTCTATCCCTGTTAGCACTTGTCTTATCTTTTTTTGGCTGTTTCACAAGACCCTCCATATCTTGGCTCTTGTCAGTGTGGAGGGAATTAGGTATAAAATATATGTGATGATAAAGACAAAAGGCATTAAGAAAATGTGCTTTTTCATGTTTTTATAACTCTGAACTGTTAATACCAAATGAAATGAGCATGTCCACATACAAAGTAGAAGAGAAAAAAAAGATTGTAAATGAAGCTGTGAATCTATAAAATACAACTTGCTTGTCTTTTTAAGTATATCGTACGTTCAAGATGACTTGCAATGTTGTACTGTTTGTTTCCTTCTGACCTTTTTCTTTTGTTTCTGTTCATTTAAAAAATGCTTCTTTTCTTTCTTTTTTTATTTTTTGCCAACTGTATCATTTTTCCTCCTTTCCTTCCAATTTCTCCCTAATTAAAAGGAAAAAAAAAGAAAAAAAACCACTTATAACAAATGTTCATAGGCATACAAAAACAAATCCCTACATTGGTCATGTCTAAAACAAGTTTTATTCTGCATATTGAGTCTATCATCTTTCTATCAAGAGATGGGTAACATGCTTCATTATCAGTCCACTGGAATTGTGGTTGGTAATTGCACTGATCAGAGTTTTTAAATTTTTTAAAGTTATTTTTCTTTAAGATGTTGTTATTTTAGGGGCGGCTGGAGTTAGAAGGACCTGAGTTCGGAGCCGGCCTCAGACACTTAATCCACACAAACAAAAACCTAGCCATGTAGCCTTGGGCAAGTTACTTAACCCCAATTGCCCTAAAGGGGCGGCTAGGTGGTGCAGTGAGTAAGAGCGCCGGCCTCGGAGTTTGGATGACCCGAGATCAGATCCGGCCTCAGAAAATGAGCACCCACGCATAAATAATGACTAGCCGTGTAACCTTGAGCAAGTTACTTAACTTCAATTGCTTTAAAAAAAAAAAAAGATGTTGTTATTTTATAAATTATTCTCTTGATTCTATTCACTTGACTCTGTATTAGGTCATACAAGTCTTCCCAGGTTGCTTTGCAACCATCCCTTTCATCATTTCTTACAGTGCAATGATATTCCACTACATTTTTATACAATAATTTGTTCAGCCATTCCCCAATTGATGAATATGCCCTTATTTCCCATTTTCCTTGCTATACCAAAAGGATCCTCTTTCTGTGTGTATGTGTATATATACATGCACACACATATATATCTATGTATGTGTGCACACACATATATGTGTATTTTATATTCCCACATATACATAGATACACACACATATATATTTACTTATAGGTCCTTTCTCCTCTGTTTTGGATCTCTTTTGATCTCTTTGTTTTGCTTGCCTATGCATATCTATTATGAGAGTTTTGCTTTTCTTTTTTCTTTTCTAGTGGGGGAGGGAATAGGAAAAAAAATAAATACATGACTGTTGAAAAATAAAATTAGGAAGTTTTTTTCTGACTACAGGCCTAAATCTGCCTTTCTAGAACTCTTGTCCATTACTCTCAGTTCTCTCTGCCAGGGCTAAAATGAACATATAGTCTTAATAGTGGTATCAGTGGATCAAAGGGTATAAAATATAACATACATATATAAAGATATATATGTATATATGTATATATATATATATATATGTATATATATATATATGACATTCAAGGAAACAAAAATTTTCTTCTGTGTATAAAATTTGATTGGTGTGTGTTCTTTCCTTTTAAGCCTTCCCAGTTTTCAACCTCTCTAATCTTCCTTTTTTACAAAGCTAATTGGATTATATTCAGTCCAATTAAACTTAGTAGACAAAATAGACTCTCTCAGTTTTTTGCTGCCACTAAAGCTTAGGGGAAGGAAGCAGTTTGCTAAAAGTCATCATATTTCTGGATAAATCTCAGATACAGTTGGGTTAAATCATTTCTTTAAAGACATAGAAAGTCAGTGACAGTGTTGGCAACAGGATGCTCATCTTCTACTTCTTCCTAGAATTCTATCAGACCACACCATTCCTTTTTTAAGGAAAAAGAGGGGCACATATAGACAACTTTTGTTTCAATAATTTATTTACTTTAGGTGTATAATGAACATTTGAATCTATGTTAAATGATTAATCATGTTGTTTGATTATTTTCAGTTCTTCATACCCCCATTTGGGCTTTTCTTGGAAAAAGGTACTGGAATAGTTGGCTATTTCCTTCTCCAGCTAATGATATTAAATTACACACACACACACACACACACACACACACACACACACACACACACACACACACAGTGAGGGATAGAAAGCCCCAGAATATACCCTTTCCTTCCCCTCTACCTTACTCTTCTGTTTCTTCCTACAATGTTATTGCTGTTTACTTTTTTTATTTATCTTGAGTAGAGATGTAGGAGTATTTTTAGTTGGCAATAGTCTGTCACTGACTAAAGTATTTTCTATGTTCTAGAAATAGTTTTAATAGACTAGTTTGGATAAAAATAAGCCGAATCACAGAATCTAAGAGTTAGAAGGAACTTCAGTTGGTGATTGGGGGAGAGACAGATAGTGAGAAGTAGTAAACCATTAGTCACTTAAAGGCTTTTGAAGCAAACGAACTAAAGTTGTTATGTAGAAGGACTGACAGAAGTTCTGAAAGGTTTATTCTTTCTTTAACTTCTCTTCCCTTTACCTGTATGATAAGAGATACTATTATTCGGGATGTCCCAAGTCAGGGTACAGTAAAACCTAAGCTGCACTTTGACTTTTGGGATAGCCTACAATTTCATGTTTCTTTTTATCTATCCTTTTCCTTTATCCTGATTTGCTTCAACTGCCATGGTAGCTCATGAAGACTTTTATTGTATGCCTATACAATTAGTCCATATTGAGCAATGGGAAATGGAGGAAGCCAAGCGTTAGCAAGAAATACATAGAATTTAGGATGCCCAGCAATTGGGGGAGGCCAGAACAAATTATGGCATATGAATGTTATGGAATACTATTGTGTTACAAGAAATTATGAATGACATGGTTATATTATGTTTTCAGTTATTTTCAATTGTGGCCTGCTCTTCATAACCCCATATAGGATTTTCTTGGAAAACTGTAGCAACACCATTGTAAAAAATTACTTTGAAAAACTAAAACTCTGAGCAGTTCAATGATCAATCATTATTCCAGAGGACCAAAGAGGAAAAATGCTAACTACTTCTTTGACAGGAATAATGGACAAAATGTAAAATGAGATACATTTTGAATGTGGTCAATATGGGAATTTGTTTTGCTTGCCTATGCATATCTATTATGAGAGTTTTGCTGTTCTTTTTTCTTTTCTAGTGGGGGACAGAATAGGAAAAAAATAAATGCATGACTGTTGAAAAATAAAATTAGGAAGTTTTTTCTGACTACAAGCCTAAATCTGCCTTTCTAGAACTCCTGTCCATTACTCCTAGTTCTCTCTGCCAGGGCTAAAATGAAGAAGTCTAACTGTTCTTAAACAGGACAGACCTTATAAATACTTAAGGCCAATTATCATGTCCTCTTGCACCCTTCCCACCAACCTTCTTCAAGCTAAATATTCCCTGTTCCTTTCATTGATCTTCATACATCATAGAATTAAAGGCCTTCATTGTTCCTGTTGTTTTCCTCTGGATACAATAGAGTTTGTCATTGCCCTTTTTAAAATGTGGTTCCCCAAAGTGAATGCGATAGTCCAGATGTGGGATGACCAGGTCAGTGCAATAGGGCTCTCACTTCCCTATTCCTGGAAGGAATTTTTTTATTGTAGTCTTTCCCTTAGTGTAGTATCCTCCCTTCACCTTCTTTGCCTTGACTGGAGGAACACTTTGTGAACTTTAAAGGTCATAGGATTTTTAATGTCTTACTCTTATTTGAAACTATTATTTTTCATTGGGAGATTCCCATTACTATACTAGTCCTAACAATGTCCCTGGATTAATTAATTGATTAGGACAGATAAAGCAATATCTGCATTGGAAACCAGTAACAAAACAGGGGAACTCTGTGAATACCCAGTGAAGGGGAAAAAAGAACTTCTTGCACCCAGGAAATGTGAGTTACCCCTTTGCAAAAGTTGTTCTCTGAGCTTGTACTTGAGTCTACTTTTCCCAGACATAGGAAAGTGTTTCACAGACTTTGGGTGGGGGCAAGAGAAACACTTTGTACAGAGTGCTCTTACTATACAACCATGATAAATACCTCTTTCTAAAAGCTAAAGTCTGGGGCGGCTAGGTGGCGCAGTGAGTAAGAGTGCTGGCCTCGGAGTTGGGATGACCTGAGATCAAATCCGGCCTCAGAAAATGAGCACCCACACATAAATAATGACTAGCTGTGTAACCTTGAGCAAGTTACTTAACCCCAATTGCTTTTAAAAATTAATAAAATAAAATAAAATAAAAGCTAAAGTTTGGCTGACTAATAGATATGAACTGAGAGTCATGGGGGACATTCTTCACAGATAGGAGCTCACAAGCAATCATATTATGAAGATACCCTCAAACACCTCAAGGTAATCTAGAACCCCAAGGGGAGGTATAGTAGTCATAGTCTAGTGACCCAGCCTCCCAGTATAAGTGGGTGTTGAGAAAGAAAATCTAAAGCATACACTACTTTTATAAATCACTTTGCAAACCTTAATTCATTACATAAATATGAACTATTGCTATTATAAGCTGTTCATTCTCAAAGTATATCAAACAAGTAAGTTGAGGCAAATAAATTCAACCTACTCTCAGGAGGTCATCTTTTCTGGCAAAGCCTCTACAACCAAAGCCAAGTAGAGGAATTCAGACAATATTTTTGGTTTTTCAGTGTATCTCTAAAGTTTAGCACACAGTAAGTGCCTCATAAGTGCTGTTTGACCGGATGGATGGATGGATGGATTGATTATTCAAAACATTCAGAGAGAAAGAGCGGATCATTGTCTTCATTTTCCTTTTTTTCTTTACTGCAAGAGTATATGTCCTCTCTGGGGCTCAGTGTTTGTAATTAATATTAAAAAGAGAGAAAGGAAAGCATTCAGTGTTCTTGAGGTTAATTGGTGCCTTTGAAAATCTAGATTATTTATTTAAGAGATTAGCTCCCAAATAAAATAACAGATAAAAATAAGAACAAGACATTCAGTCTTTCAAAATGTTCTGGGCTTTAAAAAAAAGTTCTTGAAAATAAATGTCCATAAAGCCAAGACAGAAAACTTTTTGTCATTTAAACTTTTTTCATTTCTATTAGACATTGAAAAAATACTGAAACATGACAAATTCCCAAAGTATGTTTTTCTAACCATTGTGATGTTTGCAGGCAGACAAATAGAGTTTATGTCAGTTCCTGGAAAAGAAAAGGTTTAGAACCACACTTATAAAGTAAGTTATAGGTTGATTTGTCTTTGGTTCTTCTGTGAATATGGTCTAGCTATCTTGACAGTTCAAGAATAGAGACCAGAAGCTGTGGTTTAAATTTCTGCTTTTGTCAGTCTGAGATTCCCTGCTGGGTATATAACAGCTAGGTCAACCCATACTTGACCAAGAAAGAAGCCCATCTATAACCTTGCTGACAAGTTGTCATCCAGCCTCTCTTTAGAGATCTCCAGTGAGAGGTAACTCTCTACCTCCCAAAGAAACCCATTCTATTTTTTGATAGCTCTAATTGTTTGGATTCCCCCCCACCTATATTGCTAATGTGATACCCATAGCAGCTGCTATGAATATGCAGATGTATTTCCAGGGTTGAATGGCAAAATATAACACTTTCTTCCTCAAAGATGGAGCCAAGTTATTTATTCAGATACCAGAAAGCCAGTTACACCATGTTAACAAAGAAGTTTATACACATCACTGATACAGGGAGCACCAACATCCCCAAGCCTTCCCTCCATTAGGCCTCTTCACAAACAAGCTCTCATAGGCAAAATTCCTCCCTCTCACTCACACTAACTGCTCTGCTTCAGTTCTCTCCTAGCTCTTCTCAGCTCTGCCTCACTTTCCTCTTCCTACTCCACTATTCCCACTCCACCTGTTTGGCAAGCTCCTCCCACCATGGGCTCCATGTGATTCAAGACAGAAGTTTGGCTCTCTGTCCTAATTTAAATTTTTGTATATTTCCAACTAACCCCTGATCCCTCAATGTCCAAGGAAAGATCAGGAATCAGGAAACACTTAGGCAAAAGAAGCAGGCAAAGTATATCATACAGTATCTGCTACTAAACAAATACAGGGAGGGGAAGTTGGGAACAGAGAATACTTTTTTTGGAACCTTCCTTCAATCCTTGAAGAAGTGAATGTAAGCCTCTGCCTGTGTCCTTTGTACCTACAGAGGCCTTATGACCCACCTGACTCCCTCTTCCATTGTAGTTCTGGCCTCATTTAAATTTTTTCTTCCCATTTCTTCTTTTCAGACCTCTGGTTGCCAGTGCTTTCCAAATTCACCTGGTAAATCTCAGGCTAGGATAAAGATACCACCTCCCTAATCCTCATTTTCACTCACCCCTCTCAAAGACCATATAGGTTTCTTGATTCAAGTCCTCACAGCTCAAAGATTGAAATGGTTCAAATTATTCACAGCACTGAGAAGGGAATGCTTCTTACTCTGAACTTACAAATCCCAAAGTGCCAATCAGTTCTCAAAACTCAGTAAGTGGTTCCCCCCCCTATTATTCGTAGCTCTCATCAGAAGAATATTGGTTTTGAAAAAATGGGCTTCTGCAACAGTGAACAACTTGAGATGATTGAAATACTGAAAATGCTACGTTTTACAAATAATCTATCTCTACCACCTCCTCAGTCCCAGGCCTAGGTCATTGTCTATCTATAATCAATCAGCTAATCAGTGAGCATTTAATAAGCATCTGCAATATGCCATACACTATGCTGAGTACTGTGGACAAAAAGCTCAAAGAACTTACATTCTAACCAGGGAAATACCATATACATATATAAGTATATATAAGATTATACAAAGTATAATAGATACAAGATAACCTTAGGTGAAAAGGCACTACCATTGGGAAAGACTAAGAGAAGACTACTTTAGAAAATAGCATACATCTCATAAAGTGGAGTCTGAATGCCATTAAGTATGTTGCATTAGGGGCGGCTAGGTGGCGCAGTGAATAGAGCGCCGGCCCTGGAATCAGAAGGACCTGAGTTCGGAGCCGGCCTCCGACACCTAATCCGCACAAACAAAAACCTAGCCGTGTAACCTTGGGCAAGTTACTTAACCCCAATTGCCCTAAAGGGGCGGCTAGGTGGCGCAGTGAGTAAGAGCGCCGGCCTCGGAGTTGGGATGACCCGAGATCAGATCCGACCTCAGAAAATGAGCACCCACGCATAAATCAAACGACTAGCCGTGTAACCTTGAGCAAGTTACTTAACCCCAATTGCTTAATAAACAAACAAACAAACAAAAAAAAAAAAGTATGTTGCATTGGAGTGTAAAATAACAAATGTGTTCTGGAGAAAAAAAATTCTTCTTTAAATTTTAAGTTTTTTATTAGATTGAAATGGATAAAAATATTTTGTTTCTTTATGGATAAATTATGGAAAGGGATTGGGTGGGAAAAGTATTTTGCAGAGCTATCAATGTCCAAGTAATAAAAAGAAATATATAAGAAAGGTATTTGATCAGTGAAAAAAAATCACATAAATGGAATCTTAAAGGAAGCTAGGATTCTGCCAGGTGGAGGTAAGGAAGCACATTCCAGGCATGAGAGATTGCCAGTGATGAGGTATAGGGCTCTGGGAGCCCCCTCAAGCTCTCCTTGAGTCCTTGAGGTACAAGCTCTGGGAACCTCCCTTGGACTCTTGATTAAATCATCCCATTTGATGAGGCATTTGCATGAGGCAATAAACCTTGCATTGTGGCTGAGCCCAAGCCTCTGTTATTAGACTTCCCACCCTCTGTTACTAGACTTTCCACCTATCAAAATATCAATCCACCCTTGAACTGGCCTAGCCCACCATTGTCTGTATTCTCCAGCTACTTCCCACCCTGAATCACTCATTGACCTCTGTAACTCCTCCTGAAGACCCTCCCCACACTTCTCCTCTAGACCACCCCTAGATTCCTTCTACAACCTTCTGTATATAAGATTCCGTCTGGTCTTCATGTTTGCCATAGCACCATAGAATAGTGAGAGCTCTATGAGAGCACCATAGAATGAATGACCTAGCACAGACTTACTCTGTGTCTAATGCAAGAGAACTTTTAATAAATTTTACTTTTCTTTGGCTGAGAAGACTCGAGTCGAATTCATTCAGCAAGACCTGGCATGTTGGTATTTTGGGGTCTCCAGAGCAACCCTAACCCTCTTAGTGGGTAACCTCTTCACCAGTGCAAATGTATGGAGATGGGAGATGGGGCGTAACATGAGAAGCAGGCCAATATGGCTGCATCCTACAGTGCATGAAGAAGACTGGAAAGGCAGAAAGAGAGAAGGTTGTAAAGAGCTTTAAATGCCAGACAGAGGAATTTATATTTGGTCCTAGAGGGAGCTCTTGGCATTTATTGGTCAGATCTGATGTTTAGGAAAATCACTTTGTTAAATGCATAAAAGATGGATTGGAGTAGGGAGAGAGTTAAGATGGAGAGACCATTAAAAGGATTATTTCAATAGTCCAGATAAGAGAGGATAAGGATATTAACAAGGGTGGGGTCTATGCTAGGAGGATATAACTGAGTGGTGTTTGTAGATAAAAATGACAGTAGGATTTGAGTATGATGATATACTAGAAGGGTGATGGTGTCTTTTAAAATGAAAAAGGGGTGGAGGTGAGGGATTAGGGGAATAACGAGACTAGTTTGGACATGTTGAGTTTGAGATGCCTGGTTCTAAATGTCCAATTATCAATTTATGGTGTAGTTGAAATTAGGGGAAAATATTGAGATTTGGGAACAATCTAAAGGGAGGTCATCAAATGAGAGAGTGTAAAGATAAAAGAGAAGGAGCACTAGAGCAGAGCCTTGGGGGAACACAGACATGCTGGTGAATGTTTAACAACTAGCTCTCCAGAAAAATAAAATGTACACATGACATACTTTTAAGTCATCTACATTATTAATATTTCTTCTATCCCTTTTTAAAGTCTAGACAATCAACAAAGCAATAAATCAAGCTCTAACTTATAGCTTTTGTAAATTTCTAAGGTGTAAATCCTCACACTGAAAATTTAACAATGCTGGTATGAGTTCCAGCAACAACTGCTTGGGGGTCACCCCCAGATAGTGGGCATGATATGGATAAAGATCCAGCAAAGGAGACTGAGGTGGTCAGACAGAAAGGAGAAGAACCAAGAGAGAGCCTTGGCATGAAAATCCAAAGAAGACATAGGAAGTTTAACTGTGTCAAATGTCGCAGAGAGATCAGGATGGAAGAGAACCTTAGATCTGGCAATTACTGTAACTTTGAAAAAGGTCAGTTTTGTAATGGTAATAGATAATAATAATAATGGCAAAGAGCCTGTCAGATGTCTTTTAACTTAGCTATCCTACTGCTAAGCCTCTACCCCAAGGAGGGCAAAGAAAGAGAAAAAGGTATTATGTATGCAAAAATATTTATAGCAGTTCTTTTTATGAAAGCAAAGAACTGAAAATAAAGTGTGCTAGCTAGCCAGATAGAAATTACTAATTTTGTTAGTTTGACCAGTATGCTTTTTAAAAAGCCTACTTTGTCACTCTAGCTTGGACAGAGCTCTTTTGCATTGCTATTGATTGCACTGAGGATGTTTTGTAGGGATCAGTTTATTAATTATAATGACAGTAATCTGTGAATAGAAAACATTTGGAGTATCTTAGATCATAGGCTTTAGACCTAGAAATGAATTTGTTGTTGAATCATTTCAGTTGTGTCTGACTTTCCATGACCCTATTTGGGGTTTTCTTGGCAAAGATACTGGAGTGGTTTGCCATTACCTTTTCCAACTCATTTTGTAGATGAGAAAACTAAGGAAAATGGTGAAGTTACTTGCCCAGGGTCACACATCTAGTAAGTGTCTGAGGCCAAATTTGAACTCAGGTTTTTCTAACTCCAGACCTGGTACTCTAAGAAAGGAATTTTCTTAAAAGGAAGATCATCTAGTCCAACTTTCTAATTTTATAGATAAGGAAGCAGAGGTAGACAAAGGTTAAGTAATTTGCTCAAGGTCACAAAGATAGAATAATAGTGCTGGAAGAGACCTTACAGATTATCTGTTCCAAACTCCCTATTTTACAAAAGAAACTGAGACCCTAAGAGATGAATTGACTTGTCCAAGAGGCACCAAAGTGGTACAATGGGTAGGATGCCGGGCCTAGGGTCAGGAAGACTTGGGTTAAAATCTCATCTCAGATGTGTGACTCTGGGAAAAATCACTTACCCTCCATTTGCCTCAATTTCCTTGACTATAAAATGAGGATAGTAATAGCCCCTACCTCCCAGGGTTGTTATGAGGATAATATGCTTAAAGATAATATTTATAATGTTACCACAATGTCTGGCACATAGTAGGGGCTTTTTCAATGTTTATTCCTTTACTTTACTTTCCCTTCCCTTCCCCCTAAGATCATCCAAGTAATAAGTGACAGGACCAGGATTCAAACCCAGGTCTTGATTCCAAATCTAGTGTTGGACAGGACGCCACCTTCCCCCTTCCCTTCATCGATCTGTAAAGCAGACAACTCCACCTTCCCCTCCCCTAATTGTTCTGTAAGCAAGCCCAACCCCTAACCTTCCCCTTCCCCTAATTGATCCATGGGCCGGAGTTTCAGCCTAGGGTTTCACACTGGCAGGGAAATTCAAATGTACACTGACCAATCACTGTAGTTTCAGTTGGCTATGGAACTTCTTTAAAAACCAGCATGCTGTCTGTGCCAACCCACCGTCTGATTTGGGTAGCCATGTACCCCGACAGTCCCATGGTAACAAATCCACTTCAAAGTCAATCTCGGGGATCTTCTGTCTCGCTTCATTCACATACAACACTAGCACCCTTTTCACTCCACCATTTAGTAAAGGGACGAATGATATTACAGGTGATGTCTTGATTTGTTAATGAATTGGATTTAAGTGAGGCAGAGTTGTGCAAAGTCAAACTCTGAACTCCAAGTCCTTTTTCACCCTCTCTACGATCCCCTAAACCATTCTACCTTGTCATTAAGAAAAGAAATCCTGGGGTGGCTAGGTGGCGCAGTGAGTAGAGTGCCGGCCCTGGAGTCAGAAGGACCTGAGTTCGGATCTGGCCTCAGACACTTAACACACACAAACAAAAAAAACCTTGGGCAAGTTACTTAACCCCAATTGCCCTCCAAAAAAAAAAAAAAAAAGCAAGAAAATAAATCCTTCCTTTGCCTTGAACCTTTGCAGTACATCTTCTATGACACTGTTGGACACTCTTGATGAGCATGTGTTTCTCTGTTTTATGTTGGCCATGTTGCCAAAATATAGTGGATTATTGAGCAAAAACATATAGTCTCATTTGTTATTAAATGTTGTACAATTTTTTAATTTTTATGTTTTTAATTTATGGAATAAAACAAATAAATAAATATGGAATAAAATAAATTATGGAATAAAAATAAAATATAGAAGATAAATTATGGAATAAAACAAAGTGTTTCCATTATATATATAGTATAATAAAAAGATGATTGCACATGAAACTTCAAATCTTGGGGCAGCTAGGTGGCGCAGTGAGTAGAGCGTCGGCCCTGGAGTCAGAAGGACCTGAGTTCGGATCCGGCCTCAGACACTTAACACACACACAAACAAAAACCTAGCTGTGTGACCTTGGGCAAGTTACTGAACCCCAATTGCCCTTCAAAAAGCAAAAAAAAAAAAAAAGAAACTTCAAATCTGTTATGTACAACTTGCTATTCCTTTTAAATATATAATAAAGTTATCATGTAAATTTCTTTTTTTGCTTCCCTCTACCCCTCTGCCCTAGAGATGACCACCATTAGACACAAATAGGTATGTGTATATATATACAAACACATATATATGTGTAAAATTATTCTAGACATACTTCTATTTATCAGTTTTTTCTCTGGATACAGATAGTGTCTTGCTTCATATGTCCTTGGGTATTTATAATAATCAAAATGACTTATTCACTCAAAGTCATTCTTTTGCTTTTTTTTTTTTCTTTTGGAGGGCAATTGGAGTTAAGTAACTTGCCCAAGGTCACACGGCTAGGTTTTTGTTTGTGTGTGTTAAGTGTCTGAGGCCGGATCCGAACTCAGGTCCTTCTGACTGCAGGGCAGGCACTCTACTCACTGCGCCACCTAGCCACCCCCCCCCAAAGTCATTCTTAAAATAATATTGCTGTTACTGTATACAATGTTCTCTTGGTTCTTCTAATTTTGCTCTTCATTATTTTGTCTAAGTCTTTCCATGTTTTTCTAAGATCATTGAGGTCATCATTTCTTACAGCATAGTTTTTATATGTACAAACTCTTTCACTGAGGTAAACCTTCAAGTTTATATTTTATTCTATGAAATCAGATGTTTTCTTAAAATAATACAGTGACAGCCTACCTGTTTCCTTCTTATATATTCAACAGTGATATAATTAATATGTGCTTAGACTTTTCTCATTAAGAATTTATAGAGATCTTTGCTTTTACTTTTTTTTTAATAAAAATTCATGTACAATTTTTTACATTCTCTTAAGAGTTTTCCCTTTTTGAGATATAAAGTGATATTTTTGAGTGGCTTCACTTTGTTTTTTTCTTTTAGCATGGATTTTTTTTTTTATTTGTGTTGCTTTGTTCAGGTCTGATTACTCTTGCCAGTGCCATTATTTTTAACAATCATTTAAAAAAAAAATGTTCAGTTCCAAATTCTCTCCCTCCCTTCAATCTCTCCCATATCCATTGAAAAGGCAAGCAATATGATAACCCAATATCATTATTTATCTAAGTGTCATTATTATGTCTTCACTAGACCTTAAGAAAAGATTGCTACAGAATGCTAGCAAACCTGTTTTATTTCATTTGTGTTTGCTAGTTTCATCTATAGATATTCCCAGAATAATCTGCTTTAGCTGGATCTCATACAAAGCTCTCTTCAGGCCCCTTTTTCCTTAGCTGCTTTTGGTTTGTAACCCTGAGGGGGGCAGTCTGCATTCTCATTTTTTCCTTCCCACCAGAAAGGGGTAGAGTTGAAATCCTCAGAGAACATATCTCCACAGAGCCAGCAAGGAAGTAGAACTTTCTCCTCTAATCCCTCTGAGATCCTCTTCTGATGAAATTTTTCATCCTGTACCAGTGCTTGCTAGAGATACCATGGCTCCAGTCAGCTTATTCTTTTAGTAGGAATCTAAACTAGCTCTGAGAAGCACCTAGGTGATTCAGTGCATAGAGCTCCAGGCTTGGAGTCAGGAGGACGTGACTTCAAATCCAACCTCAGACATGCACTAGCTGTGTGACCCTAGACAAGTCACTTAACTCTGCTTCAGTTTCCTCATCTGTAAAATAAGTTAGAGAAGGAAGTGGCAAGTCACTCCAGTATCTTTGCCAAGAAATCCCCAAATGGGGTCATGAAGAGTCAGACATGACTAAACAAGTGAGCTATGAGTTCAACTTATTCTTGGAAGAATTATATGATTAGTCACAAAACTGAACTGTGACAGCCCCCAGGGATGTGTTTTAACTTCATGCCAGAAATTCAGGGACCTAGCACAGATAGTTTGCCTTTTCTGAATTCTCATTCTCCCAGACCTCTGTACAGCCTTTGACATTGTTAATCATTCTTTCCTTCCCGATATTCTCTTCTTTCTAGGTTTTTGGGGCACCACTTTCTCCTGGTTCCCCTACCTCATCTAGACCATGCCTTTTAACCATAGATGTCCCACAGATTCTGTCCTGGACCCTCTACTCTACTATTCTCTCTATACTACTTCATTTGGTGATCTCATCAGCTTCCATGAATTTAATTATCATTTATATATAGAAAATTCTCAGATTACCTATCCTGCCCCAGTCTTTCTGCTGATATCCAGTCTTAAATTTTCAAATGCTTTCAGACATTTCAAACTGAATGTCCAGCAGACATTTTAAACTTAACATATCCAAAACCAAATTTATTGTCTTTTCCCTTAAGCCCTCCCCTCCCCCCAACCTGGCCCCTGCCTTCTTTATTGCTATAGATACCATCCTCACCATCTCTGAGGCCCCCAACCTAGGAGTCATCCTCTCTTCTCCCCATCACACTCTTCATCTCCACTCTTTTGCCAAGACCTGTCAATTTCACTCTTGCAACATCTTTTAAATCTACCCCCCTTCTTTCCTCTGACACTACCATCACTCAAGTGCAGACCCTTATCCCCTTATGAGTTATCTCGATGCTTTAGCTTTAGTCAGGCTCAAGTATCTCCCTACTCCATTCAGCCACTAAATGATTTTCATAAGGCCTAGATCAGATCATGTCACTTCCTCCACTACCCAATAAATTCCAGTGACTTCCTGTTGCCTCCAGGATTAAATACAAATGCTCTGTTTGACATTCAAAGCCCTTCATAACCTAGTCCTCTCCTACCTTTCTAGTCTTCCCCTAACTCTTCAATGCAGTATAATTTGTCTGCTTGCTCTTTCACAAACAAGACACTCCATCTCTTGGCTCTGGCCATTTTCTCTTCTGGCTCCACCCTCCTCCCCCACCCCCAACAATTCTCTTCCTCCACTTCAACTACTAACCTCCTTGGCTTCATTTAAGTTCCAACTAAAGTCCCATCTTTTACAAGTTTTCCCAACTCCCCTTAATTCTAGTTTTCTTTGTTGTTTACTCATTTCACTTGTGTCTGACTCTTCATGTCCCCATTTGGGATTTTCTTGGCAGATACACTGAAGTGGTTTTCCATTTTTCCAATTCATTTTATAGATGAGGAAACTGAGACAAACAGGGTTAAATGATTTGCGCAGGTTCACACAGCTGATAAGTCTGAGGCCAGATTTGAACTCATGAAGAGTATGATGTCAAACTCCAGAGTCATCTGAGTCCAGTGGCAAGACATGACTCCCAAAGCAGCTAAAACTTGAGGAAAAGAAGGAGACTGTAGGGAAGATTCTTTGTAGCAAATTTCTCTGATAAAGGTCTCACTTCTAAAATATATAGGGAACTAAGTCAAATTTAAAAGAATGAAAGCCATTCCTTAATTGACTTATAGTCAAAGGATAGGATTAGACAGTTTTAAGAGGAAGAAATCAAAGCTATTAATAACTATTTTAAAAAGCTTTAAATTACTAATAATTAGAGAAATTCAAATTAGAGTAAATCTGAGGTATGACTTCATACCATAAGATGGGCAAAAATGACAAGGAAAATGATAAATGCTGGAAGGGATATGGGAAAACAGGTATACAGATGCATTATTGGTAGAGCAGTGAATCAGTCCAACCATTCTGAAAAGCAATTTGGAACTATTCATACCCAGAAATACTGCTACAAGGCCTATATCCCACAGATCAAAGAAAGGGGGAAAGGGCCTGTATGTACTTATATCTATATCTATATCTATAGACAGATATAGGTGTGTGTGTGTGTGTGTATAATCTCAATCGGCAATTTTTATGGTAGCAAAGAATTAGAAACTGAAGGGATACCCATTAATTGGGGAATGACTGAACAAGTTATGATATATCAATTCAATGGACTACTTTTGTGTTATAAGACATGATGAAGGGGATGGTTTCAGAAAAACCTAGAAAAACTTGTGTGGACGAATACAGAATGAAGGGAGCAGAACCAGGAACAATTTATCCAGTAACAGCAATATTATAACAATAATCAACTATGAAAGACTTAGCAACTCTAAGCAACACAGTGACCAACTACAATTCCAATGACTCATGATGAAATATATTATCCATCTCTAGAAAGAGAACTGATGGACTCAGCATTCAGATTGAAGCATATTTTCTTTTCTCTCTTTTTTAATATATTTTTAAAAAACATAAATATATTTTTATTTTTTATTTTTAATTATTTTTAATAATACTGTGCATGAGTATATATATATATATATATATATATATATATATATATATATATTTATTTATTTATTAAACATTTGGTTTTAAAACTTTGAATTCCAGATTCATTCCCTTCCTCCTTATCACCCACCCTTACTGGGAAGATAAGCAATTCAATATAGGTTGTACATCTGTAGCTAATGCAAAACATTACCATAGTAGATATATTGTAGAAGACTGATTATATTCCGCTCCCTCCTATCCCATCTCCCACTAGTTCTATTCTCTACTTTGGTCCTGTACCTTTTCTTTTTTTTCTTTTTTTTTTTTTAATTAAACAAATGCTTTATTAACTTCTGGTTTACATCATTCATATCCACCAGATTATGAGTTACATTTTTCACCCATTTTTTCCCTACCCACCACCCCAGAATAGCAATCCCATTAGATATCCCCTCATCTAATCTGCTCTCTCCCATATCTTCTCCCATATCCCCTTCGACTTTGCCATTAGGGCAAGGTGAATCTCTGAGCCCCAATGCCTGGATATCTTATGAAACATTTAATTTTAAAACTTCGATTTTCAGATCCATTCCCTTCCTCCCTTGTCACCCACTCCCTCTGAGAAGATGAGCAATTCAGTATGTGTTGTACATGTATAGCTATGCAAAACATTACCATAGTAGATATATTGTAAAAGACTGCTTATATTTCCCTCCCACCCTTCTCACCTCCCACCTGGTCCATTCCCTACTTTGATCCTGTCCCTCTTTGATAGTGGGTGCTTCCAACTTCCCCTCCCCCCAGAATGCCCTCCCCTCCATCATCCCCCTTCTCATCCCCCTTTCCCCTACTCAGGAGAGTGAGTGAGGGTAAGATATTCCATTTAGTATGTATGCGATTCTCTCCTTGAGCCAACTTCAATGAGAATATGCTTTTGCCTTTTTGCCTTCCTGTTCTTCCCCTCCCCTGCAACTACTTCCCCTTGCCTCTTCTACATGAGATAGTTTACCCTACCCTGTCTCTCTCGATCTCCTCTTGCCACTTTCCTCTCTCACCTCTTGACTTCACCCCTTGGGAATCATCCCTTCCTTGGGGTGGCTAGGTGGCACAGCGAGCAGAGCACTGGCCCCGAAGCCAGAAGGACCCGAGCTCAGATCCGGCCCCAGACACCCAACACACAAACAAAAACCCAGCCGTGTGACTCCGGGCAAGTCACCCAACCCCAATTGCCCTCCAAAAAAAAAAAAAGAATCCTCCCTTCCCATCAAATTCAACCTGTGCCCTCTATCCATGTATACCTGTGAACATATGCCATGTACCCTTCTTCAATTATTTTCATAATGAGAAAGGTTTCATCAAACACAGTTATTGTTCTTCCATGTAGGAATGTAAATAGTCCAACTTTGATAAATTCCTTTTGATTTCTTTTCCTTGATTACCTTCTCAGGCATCTCTTGCTTCTTACGTCTGAATGTCAAATTTTCTATTCAACTCTGGTTTTTTCATCAAGAATGCTTGAAAGTCCTCTATTCCACTGAATGACCATATTTTCCCCTGAAACAAGATACTCAGTTTTGCTGGGTAGGTGACCTTTGGGTTCATTCCTAGCTCTTTTGCCCTCTGGAATATCATATTCCATGCCCTTCTATCCCTCAGTGTAGAAGCTGCCAGGTCCTGGGCTATTCTGATTGTGTTTCCACAATATTGAAATTGTTTCTTCTTGGGGGCGGCTAGGTGGCGCAGTGAATAGAGCACTGGCCCTGGAGTCAGAAGGACCTGAGTTCAGAGCCGGCCTCAGACACTTAATCCACACAAACAAAAACCTAGCCGTGTAACCTTGGGCAAGTTACTTAACCCCAATTGCCCTAAAGGAGCGGCTAGGTGGCGCAGTGAGTAAGAGTGCCGGCCTTGGAGCTGAGATGACCCAAGATCAGATCTGGCCTCAGAAAATGAGCACCCACGCATAAATAATGACTAGCCGTGTAACCTTGAGCGAGTTACTTAACCCCAATTGCTTTAAAAAAAAAAAAGAAAGAAAGAAATTGTTTCTTCCTGGCTGCTTGGAGTATTTTCTCCTTGATCTGGGAGTTCTGGAGCCTGGCTATAATATTCCTAGGAGTTTTCTTTTTGGGATCTTTTTTCAGGAGGTGATCAGTGGATTCTTTCAACCTCTATTTCCCCCACTGGGTCTAAAACATCAGGGCAATTTTCCTTGAGAATTTCTTTAAGAATGATTTCTAGGTTCTTTCTTTGATCATGGCTTTCAGGTAGTCCAATAATTTTTAAATTATCTCTCCTGGATCTATTTTACAGGTCAGTGGTTTTTCCCATGAGATATTTCACATTGCCTTCTATTCTTTCATTTGTTTGGATCTGTTTAATAGTGTCTTGATTTCTCATAAAGTCACTAGCTTCCATTTGCTCCAGTCTAACTCTGAAGGAATGAATCTCCTCAGTGAGCTTTTGAGATTCTTTTTCCATCTGGCAAATTCGACTTTTTAAGGCATTCTTCTCATTGCCTTTCTGAGCCTCTTTTGCCATTTGAGTTAGTCTATTTTATAAGGTGTTATTTTCCTCAGTCAGGCTATTGACTGTCATTTCATACTTTTCTTGCATCTTTTTCATTTCTCTTCCCAAATTTTCCCCCACTTCTCTTATCTGCTTCTTAAGGTCCTCTGTGGCCTGTAGCCAACTTGTATTTTCATTTGGGGCTTTTGGTGCAGGAGTTCTAACCTCACAGTCCTCCTCCATGCTTTGAGCCTCTTTGCCCCTAAAATAGGAGTCCAATGTTGAACTTTTCTGTTTATTTTGTTTCATTTGCCTAGGCATGTTGCCACTTAATTACTTGATTTTGGGGGCTTGTTGCCACAGTAGGACTCTGCCACCAGACAGGGGAGCTTCCGCCCAAACTTGGGGTCTTCACAACTTCCACCAGTTGTGTGGCCTCTGTAAAGCCTCCACCCACTCTGGCAAGTTGGATACCCACCCCAAACTTCCCCCCCAGACCACAATCCAGATCCAGGCAGTTTAAAGCAAAAGCGATTAACCCCCAGACTGGTTGCTGGATCTTCCTACAGTTCGCAGACCAGGAGCTAGAGCCACTACTGAAGCTGCAAAATGGCTTCTGTGCAGCTGTTTCTTCAGCAGCTTTTTGCCCCCAGGGGAGGAAGCCACGTGTTCCCCAAATACTGGTCCCAAAGTCCATAGGGCACTAACCTCTCACTTTGTCCTAGGCATATCTGTGCTGATAATTCTGGAATCACCACAATTGCTGGTGTTCTGGGGTCCCTCCAGCAGGCTGAAGGCCCGGCCACCTCGGGGCTAAAACCGTGGATCTGGGCTCTGTGCTGCCTGCTCTCAGAGTGCCGTGCTGGCTGCTCCCTGCAGGGCTGCTGGGCTGTCCTCAGCAGAAGGTTAGCTTCTCTGTGCCATTCTGTGGGTGCTGGGGCTCCAGAAGTTGTTCAGAGTCCCCTTTCACATTGTTTGAAATTTGTGTGTCATAAATATATTTTTAAAAAACATAAGAAGATGTAAATTGTTGCAAAGTAAAATAAAAACAGGAAAAAAACTATACAGAATGATTACAAAAATGTGAATGGAAAAGATAATAAAACAACTGAACTAAATGCTGTAAAATTATAATGACTGAGATTAACCTCTAAAAGATATTTGAGAAGGGGGGGCAGCTGGGTGGCACAGTGAATAGAGCACCAGCCCTGGAGCCAGGAGACTATGAGTTCAAATCCAGTCTCAGACACTTAACTTACTAGCCATGTGACCTTGGGCAAGTCACTTAACCCCAATTGCCCCTAAGAAAAACAAAAACAAAAAAAAAGATATGAGAAGGGAAACTATGGGTGTAGTAAACTACGTTTTGGTGAATTGTTTTCTGTCTCTTTAAAATAAGTGATTTGGGGGGGAGGGGTAGGAGATGTATATATTGAAAAATATTGGCGACACAGAAACAAAAAGAAATTTTTTAAAAAATTAAAAAACTGAATGGGTCAAATATACAACCTTCCTACCCCTGGGATAAATGAAAGAATTTAGATAAAAAATTTTACCCTTTCATCCAAGTTTTACACAAGCTAAAACATAGCCCTTGGGGCTTCTGAGCTCTCTAGACCAAGGATAATGCCAGGTCAGTTCGGCCCTCCTCCAAATGCTCTTGACTTTGAAAGAATGATCTTAAAATGATAACATCACAATGCTCTTCCATTATTTGAAATGCTTTGTCCCACTTAGGTAATTGGCTCTATTGTTAGCTTATGGTTGTGTCACCACTTTCATTATGTTTGAGTCTTTGAAAATTATTAGTATGTTGTTATTTTCATTATCATTTTTCCATCTTCAGCTTTCTACAGCCCACATGTGGTGGGAGCAATATCTGAACCTCTCCCCTCATGTAATTTAGGCTAGTTTTATCTTAGAATGTTTTCAGAAGTTTCTCCAGAGTTGGAAGGGATTAAGGGCTCAGACTATTGACTTCACTTATTCATTACCTGAGTACAAAAACATACACTAAGACTTGGGGGGCACCAGGTCCTTGGAGATTTGGCTGGAGTATCACAATGAGTAATGTGGGTTATGGGAGTTTGGCATAGTTAAATCAACTTGAAGTGTCCTCAGTGCCTCTTCTTAGTGGCCATACTTCTTCTATGACTAAAGCTACCAGGGCATTGACCTGAAATAGGTTCAACCCAGAACTGTTGGCTTAGTCTTGGAACATAAAGAGTTTCTTTAAGTGGGAGGCTGGACAGTGCAGAGGACGGGGATTGTCCTTGTGGCTTCTGGTCTTATCTTTTGGAGATGCCTATAGAAATGGTGGTTCCTTACTATGAGGCATCCCCATTCCTAAGACATTAGAGTAAATTTGCCTGCATTCATTGGTCAAGAAGAGAACATATTGTGTCCTTAAAAGCCATACCTTGAAGAGATTATTGTATTTTAGGTCCTCCATCTTTGTTGGGCCTTCAACTTGGAAATTTAAGACTCCACCAGATTTTCCTAAATGATCTCTTCAGAACCCAATTTACCTTCAGCAGCTGCCTATCAGGACTGAAATTGGGGAGATTAAGAAAGATGTCTACAATTAGACAAGGACAAACTCAGAACTGCTCAGCCCTTGCAGAGAATGGATGCCTTTTTGTTAGTGTTATCACCCAACTGCCTTAAGGAAAGCCTCTTGAAAAAAGGCCTCTCCCAGCCTCAAGAGAAGGGAGAGAAACAAAACAAATATTTATTAACCTCCTACTGGCTTGCAAATAAGCTCCTTTATTATCACATTTGACACTCATATGAGTCAAATTAGAGAGTTATATTTGTGTAAAATATTTAGTTTTGAATGGCTTTTTGGAAATGACAATACAGCTGAACCAACAATCCTTAGTCCTATAATTATATATGGACATAGCTAGCATTAAGGAGTAGCATAAAGGACTCGAGCTGTGAGACAATGCAAACCAAAGCAGAACCCTGGAATTTTAGAACTGTCTAACAACTGTGCTGAAGAAACTGAGTTCTTTTTGTTTTTTGAACTTGAAATTTAAGACACCAACCACAATTTTGCCACAAGGATTTTGTTCTGAGTCTTCGGTGCTAGCCACTGGGGAAGTACCTTAAAAGACAATGCTAACTAAATTCTTACCAGGAGCCCAGAGACATTTTTGAAATTAGGGATATGGACAAATGTGCCCGTTGTAATCCCATTTAATTAGCTGAGGTCAGGCAAAGTGTATCAGTTTAAAAACTCTTATTCCTGAACTGTGAACTATAATTCTTTCTCTATTGAGAGGCCTCTGAAAAGCATAGAACTCAGGCCCCAGAAACATTTCCCCTATCTTAACAGAGAGATACTGTTTGTGTATAGGAAATAGAGCAGATGTACTGGCCTAGAAGAGTCTGAACACAGGAGGGCAGTGGCAGCTTAAACCCCCCAGTCACCTTCTTTATAGTGCAGAGTAATGTCAGGCCTGCCGAAGAGTGGAGTCAGGCTCCAGCAGTGGCTGGGTTATATAAGTGCTCAAGCCCACAACAACACTCTGTTCCAATATAGAGCAGAAGAGCTTGGGCCTTAGTAATGGTGGTTGTGCTAGGGGTGTGGAACCTGTGACCTCAAGGCCACATGTGGCCTTCTAGGTCCTTGGGCGAGACCTTTTGACTGAGTCCAAGTTTTTTTTTTTAATTTTAAAGCAACTGGGGTTAAGTAACTTGCTCAAGGTTACAGGGCTAGTCATTATTTATGCGTGGGTGCTCATTTTCTGAGGCCGGATCTGATCTCAGGTCATCCCATTTAGAGCCTAGCTTGGTATTCAGTATGGGATGTTGGTCTATACCTACTTTCTGCCAAACTGCATTCAAGTTTTCCCAATTTTTTTTTTTAAAGTAATTGGGGTTAAGTAACTTGCTCAAGGTTACACGGCTAGTCATTATTTATGTGTGGGTGCTCATTTTCTGAGGCCGGATCTGATCTCGGGCCATCCCAACTCCAAGGCCGGCGCTCTTACTCACTGCACCACCTAGCCACCCCTTTAGGGCAATTGGGGTTAAGTAACTTGCCCAAGGTTACACGGCTAGGTTTTTGTTTGTATGGATTAAGTGTCGGAGGCCGGCTCTGAACTCAGGTCCTTCTGATTCCAGGGCCGGCGCTCTATTCACTGCGCCACCTAGCCGCCCCCTGAGTCCAAGTTTTACAGAACAAATCCTTTTAAAGGGATTATTCTATGAAGTTTGAATTCAGTCAAAGGGCCACACTTGAGTAGCTAGAGGGCCACAAGTGGCCTCAAGGTGCAGGTCCCCCATCCCTGTAGACCCAGGTGGTGTGGGCTGGGGGGCAGTGGGCAGAGATGCAGATGCTCTCACTAGTAAATAAGAGCAGGCAGAGACATAGGCCCTATCAGAGGTAATAGTAACCCAGGGGCAAAAGAATGGACACTGGCATGAGCAATGACAAAATGTAGGCCCATTGTAACTCATTCATTACTGTAAAGTAAAACTAATTAGCTGTCCATGCTGCTGCCAGTATAATACCTGGTGATTATGATACATATATATATATATATATATATATATGTATGTATGTATGTATGTATGTATGTATACATATGTGTGTGTGTGTGTGTTTATCCTCTCCGGGGAGGGCTTAGAAGACAAGGGGGTGGCATTATTGGGAAGGTACTTGATTTATGGCAACAAGGGAGAGATCAAAGTGGCTAAGTAGCTCATACTGAAGTAGGACAATTCTTCAGAGACTTTTTAATGGGCAAAGATTTTATCTTTCATCTGGGTGACAGTATAGGGCAATTCTCCATGACCTGTGATGAGGATCAGTAATTGTGGAGAAAGTGTCATTGACTGTTTCTGTTATTGCTTCTAGCAGAATGGATGCCTTTTTACATTAAGAGACCCACTATAAACTGCAAAGATTTGGTATCACCCACTATGTGGACTTAATCATTTAGCTTGGTCCTTTTGGGAATTGCTACATTGTTTTGTTTTTGTTATATTTCTGTTTTAGTTTTTCTTTTTGTCCTTTAGTGCTACCTGTATCAGGCTTCTTGAATTTCAGGTCAGAGTATGCCAATAACAGACCCTAAATCATTTGAGTAGTAGAAAGTCCTCTGGAAGACCTCAAGGACTTTACCATTAGGAAATGGAGTACGGTAGCAGCAATGTATTAACCCACAGCCCCATGCAATTTTGGCTAATTTTTTGCTTAAACATTATTGAGACATTTCTCCAGATTTGGCTGGCTCAGGGAGCAAGGACTCAGACTAGTGACTTCACATGAGTACAAAGCACCAGTGTAAACCTAGGGGAGGGTGTTCTGTGAGGTTTGGCTGGTAAATCACAATGGGTAATGAAGAGGGAAGGGTGATAAGGAGGGGGTGAGGGTAAGAGGTTCTGCCAGGGATCCACCCTGGCATCCAGTCTGGAAGGAATTCACCAGGCTCAAGCAAACTCTGAAGCCGAAATTGTAAAGTTTATTGTTATGCTGTAGAGAACAGCGGGCAAAGATTCTTATGGAACCTGCAAACTTGCAGAGGCCACAGGCATAGTTTTAAGGTGTCAATTATGCTAACTAGGTGAGTAAGGGTAGGATCAGGGAGGAGTTAAGGAGTGGTCAGTGCTCAAAGGACCATGCACTTTTAATATCAACTGCGCAGGTGTATTGCCCATGATTCACTGGGAAATAGCTAAAGGGGGGGCTAGCTGGAGGTATGGTTTTAGGCCTGACATGTCACTAAAGAGTGCCCAGTCTGCCACCCACCAAGGTCATCAGAGACAGTGTGGGTATATAATTGACTAAGGAGTTACCCTATAGATAAGGTATTGAAGAATTTATGGTGGAGCTGGCCACTCTAACTAAAGGAGATAACATTTACATAACTTATTGTTTCAAGAAGAGATGAACATGTCATGAGTTGTTGCTGGGCAGAGTGCTGGAAGGGGGAAGGGGCACAGTCAATGCTCTGAGGCTGGGGGGTGGGGTGGAAATGTGATTGTACAGACTGGTTTTACAAATTGATTTTACAGACATAGATCCCAAAGCACCCCATTTACAAACTGATGTTACAGATTGATACTACAGACATATATACATCCCAAGGACCCCATCAGGTAATACGGGCAAAGGAGTCTTGCTTAGCTAGATCAACTTGAGGTGTCTCACTGATTATATTTGTTTAATATCCTCCTACTCGAAGTAAACCTCTATTTTGTTCCAATACTGAACTTAAATTATTCAGATAAGACTCCTCCCAGAAGACCACACAACACTATAGATATATAGCAGCTAGCTTATTCCTAAGAAAGAGTGGGAGGATGAGGAACTCAGTTCTTCCTAACTTCTCTATAAACATGAAGTTTTCAATTCCCATATAAAGGAAGAAGGGTTACTTTTAAACAGCCACAAATCCTTCTTCTATTTGTCTGTTATTAAAATTCTACTAAAGGCTTTGGAATCTGCAGGGTTAAAGAAATGCAGCTAAAATTTTCTAAGTAATCATCGATTACTATGTTACTTCTAATTCTTTAACAATGTTGCTTTCTTTTCAGAGTAACTAGCAGGTATCTGTGAAACACAAAGTTGTCTGAAAATTACTCATTTCTTTCCACTCCCTCTTTTCTTCTGGAAAGGGATAGAGTTGATCTTCTCAAGACACACCTTTCTCTTCCCATATGAATGGCTCAGGGCATGACTTTTTCTTTGGTCATCAGCCTCTCTTACCTGCATTGCTCCTCCTCTCTCTTTCATTACAACAATTTGCTTGCTTTATAATGATCCTCAGGTCCACTTCTATTTCTCTATTATTATATTTATATATTATATGCATTTATTAATATAATTATCAAGTCTCAGAGCTCCACCCCCCCAGTTAGGAAAAGTGAGAGATTTGTATCTCTAGCCTATTTAAATTCTAAGTATTTCCACCTAATCCCTGGCTTCTTCCATTCCCTTTTACTTGGTATATAATAAATGTACAGACAAGCAAGACCCTCTCCTACTAGCTTTCACATAAGCTCTTTTATTATCTTCTTTGAGTCACATTAGAGGGAATTATATGTATGTAAAATAGTTGGTTTTGAATGACTTTTTGGAAATGACAAAACAGTTGACAATACAATCCTGTAGTTATGTATGGACATAGGATCAAAGAGTATTAAGTACTAAAACATAGCATTAAGGAGTAACATAAGAACTCCAACTATGAGATCAATGTAAACCAAGGCAGATCCCTGCAATTTTAGGATTGTCTTACAATTGTGCTGAAGAAACTGAGTTTTGTTTGTTTTCAGGAAAGGAGAAGGTCCTAGGGGGATATATTTAGGGGCAGGTATCTATTCTGCTACTTCTCTCCTAACAACCCTGTGATACTTACATACTATAAATATATAAGTATTATTCTTCTAATAAAGCCTTTATATCAGGTATCTTTATCTAATCTTCTCTTCTTACAGAAGAAGAGGTTCCATAGCCAGGTTAAGTAAGCTGAAATTACAGTGATTGGTCAGAGACCCTGGGCTGGGACTCCTGCCCACAGATCAAATCAGGGGAAAGCAAGGGGTGGGGATCCTGCCTGTTTAAAGGAAAGGCAAGGTTGAGTTGCCTGCTTTACACATCAATGAAGGGAAGGGCAAAGTGGAGTAGTGTCCAACATATCTCCCTGAAAGAGGTTACCCACTAAGAGGGTTAGGGTTGCTCTGGAGACCCCAAAATACCAACATGCCAGGTCTTGCTGAATGAATTCGACTCGAGTCTTCTCAGCCAAAGATAAGTAAAATTTATTAAAAGTTCTCTTGCATTAGACACAGAGTAAGTCTGTGCTAGGTCATTCATTCTATGGTGCTCTCATAGAGCTCTCACTATTCTATGGTGCTATGGCAAACATGAAGACCAGACGGAATCTTATATACAGAAGGTTGTGGAAGGAATCTAGGGGTGGTCTAGAGGAGGAGTTTGGGGAGGGTCTTCAGGAGTTAATGAGGTCAAATGAGTGATTCAGGGTGGAAAGTAGCTGGAGACTATAGACAATGGTGGGCTAGGCCAGTTCAAGCTTGAATTGATATTTTGATAGGTGAGAAGTCTAGTAACTTGAGGGTGGGAAGTCCAATAACACAATGCAAGGCTTATTGCCTCATGCAAATGCCTCATCAAATGGGATGATTTAATCAAGAGTCCAAGGGAGGTTCCCAGAGCCTGTACCTCAAGGACTCAAAGGAGAGCTTGAGGGGGCTCCCAGAGCCCATACCTCATCACCCCCTTCCCCTCAGGATTCTAGGAGTATTCCAGAGGGGTTATAGGGATATCTTTTGAAAATTTTAAAATTCATTTTTATCTATTTCATTAAATATTTCCCAATTACATTTAAAAGGGTTTTTTTAAACATTCATTTAAAATTTATTTGAGTTTAAAATTCTCTCCCTTCTTCCTGCCCCTCCTCCACCCCTTAAGAAAGCAAGAAATATGCTAATATCTATGTGAAATTATGAAAAACATATTTCTGTATTAGCCATGTTGCAAATGCAAATTACACCTGTGTATGTGTGTGTGCGCGCGCATGCATGCACACACACATTAGAATTAGAATTTGCAGAATGTTTATTAGCTGGCAGTCAACTGTCTCCCAGGTAAAGACCAAGGGAAGGCAGCCCCAACCTGCCTGTCGAGCAAGCTATTATACAGACTTCAGTGGGTAATTACAATTGATAAAACAAACAGGCAATTGTTGCTGCATAGGGATGTAAACTAAGGGGGAGAGGGCCATGTAAGCTAACTGGGCAGATCTTGTCTTGGTTACAAGGATGTTTGCATAGGCAACCACAGGGTGAAGCTTCACAAGGGTCATAGCTTCTCAGGTGGTTTCTGGGGGCCCTTGTGTAGGAGCTAGCACTATGGGAACCTAATTGACACTTCAGATCTTTGTCTCGATCAGAGTAGCTGAGTCTTTTAGGTTTGATGATTGTTATAGTATTGCTATTACTGTGTACAATACTCTCCTGGCTCTGCTGACATCACTTTGCATCCATTTATATCAGACTTCCCAGGTTTTTCTGAAACCATCCTCCTTGTCATTTCTTATAGCACAATAGTAATCATACTTGTTAGCCATTCTCCAATTAATGGGCATCCTTTCAATGTCCAATTCCTTGCCACCGCAAAAAAGAGGTACTCTAAATTTTTTTGTACAAATAGGTCTTTTCCCCAAACTGTTCTTCTGAATGGTTGGAGCAGTTCACAACTCTATCAACAATGCATTAGTTTTGGGACAGCTAGGTGGCACAGTGAATAGAGCACCAGCCCTGGAGTCAGGACGACCTGAGTTCAAATCTGGCCCCAGACACTTGACATACTCACTAGCTGTGTGACCTTGGGCAAGTCTCCTAACCCCAATTGCCTTGGCTTCCCCCTCCAAAAAAACCCCAATGCATTAGTTTTGGGGATATCTTTCTGATGCTATTGGCTTAAGCCTCTTTTCAGGTGTGTTCTCCCCAATATCAATTACTAGTTATAGTTATCATCTCTTTATTATTGATACCCTTAAATAATTAGTGACCAATTGATATTAATTATCTTTTACAAAGAGAAATTTACTGAGAAGATATAGCATGAACAGAAGTTATAAAACTTTTCTACTCAGATTATTTAAGATCATTTTCTTACCGATCCTCTTTACAATTAATTGACTTTGTCCTATAATTGCTTAACTCATGGTTCTTTGTCTCTGAACTTGATTCTGAGTTCAGCTAGCCTATAATGAGTTAAGTTTAAAAAATCTAGCTCTCCTGTTAAAGTTGGGGAATATGTGAAAAAGCAAGGGAGTTTGGGCCACCAAGCTATCCTTCAAGGATGACTGGTTTGCTGTCTAAAAGTCTGGGTCACTCTCTCACACCTGGACTCAAATAATGAGCACTTCTTAGTCTCATGAGAGAAAAAGGGGGGGAATCACTGTTAGCCCCCATTAACAAACTTCCAACCAATCATGTTGATCCCTGCCAGGTAATCTTCAGAATCTTCCTAAAATAATTCAAACAGAAACAATTCAATTTTCTGGTGTGGGGGTGGGAGACTGTCCAGGTTTCACAGGCCTACAACAGTAAAGTTAGAAAAATGGCTCTGTAGACCTTCAGTTTGGTATGCAGCTCAATACCTCTTCTCTCCCACACTTTCCCACAATTTTTTCGAAGATGATTCCACTTACCGTTGGTATATGTAATGTGCCCATACTCATGGACAACACAAAAATCTAGTAAACTTGAAAGATGAACAACTCTTGTTGTGAGAGAACTCAGAGGTGCCAAATCTGAATAGCAGACCCAAGTAATAGAAGGCTGGCAAATGAAGACCAGCTTACAAAGCTTGGAATTGGATTCATGTTGTTTTGTTTTTTCTGCAGTAGCCACTGTAATGAAGAGCCCTGGGAAGCTAGCATAAGTTTCACAATCAAATCTAATCTAGTCAGCAAGCTTATATGCCTCCCAAAAGGAGTAAATGGTAGGTTTATGAGGATACAACTGCCATTTGCAGGAGAGTGCTATGCCACCAGCATCATTGCATATACTCCCACCATGATGAACCTGATAAGGTCAAAGAAAAATTTTATGAACACCTAAAGACCCTCATCATTGATGTGCCAAAAGAGGACAGACTTGTAATTCTGGATGATTTTAATGCCAGAGTAGGCACAGACTATCACACATGGCAGGGAATCCTTGGGAGGAAAGGAGCCAAAAACGGTGCATCTCAGGACCTTCTCATCACCAATGCTGCCTTTCATTTACCTAAATGCAGTAAAATGTCATGGATGTACCTTTGAAGCAAGCACTAGTATTTAATAGGCTATGTCATTGTAAAGATAAGAGACAAGCAAGATGTGAGAGCGATGAAGGCGATGTGTGGTGCTGAATGCTGGACCAATCAGGCTTATCCTCTCCAAACTAAACATTTGCATTCAACAAAAGCAGAAGATTCAAGAAAGACTCAACATATTGGAGCACTGAGGAAAGGGTGGAAGGATACAAGCTAGGGTTGGGGTGAAGCCATTACTACAAAGCATTTGTCACAACAAGTTCACTGAATGAGGCAAAGCTAATGGATGAGGTGCTGTAACTCCCTCTTGGTTGCATTAGATCCATTGTTTTGCTAGGTCAAGCAGGTCACTTGGGACTTGTCTACTCACCAAGTTTAGCTGTCCACAAAATCTGGCATGGATTGTAGCTGCTGGACCTGTAGTGGCTAGCTCTTCTGTTCTTTCAAAGATCACAAGATTGCAGCCTAGTCCAATACTACTTAAGGGCAGAAAAGAACAAATGCAGAGAAGCAAAGAACAGAGATTTATATTTACAGGCTACTTATTTATATTTATAGGCTATTTGTATTTACAGGTCCTGGTGGGGAGATTAAGGTTTAAAACCTTTCTCCTTACTGAGGGCTTCATAGCATGTCTTCTTCACTTGAAATAGCCAGTCAAGAAAGAAGGAAAACCCTGACCTGTTAGTACTTCTTAAATGCATGTCCCATTCCAGCTCAGTAACCAACCAAAAAGTCTGTTTCTTCATCACTTGATGAGTACACCAGAAAAAAGTTATAGCTGTGCATTCTCTGCACCCCATATGGGGATTGCAACAGCTCAGCATGCTGAACATCCTGATAAGGACTGGGCTTGACTAATCCCCTGTTACATGAGTTTTGTTGAAGAGAAAACTGCCCAAGGTCATTGCCCAGGCTCAATGGGATTCAAACAATGTTTCCTAACTCTGAGTTCAGCTCTTTTTCTACTATACCAGGCTATCTATTTAAGTTTTAAGTTGAAGACAGTGAGTTCATTTTTAATTCTCTTCAGTTTAACTTTTAAAGGAACATCCAGGCAGTTGAAAATGAAAGATTGAATCTGATGTTCAAGTTATGTAGGACTTCTTTTGCTTTTTCTGGCATTATGGTGCCTGCACTGAGTGGCCTTTTCATCTTATTTTCCACTAGGTTTTCAGAATAAAGAGGTTTCTTGATGAGAAACAGAAGCAAAATTATAGCATTCCTTATTGGATTTGCATGAAAACTGGTGATAAGATCAGGTACTGCTACTCAGACAGTGGAGAAAAACCCATGTTGGGTTTATACAAATATAATGACATATTTGTTTTATACCAAGTCTAAACACCTTACTATATTGCTCCTGATAAGAAGTAAATGCTATTACCATCCCATTTGTGAAGCTGTTTGTTAAGGTACAGTGAACAACTTAAAGAAACTAACCTTGCCATTTTCTTTTCATGCATTGTGTTGATAAGTTCAGTAATAAACAGGTATGGGATATTGAGAAAAGGTATACTATAGCAATGCAGATTGAAAGAAAAACAACTACAAAAAAATGAATATTCCAAAATTTAAAAAAGAATAAGCTCGGTCCAAAGAAGTGCTAGAAGACACTTCCATCCACTCCTCTGCAGAGGTGGTGTGGGGTTGGAGGTCCATAGATGTGGATCACTGAATATGACAATTTTTTTTTATGTATTGATAGGTTTTGTTGAATTCCCCCCTTCTTACTTACTTTTCTTTTCTTTTTGCCTTTTTTTGGGAGGGCAATTTGGATTAAGTGACTTGCCCAAGGTTACATGGCTAGTAAGTATTAGGTGTCTGAGGCTGGATTTGAACTCAGGTCCTCCTGACTCCAGGGCCAGTGCTCTATTCACTGTGCCACCTACCCGCCCCTGTTACTTTCTTTTCTTAAAAATTGTTTATTATAAGGGATAGTTCAATAGGAAAGGTTATGGGGAGGGATAATAGGGAGAAATCTAGGTGGTATTTAAAGGAAAGAAATACATTAAAATCTATTTTAAGAGACACATAGGAAATCAACAGAGATACAACTATAAGGCAATCCCCAGTAGATGTGGTCAAAGAATATTAACAGTTTTCAGAAGAATAAACGCATACTATCAATAACCATATGAAGAAAAATGCTCCAAAACACTGAGGTATTGTGTCACACCTATTTCGGTAAAGAAGATCACAGAGGATAACAATCATTTGGAGAATAGAGAGTAAAGAAGGGGGTGGTCATCCCATGGTCACCAGCAGTACAATTGTAGCAGTAGCCAGTGTCTGCCACACATCTATAGTTCCTTTTGTCAAGAACATGAGATGACTTGTGAATGAACAAGCTGGGAGGGGAGGCAAGCCAGTTTATCTGAAATAGCAAGACAGTCAGAAAGAGAGAGAGAAAGAGAAAGGCAGCATGAACCAAGCAAGTCAAACCACCACTACCTTGACCACCATTTCTTCTCAGATCCTGATGAAGAGGGACAATGACCCTGAGCTCAAGAGCCTTGGGAATAGTAGTACCAAACCTGCCACCAGCCCAGTCCCTAAAGCCACCATTGAGGGAAGAAATATTTATGGAGAAGGGGCTAACCTTCCCCATCACCACCAGCAACAATTGATGACTGATGGTCAATTGTTAGCAATAGCTATTGAAGATCCAGAAAAGAAAGTTCTTGTCTCCAAAGCCTTTGGCACTGCCAAATCAGCCAATTAGTTAATAAAGATTTATTAAGCATCTATTATCTATTATGTGCCAAGCCCTGGAAATACAAGAAAAGGTAAACGAATCCCTGCTCTCAAAGAGTTCATGGTTAAATGGAAAAGACAACATGCAAAGAACTATGTACAAACGATCTATCTATGGGATAAATTGGAAATCAGTAGAGGGAAGGAATTATAATAAGAAAGATTGGGAAAGGCTTCCTGTAGAGGATGAAATTTTAGCTGAAATTTGAAAGAAGCCAGGAAAGCCAGGAGCCAAAGATAAAGGAACATTTTAAGTATAAGGGATGTTCAGTGAAAATGCAAAGAGGAAGTTGGAGTGTTGGATGGGCAGAGTGGGGATGTAAGGTTTAAGAAGACCTATATGGTGAGGGGGACAGGTTATGAAGGACTTTGAACACCAGAGGATTTTATATTTGATCCTGGAGGTGATAGGGAGCCATTATAGTTTATTAAATCGGGAGATGGGGAAACCTATGTTTTAGGAAAATCACTATGTCAGGTGAATGGAGGATGGATTAGAATGGGAAGACTTGTGACAGGTGGATCAACCAGCTGTCTATTGTGATAGTCCAGGTATCAAGTAATGAGAGCCTGTACCAGGGTAGCAGCAATATCAGAGTAGAGAAGGGGACATATGTGAGATGTTATGAAGCTAAAATTGACAGACTTTGGCAGCCGATTAGATATAGGGAGTGAGAGAGAGAGAGAGAGAGAGAGAGAGAGAGAGAGAGAGAGAGAGAGAGAGAAGAGAGGAGAGAGGAGAGAGGAGAGAGGAGAGAGAGAAGAATTGAAAATGAGACCCATGCTGTAAGCCTGGGGGACTGGGAGGAGGATGGCAGTAAATTTAAGAATCATCAGCATAGAGATGATAATTATGGAGTTGATGAGATCACCAAGTGAAATAATACAAAGGGAGAAAAGAAGTCCTAGAACAGAGCCTAAATGGTTCAACATCAGAAATTGATATGATTTTATCAGTGAAGATGACATTTAAGAGGCATTACCACATAGTTTGCCTCTGAATTGTAAGGATAGTAGGTCTTTCCCCTCTGACTTGCAACCAAAACCTCACATATGTGTTGTCTTCTCCATTAGAAAGCTCCTTTAGAATAGGGACTGTTTTCCTATTTCTACTCCCAGTGCTTGGTAGAGTGCTGTACATGTAGTAATTGGTTAATAAATGCTTTCTTCATTTATTCATTCATCCAGATAGAAACAGTTACTTTTGAAGTTTCTATAGTATAAAAGGCATGCTAATACATCATAAGTAGAGTTGCAAATACATCCAATCATTCTGGAAAACAATTTGGAATTCTTTAAGAAATCATGAAGCTGTTCATTTCTTTTTTTTTTTCAGGGGGTGAAGTCAGGATAATTGGGGTTAAGTGACTTGCCCAAGTTCACAGGGCTAGTGTTAAGTGTCTGAGGCTGGATTTGAACTCAGGTCCTCCTGATTCCAGGACCAGTGCCCTATTTATTGTACCAAAAACATGAGCAAGATCCATGTAACAATTTAGAAGTGAACCCTTACACTTAACACACACAAACACAAACCTAGCCATGTGACCTAGGGCAAGTTATTTAACCCCAATTGCCCTCCAAAAAAAAAAAAAGAATTGAACCCTTTATTGGTGTCATGTTGGCTGATCAGGCACATTGGCTGAATGGGCCCCTCCCCAGCACCTGAACCCAGGCAAAGCTTCAGCTTTTAAAGGCAACCACACGGCCAATGACTAGGTATTACATAAGCAGGAACTTTCAAAGGCTAAAATCAGTGATTGGTCAGTACACATTTTGAAACTCCTGTATACACCAAGTCTCCCTAGGTGGGGCTAAATCTAGGTCTGCCCACCTCCAGGAAGGAGAGCTGTTGAGGGGAGGGCAGAGCTAAACCTGGCAGTCTGCTCACTTCTGTGAAGGAGAGCTGGTTGGGGGGTGGGAAAGAATAGGGCCAGGTACATTTCCCACTTCTTATGTGAGTCAAACCCTTGACACAGCCAGGGCTGAATCATACAGGTCAGTCAATTCTGTTCCCAAGGGCTGGTAGTGGGGATCCCTAACAATTAGCAATTTAACAGAATTAATAGGGAATTAACAAATTGTAGAAAACAATTAATGAGGTAGGGTCCTATAATCAGGGCCAGAGTCAGCAGGAGGAGGGGTCCAGGTACAACATTTACCCCACTCCTCATGGACAGTGTCAAACCCTGACTCTGACATGGTACAGTGGGGCTGCATTTTCCCATCGGTCCTCTGGTTGAATTTCTCCAGGAAAGAAGCTGTCCCAGTAAAGATCAGGTCTGGACTCTTGGGAAAACTCTCATGCATCTGATGTTGTCTTTTTCAGATCCCTTGGCTCGGAGGAGGGGTAATCTTTAGATGACCAGAGTTCATAGGTACAATATGTACAAGCTGGCACAGCCAGCCAGACCTGACAAGAGTTCTCAGAAACATGATTTAACACCCATGGTACATATAAAGGTCCAGTTTTCTAGCCATGCAAGATTAGCTTCAAACAGTATAAACAAATAGTTCAGTTTTTTTAGCCACACAGGGCTAAGCTCAAGCAATACAATAAGGTTTTCTCACAATTTTACAAAATGACGTGATTATATTAAGACAGGTACACAATTACATGTCACCAAGATAACCAAGAAAACTTACATACAAACTAAACAAGAATCATTATTAGCATACAATTCCTATTTATTATCCCAGTGATAATATTTATCCCAGTGACCTATTTCATTTAAACAACACTTTTAAATCCCAGATGCTTCATGTAGTTACGGAATTTGAAAAGGAGTTCTGCTTTTCCAGTTTAGATCTAGAGGTTACCAGATAATTCTGACTTAAGATAATTTAGCATAATCACATAAGATTAGTTCCATAATTTGAAACTAAAGAGAATTTTCAGTTTATTTATTCTTTGTTTATTTCCACCTTTCCTAAATCCTGTACCTGGTATAGGAATCTTTTGGAATTCAAAAATCTTTTTTTTAAATGATTTCATCTGCCCTTTGTAAAATTATCAGACAGTTGCTTTAATAAAGTAACATTAGTTTCACCCTTACCACTATCTTATACAATCCTTGTGCTAAAATCCAAACCTCTGATCTTATTCCCAAACATGCTCAAAGCTTGAATTCACATAATAGAAAATTTTAAAGCCAAGTTTTACACATCTGTATTTAATTCTACAGGAGTCATCTAAATCTTATCCTGTTTCTTTCCTCAAACTTCACTATCCTGGTCAATTAGGCATCTATTTCATTACATTTTTCCTTATTATTAATTATCTCCTTCTTTGAAGGATGTTATCTCTATATATTTATTCGTTTATTTGGCCCTGAATATTACTTCTCAATGAATTTGCTATAGAAGAAAAAGAGGGACTATGTCATAAACCTTGCCAGAAGGAAAACTTCCTTAGCCCTGTTTGGATCCAGGCATGAGTAATTTCTGGTAGTCATTTAGATAACCACCAGGTGCTTAAAGCAGGGCTTAGGCATAAATAGGTTGGGGGTGGGGTTCCTTTTCAGAAAGAAAATGCACAATTGGGAAATAAAGTCAGAGAGATCCCACCTGGGCAGCGTCCAAGATTGTCTCCAAACTTTTCCGAGCACAGACATCAACCTTGAGCAGTTTGCAGCCTGAAGCCTCTGCCATCCCTTTATTGGCTTTTACGACAATGGATTTCTGGAATCAAGGCTCAGAACAATAATAGTAAAAATTTACAGTCTCCCAAATTACTAAATAGCAAATAAATATGGACTAGTGTCCTTCAGATAGGACAATCTAAAATTTGATTGAGCTATTAATTACAAAATCAAGTTTCAAATCTTTCTGCCTTCCCCAAACTTCCTCATGCTCTCCCAACATACTTAACCATCTAAAACTGATATCAAGTATTTGTAAACAGGAGAGGCTGGATAAACCCCATTTATCCCCAAACCTTCTTATCTTTCCAAATCCCTCAAACCCATTATCCAGTCTATTCAGCTTTCCTTTACAACTTAACCATAAACAAGATATCTTCAGGAATCTAAATCTTTTACTTATAAATTCAATTACAAATGTTAACTTTACTTATGCCACGCAATAACCACAAATTCAAATTAAAACTCAAGATCTCTTCTGCTTTACAACTAACTGCTTTAGTTTAACAATAATTCAGTTGAAAACTTTATAGACTTTCAGAAATTATCACAAAAGACCTTTCAAAACATCTTTTCTAAAAGTATTTCTTTCCTTAAAGACAGTTTGAATTTATTCTGGTGTTAAGAGGAATAATCAATCACTAAACCTTTATGGAAGAAAAAGCAATTGGAAAGTTTTAAATGATATCTTTCTTTTCCTTAGCAGTTTGCATAATTTTCTAACTACTTTTAATTCTAGATGAAAAATATTAGATTACCCAGTAAGATAACACATAAAGTCTCATATCTTTTACTGACTATGTGCTCTGATCATAGAAAATTTGCTATAGAAGGAAAAAAAATCAGGGACACATGACACTCCAAATATGTTCCCAAGAGTTTTACCTTAAACAGCAAATTCACCAATCAATGTTTAGAGCATTTTTTCTGTTCCTCAGACAGTATCATTCTCACCTTAACAACTTTTAAACTTTAAGAGAAACTGCTTTTCTTACAACTAGTAACACAATTATGTTAAATTAAATATCATTTATCATGGTAAATATCAGCAGTATTATTACTATTTGTTTGTAACACAATATAAAACTTTAAATTATCAAATTTTATAACATGAGAATCCAATTCACATGAAACAAAATCCAGATTTTAAAAATTGCTGTAATATCATTCCTACTTCAAAATGTTTTTGTTTGTTTGTTTGTTTGTTTTTAAGCACTTGGGTTAAGTAACTTGCTCAAGGTTACATGGCTAGTCATTATTTGTGTGTGGGTGCTCATTTTCTGAGGCTGGATTTGATCTCGGGTCATCCCAAGTTCAAGGCTGGCGCTCTTACTCACTGTGCCACCTAGCCGCCCCTTTTAGGGCAATTGGGGTTAAGTAACTTGCCCAAGGTCACACGGCTAGGTTTTTGTTTGTGTGGACAACAAACACTATTAATTTTCCCTTTACAAATTCAGGAAACAGATCAAGCAGAGATAACCAAAAAATTTCTGGTTTTTAAAGTAATCTCAATATCCTATTTCCAGCTTTTTTTAAAATTCCAAATGCTTTATTAACTTCTGGTGTATATCATTCATTTCCATCAGATTTTGAGTTACAATTTTTTCCCCATTTTTTCCCTACCCACCACCCCAGGATAACAGTCATACTGATATCCCCTCATCCAATCTGCTCTCTCCCATCTCTTCTCCCATACCCCCTTCGACTTTTCCAGTAGGGTGAGGTGAATCCCCAAGCCCCATTGCCTGCACATCTTATCTCCCAATTATATGCAGAATAGTATTAATCATAGTATTTATACATTAAAAAAATTTTTTTTATTTTAAAAGGAAGATAAGCAACTCAGTATATGCTGTACATGTGTAGCTATGCTAAACATTGCCATAGTAGATATATTGTAAAAGACTGACTATATTTCCCTCCCTCCCATCCCACCTTCCACCTGGTCCACTCCCCACCTTGATCGTGTCCCTTTTCAAAAGTGGGTGCTTCCAAATTCCCTCCTCCCCAGCCCACCCTCCCCCCCATGCTCCTGTAGGGTGGGACACCCTATTTAGTATGCATGTCATTCTCTCCCTGGTCCAAATTCAGTGAGAATAAGGTTTTGCCTTTTTGCCTTCCTGTTCCTCCCCTCCCCTGCAACCACCTTACCCTGCCTCCTCTACACAAGATAGTTCACCCCATTGTCTCTCTCCATTCCGCCTCACCACATTATTCTCTAACCTCTTAACCTCACCTTTTAAGTATCATCCCTTCCTATTAAATTCGACTCTATCTATGTATACCTGAAAACATATATACACACACTCACATATGTATTCATATGCCCATATACCCTTCTTCAACTATTTTCATACTGAGAAAAGTTCATCAGGTACAGTTATTGTTTTTCCCTATAGGAACGTAAATAGTTCAACTTTGATAAGTTCATAGTGATTTCTTTTCCCTGTATACCTTCTCAAGTATCTCTTGCTTCTTGTATCTCAATGTCAAATTTTCTATTTCAATTGCTCCAATTCCCTCAGGAGGGAGAGGGTATGCAAGTCCCAACCCCACTCCCCTTATATTTCAGAGGGCAGAGAACTCCTTCTACCAGCTTCTCCCTCTCCTCCCCACCACAACCAGCAGCAGCAGGCTTGGGGTGGAGGCCTGTATCTTCTCCTGCCCCTGGCAGCACAGGCAGGGGGTTGGTCTGCCCTGTCCCTGGCCTAACATCGAAGCCAGGTTAGCCAGCCCCATCTCTCCCAGCTGTTGCAATGCAGAAGGAGCACCATGAGGCCTCCTCCCTGCTGCCACAATGGCTCTCTCTACCCTGGCTTTTCTTATCTCTCTCTTTCGCCAAAGGGGAGACAAAGAGAAAGCTGAAAGTTCAACTGTTGCCCTAGCTGTCTCTGAACACAGAAGCTGTTAGTTACAGACAGACAAACTTTTCACAAGAAACACATAAGACTCCCAGATACTAACAGATAGACCTGTGCAAACCCAGTCACATACCAGATGGCAGGCCAGGATACAGCTAGCTCTGCCCCCAGAAGGCCCACCCAGTGTCTTTGGGTGGTCCAAGAAAGAGGGGAACATATGGCTGCGTCCATCTGCCCCAATTTCCCAGCAGATGAGTACTCACAGAAACAGAAACCAAACAGAACTTACTTCCAGAGGCTGGTACAAAGGTCTGGGTCCCCCAGAGCCAAAATGAGATCTGATCAACATCAGGGGATGGTCTGGACTTTCTCAGCCTTGAGTCCTGAGCCCTGAAAAGATTTCAGGTGCTGACTGCTCTAGTAAGTCAGAGCCAAGTAGTCGCCTTCCCCTGAGGCTTTATTCACCTAAGGAATCCTCTACTATACACACAGCCTGAGCAGATCTAGGACTGAAGGAAAGGAGATATATATAGATTCATAGTGATGAGGGAAGGGTAATAGGTTCTACCAGGGACCCTGATCATTATCATTGACCAGAAACCCTGCGATTCAGTCTGGAAAGAATTCACCAGGCTCAAGCAAACTTGGAAGCCGAGATTATAAAAGTTTATTGTTAAGCTGTACAGCACAGTGTGCAAGGATTCTTATGGAACCTGCAAACTTGCAGAAATCACAGGTATAGTTTTATGGAGTCAAGACAGTAAATAAGGTGTCAATTATGCTAACTAGGTGAGTAAGGGTGGTAATATTAGGGAAGAGTTAAGGAGTGGTCAGTGCTTAAAGGAACATGCACTTTTAATGTCAACTGTGCAAGGTTATTGCCCATAATTCACTGGGAAATAGCCCAAGGGGGGCTACCTGGAGGTGTGATTTTAGGCCTGAAACATCACTAAGTCAGCCAGTGGTCAGGGCCAACTGAGGAGTGCCTAGTGTGCCACCCATCAAAGTCAAGTTTGACAAGATGGATGTTGGGAACCAAGGCTAAGGGAGACTCAGTATGGGTATAATTGGCTAAGGAGTTAACCTATAGATAGAGCACTGAAAGATTCATGGTGCAGCTGGCCACTCTACTAGGGGAGATAACATTTGCCTAAGCTAAAATGTTTATAGATAGTTTAGTGAAAGATTCATAGGTAGCTTGTTATTGTTTCAAGCAGAGATAAACAGTTCATGAGTTGTTGCTGGGCAGAGTGCTGGCAGGGGGAAGAGGCAGTGTTAATGCTTTGAGACTGGGAAGGGGGGGATGTGATTTTACAGACTGGTTTTACAAATTGATTTTACAGACATAAATCCCAAAACATCCCATTTACAAACTGATGTTACAAACTGATATTACAGACTGATATTACAAACATAGACTGATGTTACAAATATATATCCCAAGCACCCCATCACATAGTATCCCTTTTTTTGTGGTAATAAAGAATTGGAAGCAAAGTGGGAGCCCATGGATTGGAGACGGGCTGAACAATTTGTTATATGAATCTAATTGTTCCACTTGCGTTGCCTGGTTCACTATTTCTGGTAGATCCCAGACATACTTTACTCAATTCTGCATTCCCTGATCATATTTTGAAAACTTTGCCTTCTATATCATAAATTATTCCCAGAGGATTTTATCCCTTTCATCTCTGGAGATTTTGCTCTGGATTGACACTGTCTTGATGTTTCATTTGGTCTACGATTTCAAGGAGACCCTTGTCTTTCTTCTCTTCACATCCCTCTCCAGTTTTGGAATCATGATAAAACAGTCACTCCTCCTGATGAGGGTGTGTCAGTCTACTCCCCAGTAGCCCCAATTAACCATTCATGTAACTTTTCAGACTAAAGTTTCCTGCCTAGCTACCACTCTGTTTTCTCCTTCTATTAAAATGTAAACTTCCTGAGGACAGGGACCATGTTTTTATTCTTCCTATTTGTGTTTCTAGAACATAGCACTTGCCACATAATAAGCACTTAATAAATGCTTCTTTGTTAATTAGTTTATAAGAAACTATGGGGTAAATAGGTAGTTCAGTGATAGAGCACTGACCCTGGAGTCAGGAGGACCTGAGTTCAAATGTGACCTCAGACACTTAACATTTACTAGCTCTGTGGCCTTGGACAAGTCACTTAACTCCAATTGCCTTGCCTTCCCCCTTCCAAAAAAACAAAAAGAAAAGAAATTATGAAGGCCTGTATGAACTAAGGAGAATAAAGAAAGTGGATCTAGGAAAACAATATCTACAATGAAATGAAAGGAAAAAAAAAGATATTCGATCTTGTATTAAATGTAATGAACAGTTGTGGTTCCAGAAAATAAATGAGAGAACACAGAGGAGCCTAAAGGTAAGGAATGTTGTATCCATGCATATTGTCAGCCCTCCTCTGGGTTCATTTTTATTTTTTATAAGGAAGAGTTTTCCCAGTGGAGGTGGGGAAGCAATGTGGAAATGACTGAGCTGAAGAAAACACATCAATCAAACTTTGAAAAGAAAAAGAAGGGGTGGCTAGGTGGCACAGTGAGTAGAGCGCCTGCCCTGGAGTCAGAAGGACCTGAGTTCGGATCTGGCCTCAGACACTTAACACACCCACAAACAAAAACCTAGCCTTGTGACCTTGGGCAAGTTACTTAACCCCAATTGCCCTCCAAAAAGGGAAAAAAAAGAAAGAAAGAAAATGAGAGAGATGCTTAGGTGACAGTGTACAACTGTAACCGTTACAGCCCTGGCCTACACTGCCTGAAGGTCAGGTAGGCCAGTCTCTTTACTATTGGCTCAAGAGCGGTCTCCTGCACCCCAGTTCCATTTAACTACTGTAATGCCAAGCAAAGGCAACTTCCAAGGTTTGGAATACTAGCATACTATTCTCTCATTTATTTAGTGACAAATTAAGGCAAAACAGTCACAGAACAGAGAAAATCAAAATACCAGTGTAACTCAGTCATTTAGCAAGTTCTCAACTCAATCACAAAGTATAGAGTCAAAGTATCCCATCCCTGGCTAGTACATTCATTTAGTCAAGTCACCAAATCTCTTCTCAAATGGAAATTAGTTTCCAATCATAAACAAAGTATATTCATTTGGTCAGTCACAGAGCATAAAAAGTAAAAAGTTTCCCACCCCTGGATCACAACAATACCAATTATCATTGGTTAACACCAGGCACCTTCTCAAAATGGGCAGTAGAGAGCACAAAGGCCATCTACCTCTAAGCTACAACAAGGTTAAGACTTTTCTTCATCTTGAGGCAGGAAAAGTTCTTCTCAATCTCTGTCCCTGGGGAGACAAAGCTTAACAAAGCCACAATATACATTGCCAATATCCTTACTCTCTGCCTGCAGAACAGTCTCAGGATCCCTGAACCAACAGTAAGATACCAGGACCTTTGCAACAACAGCACTGTCCTTTACCAGCAAACAAATATGGCAAAACAACATCAAAACAGACAGACAAAATACCAGCATTACAGTTGTCTCCTCAGTTCTCAGCAGCTCTGGGTGGCAGCTCTCAATAGTCCCGGACAGCTCCAACTGGCCCTTAGCAGCCCGGGCGGCTCTCTCTGCCTCCATGATGCTGCTCCCCAAAAGTTCTTCAGCCTCTCTCTGCTTGGGCCTTCTCTCTAAATCTATAGCACCAGCTCCTCCCAGTTCAGCCTTCTCTCAGTCCATCCCACAAGTGGGATTCATAAACTCTGGGTTTTAAAACTTAACTCTTTAAATTCTATTACTATTAAATTCCATTACTATTACAATCACTTAACAGATTGTTTTGTTTTGTTTTTTTTTTTACAAAAGAATCCTTACTTCAAACATATAACCAGAACAAATATATAAGCATTCCCATAACACCTAGGGGGTATAATATCCCCCCTCTTCCATCCATATCACTTCAGTCTCTGGCGAAGAAAGGGAGTTAGATTTGATTCCCATAGTATGGTTCTTCTAAGTTCCAAGCTTAATGTACCCCTGGGCTTCTCAGAGCTTCCCTGAAGCAAGATTCATCCTGGAATCCTGCCTCCAGGGTTACTGTGGCTCCAGTCTCAGCATCTGGGATCTCCACAGCCTGTAACTAGAATTGAAAAGGACAAATGAAACAGATGAAAACCCAAAGTTGGCTTCTACAGGCCTCAAGACCTAAAAGGAGAAGGAGATAACCTTTCTCTCACACAACTTTTTTTTTTAACTTTTCAAAATTAATTTATTTATTTACTTTTAGTTTACAACATTCAGTTCCACAATCCCTTGAACTTCAAATTTTCTCTTCCTCCCCTTCTCCCCCCCATCCATGGTGCTTTGCAATCAAATATAGCATCTACAAATACCTTCACATTAAACATTAGTCAGGCTGTAAAGGATTATAACCAATGGAATGAACAATGGGAAAGAAGAATCAAAACAAAATAAGAAAAAGAAAGAGAGCGAGTAGTTTGCTTCAATCTGCATTCAAACTCTGTAGCTCTTTTCTCTGGGTGTGTATGTCTATCTCTTTCCATCACGAGTTCTTTGGAGTTGTCTTATAACCTTATATTGCTGAAAGGAGCCCAGTCTATCAAGGTTAATTATCACACATTCGACATTTCTGTAATTGTGAACAAATTTCTCTTAGTTCTGCTCTTCTCACTCAGCATCAGTTTATATAAGTCTCTCCAAGTTATTATGAAGTCTTTCTGCTCCTCATTTCTTATAGCACAATAGTATTCCATTACATTCATATACCACAACTTGCTCAACCATTCCCCTATTATGGGCATCCCCTTGATTTCCAATTCCTTGCCACCACAAAAAAAGCTGCTATAAATATTTTTGTATATACGGGTCTCCCCCCCCCCCCCCCCACTTCTATGATCTCTTTGGGATATAGCCTTAGAAGTCTCACACAACTTCTTGATACTTATCCTGACTACACCAGTCTGGTAGTTTTAAAGATACAGCCATTTCTGTCCAGACAGTCAATGGAAAAAAAGAGGCAGCTTGCACCCACCAGATGGGGGAACAGAATACCTTCTGCAAGATGTGTACCTGACTTCTCCCACAGGTGTCTCCATCTAAGGTGATCTGGGAATGTGCAAATTCCTATTACAACTGGTTATTTAGATTTGCAGGTATTCAATTTGTAGGAAGGGTTTATAAGGGAGTTCTTTGTTGAGTTCAATTTTATGATTAATTTTCCCATCAGGATATCCAGACTTTGGAACATTGGATAAACACCTATTCAAATGGAATATAGACATACCCATTGTTGCTTGGTTGAAATGAGGAAAGCCAACCCAAGATTGGGCCTCAGTACTTCCCCTTTCTTCCCAATATGTATAATTGGAAAATTTATGCTATCGTGAGTAGTCCAGATCAGCTAGATTATTAAAAAAAAAATCTTAGCGGAGCTATCCTGACTCTCCTCATGCTTGGCAAATAAGTACTGTGGCTTCTTCCTCTCCCTCCCCTGCATACCAGATGAACCAACGAGAGAGGGAGGCTCCCCCAACATCAAATTGGTCCTTGCAGTGGATCAGAAGGGCACATTGGATAGAGGGGTCCTGGAGTCAAGAAGACCTCTTTGGCATCAGACACTAGCTGTATGACATGGGCAAATCACTTCACTCTGTTTGTCTCAGTTTCCTTATGTGTAAAATGAGCTGGAGAAGAAAATGGCAAACTTACTCTAGTATTTTTGCCAAGAAAACCTCAAATGGACTCAAAGTCATGCATGACTGAAATGACCAAAAAAAAGTGGATTGGAAGACAACTCCTCACTATCCAGTAAAAGATCTAACCTACTGAACCCTCAATATGTCAAATCTCTCTTGGCAGAGCCCCACATACCCTAGGGGTTATTGTCTTTTTGTTTTGTTTTCAAGGGAGACAATTTGACTTAAGTGAGTTAGAATGGCTCACTTGGAATTATTTAATTTTTAAATTTGATTTGAACTACTTGCTCTAGGGTCACACATATGTGTGGAAAGACAGTAGTGGTGGTGATGGTGATGGTGATTACATGATGTCCAATCCACACCAAGTGACGAGATAACTTCCATGCTCATTTCCTCCTGCCTAACTTCTCCCTCTTACATACTGTTAACAGTAAAAGCTTGTGTGAGACTACCCAGGCAACATGTAGATAAAAAAGGAAGCAGTATTTCTTCAAGGGGATTTTTTTTTTTTTTACTGTAGTTAACAAAAGATAAGGATACTGCTGAGAATACTGTTTTGGGGAGTTAAGATACCGTGGACTGTAGAATTTTCTTTGGAACTGAGATATCCTCCCTAGTCTCCAAACCCTCCAAGATGCCACTTGTTTTCTTTTTTTGGACTCCCACAGTGGAGAAGTATTTTCTTGGATTCCAAAGAGGCTTTTAAAGTCCACTTCAGTGGTTATAGGAAAACGAGTTCACAGTTGTCTTGCTTTTAGGGTTTCGGGGTAGGGTTGAGGGGAGGGAGAAGGTAGGGAGAAGGTGAGGAAGGCGACGGGGGTGGAACCAGGAGGTCGAACTTTCAGAATTGAAGTTCCTGATTCTCACATAGGTGACCCCGACACTCGGCTAGCTCAGACTGCGTTGAGAACCCAGCGCGCAGTTTCACTGGGGCTGTTAGGTTGTCGAGATTTGGGGCAGTGGGGGACGAGGAGGCTGGGGGTTTGGATTGCAGTCTTGTTTTGAGTTGGGGTTATCACGTGTAGCAGCGGAGGTGTCTCAGCTTTGGGTGCCAAGTGGACCTCAGAGGGCGTTCCTGAGAGACGCGCTGAGTTCTGGCTGGTTTCTGGGCTACTGAGCTCGTTGGAGTTTAGGGTCCGAGTGCTTGCAGACCCGAAGTCTTGGAGGGAAGATTAGCATTGTAGACATGTGATCGTCCGCGGCCGCTGCAGTGGAGGCTGTGGTAGTGGTGGTGGCGGCGCTGGGGCTGGGGCTGCCCAGAAATAGCAGCAGCTGGTTTCCGCTCCCTGGTTGGCTAAGAGAGAAAGACAGAGACAGAGAGACAGAGAAAGAGAGAGAGCCGGACCAGTAGAGAGGAGCCGGCGGCGGCGGCGTTGGCTGCGCGGGACACCAGGGGGACTCCTCCCGGAGAATGCAAGCCTCCTGTCCAGCCCCTGCCCCAAGCAGATGATGGCGATACGGGAGCTGAAAGTGTGTCTTCTCGGGGTGAGTCCTGGCGCCAGCGGCTCTTGCCAGGGGAGACGAGCAAAGGGGACCGGCTTTTTCCAGCCGAGAGGGGGCGGAGGTGGCCTCGAGACCCCCGCCCCTTTCCCGGAGAGGGGATGCTCCCGCAGGCGACCCACGAGCCCCGCCGTAAGTCGGGGGGCCTAGACTCACTTCTGGCCTTCGTCATCCCGGTTCCCTCCCCCCGCCCCAGCTGGGGTCCCGGGACGAAGCCGGGCCCAAGGAGCTTTCTTGGCTTCTTGCCCGCCGCTTTTGGCGATCTTCCCTGGACCGGCTTGCTGTAACTGGGTTGCCTGGGACTGGAGGGTCCCCTCGGGGAAGAGTGCCCCCGGAACCGCTTTCCATCTGCCAGCGAGGGTACCAGGGAGTCCCGTTTCCATCTTTGGAGTGCTTTCCCCTCCACTCCCTTACTCCTAGCCTTCTTGGAGGGGCTTTCTCCATTGCCTTTGATAATTTCCTTCCGGCTGAAAGTAAATTAGTTTTCCGAGTAACCTGAAATTCTCTTTCGTCCCCGTGGAAATGATTATTTACTTAAAAAAAAATAACAACCCGAGTTTAAGATATCCATAAGTGTTTTTAAACTCAGAGTAAGGCAGTGGTTGGGAGGGTGGATAAAGAAAGTATGTGGTTGGTCTGGAAGCCTTTTGTGTCGTGGATAAAACAGCAGGCTAAGAAAGTCTTCGTTCCACTCCCCACCCCCCCCACATTACTACTTCCCCTCTTTCTCGGATCTTTCTTAGCATAAAGAAGAACTCTGTTTAAGCTGCCAATGATGGAAAAGCCAGTGGAGTGGCTGGCCTGTGTCATTCACAAGGAGGGCCACTCTGAAAGTTCCAACGGGACATTCTCCCGGAGTTTAGGATCTAGAGCTTTTCTATTTGATCTCATTACACATCGGAACTCATCCCTGCTCCCTACCTCAAAGCCGGTTCTTTAAAAAGAACAGTGTCCTCCCCCCACTCTTTTGCAAAGATGCAGCAGCTTTTGACATCTGTGGACTCCTGCTAGCTAGGTCCAGTTAATCTTGTCTCCAAGAAACCTGCCTTCCTCCACCAACAAAAACAGCAAAAGGGAACACTCATTTTTGTTAACCTCAAAGAAATGTTAACTATGAGCTGTCAGTATATTTCCAAGAAGTGAATAAGAGGAAATGATTTTTAGAGTTTCTATCCACCCTGTGGCTTTTGTAGGGAGATTAGTATAGACTAGTGTTTACAAAACTATAGTGCCCTCTGGACTGTGTTTTGAGGAGGGTTTTGGAACCTCTGGCTGAATTGTATGGCTTAACTTAGGCTTCTCTTCTATCACTTTTGTCATATCCTCAGTAAAGATCCCCTCAGCCTTTCACCCAGTTAGGCAAAGTTATAAGTTTGCATGTTATTCTAGTCTGTCTCTGGTGGCTTTTATCAGAATGTACATTGGTAGATTTTTTTCCTCATCATTAGGCCAGGGATTCTAATATTGTCCAAATATAAATTCCAGGAATTTTATGTCTCCTTTTGAGGGATCATTGCAGTTTCAGAAAGGCTGTCAAGGACATAGAAGGAATGTGGTGCCTTAAGTATCTGAAAGTATTGGAAGCATACTGTACTGAAGTTATATGACTACTGCTGGCCTCAGGGACAACTATGAAATAGGCCAAATTTTCACAACTCTGTTCTGTGACTCCCCTTTGACAAAGGGTTGTAGGATTTTAGAACAGGAAGATATCTTAGATGTAATTTCATCCAAACCTTTCATTTTACAGAGAGGGAAACTGAGGCCTCAAGAGACAAAATGATTTGTTTGAAATCAAATCAGTGGTGCCAGAGCCAAGACTCGAATCCAGGTCTTCTGATTTAAATCTAATGCTTTTCCAATATACTAGGTAGTTCTGCCCTCTGAAGGAAACCTAGAACAAATCTATTTTCCTCCCTCGCATAAAGCTATTCAAACATTTTATACCCATCATGCTCCTACTTAGTCTTATTCTCCAGGATAAACATCTCCATGTATCTCAGTTGTTCTGTATGTGACATGATTTCCAAATCCCTTCTATCTTGTCATTCAGTTGTGTCAGATTCTTCATAACCCCATTTAGGGTTTTCTTGGCAAAGATACTAGAGTGGTTTTCCATTTCCTTCTGTTGCTCATTTTACAGATGAAGAAACTGAGGCAAATGGGATTAAGTGACTTGCCCAGGGTGTAATGGAAATGCAGATTTGAAGATCTTCCCTGCCCCTAGGCCCTTTGATTGACTTAATTGACTCTGAGAACCTTCTTTAATTTGAAAGTATACTCTGGCCCCCTAATAGGCTGAATGTGGTCACATGGAGCCTGTGGTAGGAGGCTTGGTTTTCAGGAATGACCACCCCTTGATGCTGTGTGATTGGGCAGTGGGTCAAGAGGGTGGTTACATTCTTTGAGCCAGGAGAAGACTATATAATCCCTGATTTGAGGCCTTGCTTTGGGGCTCACTTTGAGAAGCGATGTGTGATTTGACCAGATGAGACTCTGGGCAGCCGTTGAGAGCCCCCAGCTTTGAAAACCCAAATGTTGATGCTTCCCTCTCGGGTAACTGTGATTTGGTATTGATGTATGTAATGTTGGGACAATTTGGAAACCTGTCTGTTTGATCTGTCTGTATACTCTGAAGTTCGGGGTGCTGACCTTTACCCCCTGATCTAAGTAATATATGTTTGTTTGATTAAAGTAAGCTTGTTAACCCATTTTGAGTTGCTCTCCTTTACAAAAGCAGATCTAAGAACCTGTGTTGGCAGCCACTCTGGGAATGCTGGGGTGCTTGCTGCAACACAGGGTCACACAACTAGTAAGTGTCTGAGGCCATAACCGAACTCAGGAAGATGAGTCTTCATGACTCCAGGCCCAGTGCTTTATCCACTATGCCACCTAGCTGCCCCATCTGCCTTTAGTCACCCTCTTCTAGATACAGTCTGGTTCAGGGCTTCTTACTTTGGCTATGCAGACTCCAAAAGGGTGTGTGGATAGATTATTGTGGGGGGGGGGGAGGAGTAAATGAACTTGGATAGAAGAAAATATCTTTGGGATGTCTAGGTGGCACAATGAATAGAATAAGGGCTCTGGAGTGAGTAGGACCTGAGTTCAAATCCAGCTTCAGACACTTAACACTTACTAGCTGTGAGACCTTGAGTAAGTCACTTAACCCCAATTGTCCTCCAAAAAGCAAAAGAGAAGAAGAGTAAGAAGGAGAAGAAGAAATCTTTATTTTTGTTAACCTTTAACTGGTATATAGCATTTCCTTCAATTATGAATTTTAAACTTTTATTAATTTGAGAAATCTGTAGGTTTCACCAAAAATTGTTTTACAAAAAAATCAGTAGCTCCTGCTCTAGTTAGATAATGGCTCCCTGAAAATATGATGCCTAGAATTGTATATACAGTACTCACAGAATTATAGATCCTCTTGGGGTTAATAGCTTTATACCTCCCAAAGGACCTTGTTTTCTATTGCTAATTAGAAGACTTGGGTACTATTCTTCTATTGTGTGATATTGTTGTTTATAAAATGGGGGTAATAATACCTTACCTGTAGAGAGTTGGACTAAGAAGTCTTTTGAAATCCTTACCAATATTACAATCCGTAGTTCTATCACCTATGATTCTAAGATGATTTTTAGTTCATCTGAGAAATTAATTTGTGTAATGGGAGTTCTACTTTGATGTTTCATCAGGATATGGAAATAATCCTGGGTTCTTGAAGGATATGCCAATGAAATGTAAACTTTGGTGAGTTTTACTATACTAGAAAGGCTGGCTTCTAATGCAATTGAGTTTGCTTTCCAAGGACAAGCTGAACTAAGGATAGAGAGGCTCATCTCCAGTATTCTGGCCATTCATCAAGGGGTGGATTCTTTGGTCATAGCAACCCAAGGAGCAAAAGAAAAGTGCAAATTGGCCTTCTGTCAATGCTCAGTGGCCTTCATCAGTTTTTTAGTCAAAATGACTGGGTAACAGAGCAGATAGTACCATGGATCACATAGTTTACAGTGTTTTTCTAAGCCTTAACTTAATTGTTCATCCTTTAAATGTGAAGTCTTTGCCCTAAGATCTCAGTCAATAGACTACTGAGGAAAAACAGTTGTAACAATATTGATATTTTTTCCTATAAATGAAACTGGAAGACATAAGGAAGTTGCAACCAAATGTAAGAATGGCTCCCAGGCTCTCCTTGAAGAGGCAAATAAAGGAGTAGGTTTTGTTGTGTTCCCAAAGTCAACAAGGAGGGAGTTTGTTTGGCTTGACTATGCATATTTCTTATAAGAAATTGGATTTTTCTTTTTTTCCCCCCAATGTAGTGAGAAGTGGGAGGGAGAGAAAATAGATTTCTGTTAATTAAAAAAATTTAAATAATAGAGAAATTGAGGGTGTTACAGGTGTGGAATATTGCAAGCACTTTTAGATGAGAGCTATCTTGGGGGAGGGAAATCCGCAAATGTTTGTAACATAAAAAGAAAACACATCAATGAAACTTTAAAAAAAATATTTGCAAAGCATTTTATAACAATTTCATGAGATAAATATTACAGATGTTTTTATTCCCATTTTTCAGATGAGGAAACTTGAGCTTAAAAAGGTTAAATGACTTGCCCACTGACACAGGTCTAGTAAGTGGCAAAAGCAGAATAAGAACCCAGGTCTTCCTGACCTCACATCCAACATACTGTCCCTACAATGTTCTCTATGAATTATGTGCAGAAAGAAATATAGAAGAAATCATAAATAGTGGAAAAGGAGGAAAGATAGTCATGTGGCAGGAGAGTATGATAATGTTTGGATAACCATTGTGCTACATTGATATACACATAATGTCAGGAAACTTAAGAGGAGGTCCCCCTAAATAGTGCATAGAGCCTACCTGTAGGACTTATGGATAGATTGCATTCTCTTCTGCTGAGATTATCCACACTGATGAGATCATAAATCCATTGAAATAGTGAAGAATCAAAGGGAATTCAAGGATATTCCCAGGTTTCATTCTCTTACAAGTAACATGTGTATTTTATGGGCTTCTGGAGACAGTGTCTTCTTACCCTTGTTATCTAATTTATGGAGGGACTCTAGTGGAGGGAGTTTCAGGTAGGAGGTTAAGGGCTGTGTCTAAGAAATTTTTCCAAGGTGGAGCCTTGTACTGCCTCTCTAATCATCCCTCTTGGATGACTGCCTACTCTTCCTACTCTAGGTTGGGCTGACCTTACCTGTTATTATACCTTTCTACCTTATTTAGGCTGAGCACAAATATTATCAGCACATACTTATTTGTTGAACACCATTCTATGGTCTTATAGTATCGAAGCTTCTTCCAGGCACATAGTCTCAGGTTCAAAGGTTTAGATTTGAAAGGCCATTTAGCCAACTATTTTTTTTTAAAGCACATTTTCTTGATGTGTTTTGTCTTTATATTACAATCATTTCCTGTTACCTCTACAGATAGAATCACTACTTGGGATTTAATGATAGTGATAAAAAAAACAAACTGCAAACCAACAATTAAGCAAAAGCATCCCAAAGGAAAACCTATTACTTGTTCCCCTCTGTTCCACCTCTCTGCCATGAGAAAGGATGTATTTTTCATTATCTTTTCTCTGGAACTTTGAGTGTTTTTTCCCCCCATTGTTAATAGTTCATCTTTCTTTTAAGTGATATTTTAATTTTTGTAGTCATTGTGTATATTTTTGTTGGTTCTGCCTAGTTTTCTCTGAATCAATTCATATAAATCTTCTGAGGTGTCTTTGAATTTCTTCTATTCTCTATAGCTTATAATACAATGTTACATTACATTCTTTTACCATGGTGGGGTTTTTTTTTTAGCCACTTTCTAATCAGTGGTCATTCACTTTGCTTGTAAATCTTTGCTGTCACAAAGAGTACTACTGTAGATATTTTGTTATCTCCTGAACATTTGTTTCTGTCATCTTTGGCTTAACACAGTGCCTGCTACATAGTATGCACTTAATGAATGCTTGCTTATCAATTGATTTGACTTTTTCAGTATATAAGCTGAGAAATGAGATTGCTGGTCGAAGAATATGGACAGCATAATTACTTTTTTAGTGCCGTAAGGTTGACAAAGTGCTTACTTTAATTTTTTTTTAAATTCTGAATTTTAGCACCAAAAAAGGACCACTTCCATATACATAGCAGGAAATAAAAAGGGGATATGCTATTTATCTGTAAATCTCCATTTTATATTACTTGATACACTCACATACATACATGAATTCTATGCGTTATTTTTCAAAATACTACTTGTCTGTGCTTCCTTCTGAAATTTCTTCTGTTCTTTTCTGTGCTATATTCACTGTGCCACCTTGCCACCCTAAAGATATTTTCTTCTATCCAAGTTTACTTACCCCCCCCCCCCCAAAAAATCTATCCACATGCTCCAGTAATCTTTAAAATGCACAGAAAAGAACAGAGGACCCTGGAGTGAGGAAGACCTGAGTTCAAATCTAGCCTCAGACACTTGACACACTTAGTAGCCATGTGACTTTGGGCAAGTCACTTAACCGTAATTGCCTTGCCTTCCCCCCTCCAAAAAAAAAAAAAGGATTACTATAGTGACCCTCTTTGTTTTTTTGCATTAGTATTGCTAACTTCTTGCCAAATCTCTCTCCACTCCCAATTAATTGAGAAAATAAAGAAAAAATTCATTACGACAAATAAACATAGTCAAGCAAAATGAATATGTAATGTGGCTGTGTGCAAAAACATATGCTGCTTTCTGTACCTTGTGTCTTTCACCTGTCAGGAGTGAAATAACATGCTTTACCAAAGGTTTTCTGGATGGTCACTACATTGACTGGATTTCTTGAAGCTTTCAAAATCATTAAATAAATCAATGTTGCTGTTCTTGTATAAAGTATTCTCCTGGTTCTGCTCCTTTACTGTCAGTTCATACTACCAAGGATTCTCTGAAATTATCTCTTCCATCATTCGTTAACAGTGCAATAATGTTCAGTTACATTCATGTACCACAATTTGTTTATCCATATCCCAGTTGTCTAAAGTCTATCCAAAATACCCTCCTGAATCTGACTTCTCTCCTCTCCTCATCAGAAAGCTCATTTTGCTTGCTGATATTCCCTCAGTATTCTCCTTCCTTATAATGACTTCTGCTTCCCCATCTCTACTTTTTCCTTACCGAGTTCGAAGTTTTTCTACATCACTTTCTTTGTATTCATATTTTCAGTTCTCCTTTGTCCATTTTAGATGAAAATGAGCTTCACCTAATACCCATTTCTCCCATACTTGTATACTCTTCTCACACTTTCCAATTATGAGAAAGAGTAAGTTCTACTCTTCTTCCTCTTTGATAACAGTAGAGTCCTCCTATTTTCCCTCTTCAACCTCCTTCTGTAGACTTCCTCCAATTTCCCCTCTTCAGATCCTTAAAACAGAATCATTCCTCCTTCAGGACCTCTTGTTTTTTTCTTATTTAATTCTCAGCATACTTTGATAACATTAAGGTTCTCAAGGAACTCTTTTTTTTATCTCCATATTAAAATGTTAAACCTACAATAGATCATCTGCTCGCTTCTTTCAATTGCTCAAATAAATTTAGCTTTCTAGGATCTTTCTGGATCCTTATGTTTGTATTTCATAATTTCTACCCAGCTCTGTTTTTTTCATGAGGGATGCTTGAAAGGCCTTTATTCCATTAAAGATATATGTTTTCCATGTAGAATTATGCTCAACTTTGCAGATTAAGTTATTTTGATTGTAAGTCTATATCCTCTTCCTTTTGTAATCTCTCATTGTGTATAGTAGAAACTTCTAGGGCATGTGTGATACTGACTGTAATCTCTAGGTACTTTAACTGCTTCAGTCTAGCCACTGGCAGTATTTTTTGTTTGACATGATTACTCTTGATTTTGGCTATGACATTCCTAGTGCTTTTCCTTTTGAGGTTCCTTTCAGGAGATAATTGACAGATTCTACCTATCTTTATTTTGGCCTCTGGTTCTAACAGATCTAGTCTAGTCATTACTGATGATTTCCTGAAATATAATAATGCTGAGGCTTTTTTAAAAATCATTTTTTTGGGGAAGACCAGTGATTCTTAAATTATTTCTCTTTAACCTGTTTTCTAGGTCATTTTTATTTGATATCAAGTATCTTACATCTTCACCTATTTTCTCAATCTTTTGACTTTGTTCCAGTATATTTCCTGTTTCATAGAGTCATGAGACATTATTTCTGTTTGGACTTTTCTGGTTTTCTGGGATGCCATTTCTTGAGTAGAGTTTGCCATGTTCTCTTCTAACCTATTTATTTTCCTTCCAGTTGTTTCCTCAAGAGCTTTTATTTATTTATTTATTATTTTAGCCCTTGCTTCATTTTTTTCTTGATATTCATATAGTTTTTATGAAGTCTAGTTTTTTCTTTGATTCTTTACAATAGTTATAGATCTCTCCATTGGAGATTTTTAGATTTACCACCATTTCTTTTCACTATTAATTAGTGTTTTCTTTTATTTACTCATCTCTCTAGCTTTAGTTCCTGAATTGGGGCTTTGTGCCAGAGCCATGCTTAATCTCCTGCTATGCTTTTGATGTTGGTATTGGTGTTAGCTGGAGGAGTCCAGTCCTACTTGGTTTTACCCTTAGTCATCTTTGTTCTTGGCACTAATCTCTATCCTAACATTAGTCCCAGCATTGTTTTTGAGGTTCAAAGTACTATACCTTAAGGGTCCTCTCTGGATTCTCAGGACATAATACTAGGGACTTGTAGCACTAATGCAGTATTTACAGTGCCAGCGGTCACTATAAATATGCCTGCATAGTGCTCAATTGCAAAATATAACAGACTCTGCATATAGAAGACAGAAATAAAACATATTCAGACACCAGAAAATCAAATCCTAAAACCAGTAAGCTGCTTCCATCATAGTAGCAAAGATGTTAATAACCAAAACAACACAGAGAGCCACAGCATCCTTTAGTCTTCCCACAAACTAACATTTACTCACAAGCCTGTCTTCCTCGGATGTGTCCTCTCCTTCCTCTAGTCTAGCTTTTCTCACTCCTAGCTTCCTATGGGCTCTGCTTTACCTTTCAGCAAACTCCTCCCACCACATGCTTCATGTGATTTCAGGGTATATCTTCAAAGCAGGGAATATCTTCAAATTACCATTATCATTACAGGACTTCAGCATCCCTGGGCCTGGGGTATCCTGGTTTGAGTCCTTCTGCTTTATGTTCTGTTCCTTACTGCTGGTTGCTGCCACTCACTGGCACTTCTAAGGTCCCTAGCCTTGAAGCTTTCTGACCACTCTTGGGCTTTTTCAGGGGAGAGCTTTACTTGTGCTACTGTGTAGTAAAGTGACACAGTAGCTAGACCTGGAGTCAGAAAGATCTGAGTTCAAATCTGTCCTCCATACTTAGGTGTGTGACCATGAGCAAGTCACTTAATGTATGCCTTTACCTCAGTTGTAAAATGGGGATTAAGATTAGCACCTACCTCCTAGGGTCAAATGAGATAGTATTTGCAAAGTGATTAGCAGAGTGCCTGACATAAGTAGGTACTATGTAAAATGTTTATTCCTTTCCCCTTCTATTACTCATAATTCCTGGTAAATAATAGGTACTTAATAAATGATTGCTTCCTTCTTTTTGCCTCAAGACACAGAGCTTTGGAGGCTTCTTGTCTCTGGTTGCCTCTGGTTGAACTGGAGGATTACCCTGCCCTGTTTCCCATTGCCTTTGGGGTTCTGGTTGACCTCTTCTGTCAGAATTCACTGTAAGTTCTCATTGGGTTTCTTGATCATTATTCTGTCGGGTGCATACTTCAGGGTTTTGTTGGAGTAAGTATTTGGGCACCGGATGGTCTACCTCCCATTGAGGTGACCATCTTCCATTTTAAACACTTTCCTTGCATCATTCCAAATTGAAATCCAATACTCATTTTTTTTTTTTTACAGATAAAGAAAGAGAAACTCATAGAAGTTAACCCATTTAACTCAGAGAACTTGCCCAGGGTCATACAGGTAGTAAGGGCATAGTCAAGATTCAAACCCAAGTCCTTTGATGCCAAATCCAGTGCACTTTTCATGCTATCTTTGGTAACCTTACCTTCCACCCAGTCTATGTGTCAGTAACCCCATACCTATGCTCTCTGATCTACATATCTCTCCTGATTCCTCTTTCTCAACAGAATTATAAACAATTGTGGTACTCATTGGGCTATTATCTGAGGCCCCATTTATACCTAAAAATAAGGTATACAGTACTCCAAGATTCCATGTTGTTTCCTAAACACCCAGATACCCCAGTATATCTAATGATGCTAAAAACCAAAAAAACAGAAAGCACCAAGTTGACCTTGGAAATATCAACTTATGAGACTTTACAAGGGAACTGGAAGAATCACAGCTGATCAAGTGTTCACGTGGTTTAATGAAGATTTGGAGCATCATTCTAGGCTAGAACTCAAGGTAGAGACACAATAAATCCTAAAGCTACATGTTTATAAGGGTCTCCCCTTATCTTAGTAACAAGGGTGTGCTAAGTCATCTGTAACTAGTTAAATTATCAGTGTGAACTTTTATGCCTCAGAAATTAGCAAATGTCAAATATCAGGATTTAATTTATTGCCTTATTGACTGTCTAGACTTAAGAAAGTGATAAAGAAAATGTTGATAATGTAGATTAAACTTAAAAGTATATCCTGCATACATTTTTTTTTTTGCTTTTTGGAGGGCAATTAGGGTTAAATAACTTACCCAAGGTCACACAGCTAGGTTTTTTGGTTGTGTGTGCGTTAAATGTCTGAGGTTGGATCTGAACTCGGGTCCTGTCTGACTCCAGGGCCAACGCTCTACTTACTGCACCACCTAGCCACCCCCTGCATACATTTTTTAAAGAAAGCTGGTTGTTAAACATTCACCTGCACATCACTGCTTAGTAATATCTTCCTAGAGGCCTTTATTTCTGAAATTGGGTACATATGTTGCTGCCTGAGGTAGTAATAAGGCACATTGACATTCTTTGAGCTACCTTTATTTTTCTCACCTAATCTTGGAATACCTGACTACCTAGGCCCTTGATTTCCATGTGTTTTCAGGATTTTGCAGTGAGTTGAATTATATGAGCTCCTGGTATTTCATAGTGACCACTAGAATGGGATTGGTATGGAACATTAATGGACAGTTAACTATCCTTGACTAGCTGCTCAGTTGTCTTGGAAATCCAGGGACTAGAGTGTTATTTGAGTTTACTTAAGTTGCCTGTTGAAAATATCCAACTTCAATTTTTCATCTCTGAAGTTTTCTTGAAAACTAGTTAAATAAGTTTCAGAAGGTTTGATGAACTTGTGAGTGTGCTGTCAATCCCATACTCAGTATAAAAAAAAAACAACCCAGGGGAGTTGAGTTAAAAAAACAGAATTCATCTTTAACATGGAATTGCACAGGGGTGAGCACACTGGGACACTGCAAGTATTGAAGTACAAGAGTGCCCATCTGTATGGGATTGCAGAGCTGTATTTAAAAACTAAAGCCACAAGGAAGGTGGGGGGGGGGCAAAGAGTCAGTTTAGGGGAGGGAAGTTTTTTGAATGGATAGTACAGGGAAGCAGGATGTTGGTGCAGGTGTATGAGATATAAGAGTTTGGAGTCTGAGTCTGAGATCAGGAAAGGTCTTTATTCTTTCTCATGAGAAAGGGCCTGTTGCTCAAATGGCATCTGCCAGGGAGAGAGCAACATGTGAAAACAAGCCCATGGTTATTTACCCCCTAATGCAGAAACCCCAACCCTCAACTGGCCTTCACTCTGTAGCAGCAAGCATCCCAGCATCCCCAGTATCTGTGTTGGCAGCCACCGATTCTTAGATCTGCTTTTCTAAAGGAAAGCAACACAAAATGGGTTGACAATCTTGTTTTAATCAATCAAACATATTTACCTAGTACAGGGGAAAAAGTCAGCACCCTGAACTTCAGAGTATACAGAGGTTACAAGCAGAAATTACAAGAAGACAGAGAAACAAACAGATCAAGCAGACAGGGCTCCGACTGTCCAACCATTACATCCATACCTAGTCAGTTACCAGAGAAGGAAGCATCAACATCTGGGCTTTTCAAAGGGGGGGCTCTCAACAGCTGCCCAGAGTCTCCTCTGGTCAAATCACACAACACTTCTCAAAGCCTCACATCAGGGATTATGTAGCCTTCTCCTGGCTCAGAGAATATAACAACCCTCTTGACCCATTGCCCAATCAAAAAGTATCTCCTGAAAAACAAGCTTCCTGCCACAGGCTTCTGGTGTACTTAAGGCTATCAAAGGGCCTAGGGGCAGGGAAGATCTTAAAAATTTACATTCTTGGGGCCCCTAGGTGGTGCAGTGAGTAGAGCTCGGGCCCTGGAGTCAGAAGGACCCGAGTTTGGATCCGGCCTCAGACACTTAACACACACAAACAAAAACCTAGCTGTGTGACCTTGGGCAAGTTACTTAAACCCAATTGCCCTCCAAAAAGAAAAAAAATTACATTCTTATAACACACTCCCATTGATGGGGAAGCCAGCTCGCAATCTAAACTTGGGAATCTATTTTGGAGACAAAGAACATGGAAGCACATGGGTGTCTAATGCAGTTTTATCCTCATTTGGCATATCTTATGCTGGGCTGGGTCTCCATTGCTCTAAGTCCCAGATCCCTGTAAGGTTAGGTGACTTCTAAACTTAGGCCTAGTAGATGCCGAAGCCACTCTAAATTTGATTTTTCAGAATGGGGAAACTTCACTGCAAGTTATTCCTCACACAGGTCACATTCCCAGGATCAGTTTAGGCTGGTTCTAGGCACAGGGTTCAGTCAGAGGACAAACCCAGAGGTATTTGGGTAAGAGCAAGACTTTGGTCCATGGTTCTCTTTGGTGATTGCTCAGCTCAGGTCTTCCTTTAGAAATGGGAGTTCTTCCAGAGCTGTAGCAGAATTAGTCATTTTTACAGTTCTTCCTGAGATGATCATTCAAAAGGGCAGAGTTGATAATGGTGAGCAAAACCTAGGTGAAATGTCTTTGTCAGGCATCCACAGCCACAGGGCTCTCATTTTTGCCTTTCCCATATAGAAAGTACAGTTATCCCTACTACATCACAACTTTCCCCATCGTGGTTTTGCAATATCATGGGTTGGCATAAGAAATGAAATGGGAATTTTTTTGGAATTTTGCAGAAGCAACAGACAACGCACAAAGACCAGCAGACAACAGGCTATGACCAAATACTTAACTCAAATTTTACGATAAAGTACTGTAAACACCCCATAAAAGAGAAAGAAAAAATTCAGACTTTTTCTCTGATACAAAGGGAGGGCCAAAAAGTTTTACTCAGATTTTTGGGGTTTCTGGGGCTCCATACCCCTAGACCCTGAGATGTGGAAGGGATAACTAAGTGTTATTGCATGTGGTGGTGTGGATCTGTAGTCCTTGCTACTGGGGAGGCTGAAGCTGATGGATCTCTTGGGAGTACTCTTGGGAGTACTCAAGGATATCCAGCACCAATATGGTAAGTACTTGGAAGAAGGATGGCTACTAGGTTGCCTAAGGGGGGATAACAGGAAAAAGGTGGAAATGGAGCAGCTCAAAACTCTTGCATAATTAGTACTGGGTTTGAGTCTATGAGTGGCCACTGCACTTCCCATGCTTGGTGAGAGAGGGAGACCCAGTCAGGGAAAAAAAGAAGGAAAAGAAAAGAAAAAGAAAATAAAGTATGAAGCACATAGGTTATTATTTTGTACTAGTACTAGGAAATAACTTGGATTATAACCTTAAAAATCATGAGTTAGGAAAAAGTGACACAGTGGATACAGCATCAGGCCTGGAGTCAGGAAGATCAGAGTCCAAACCAGGCCTCAGACCCTTACTAGCTGTGTGACTCTGGGCAAGTCACTTAGCTTGTTTGCCTCATTTTCCTTATCTGCAACATGAGGATAATAATAGCATCTACCTCCCAAAATTGTTATGAGGATCATAACTATTGTTAGATATTTTATTATTAATATCTTTTAAAATCCCTAAAAAGAGAGAGATTCCAGGCAGCTAGGTGGCACAGTGATTAGAGCACTGGCCCTGGAGTCAAGAGGACCTGAGTTCAAATCTGGCCTCAGACACTTAACACTTACTAGCAGTGTGACCTTGGGCAAGTCACTTAACCCCAATTGCCCTGCCTTCCCCCCTCCAGAGAGAGAGAGAGAGAGAGAGAGAGAGAGAGAGAGATATTCAGGCAGCAGTCTGTCAATCCCCAAGTTTTCCCAGTAGGCAGTTTTTAACGCCTACCACCATATGACACGGAGAAAGAGGTATAAGGAATTTTCTCCTAGTCTGTATAATTTCTTCTGTAGTACATGGAAATGGATATGTTTAAAAGCTCCCTCCAGTTGCAATCCTGAAGAGTTTTATATTTGGCCTTAGAGTTGTCTTGACAACTAGTTAATATAGACATTTCTATAGCTTCCAGGTTGACAGGCTGTAAACCTATTTTTCCTGTACTGTACTGTACTGTAAACCTATTTTTCCTTAGTCTCTCCAACAACTTCCATTTTCCTTTTTAAAATTTTTTTGTAATATGGTGAGTATGAGGTAAAACATCATTTTAAAAAACATAAATTTCTCTAGTAATGATTCAAAACATTTTTTTTAAATTTCATTTTTTAAAATACGGTTTTTGATAAGTTGAATTTCTTCCTTTGACAGATATCTCTGTGTCCTTTGTTCATTTAACTGTTGGGGAATGACTTTTGTTCTTATCTGTTTGAATCCTATATATTTTGGACATGAGCACTTTATCAGAGAAACTATTGCAAAGGGTTTTTTTTTTTTCGTTAGTTACCTGTTTCCTTTCTAATTTTAACTGCATTGCTTTTTTTTTTTGTGGAAAAACTTTTTAATTTTATGCAATCAAAATTGTTCATTGATTCTTTGTATTACTTGTTTGGTCACTCATACTTCCTTAGCCATAATCATTCCTTGGACGTCTTTATGATGTGAACTTTTATATTTGTCATGTATCTGCTAAAATGCTTTTCAGTTTTCCAGGCTTTTTTTTTTTTTTTAAGCAATTGGGGTTAAGTAACTTGCTCAAGGTTACACGGCTAGTCATTATTTATGCGTGGGTGCTCATTTTCTGAGGCCGGATCTGATCTCGGGTCATCCTAACTCCGAGGCCGGCGCTCTTACTCACTGCGCCACCTAGCCGCCCCTTTAGGGCAATTGGGGTTAAGTAACTTGCCCAAGGTCACACAGCTAGGTTTTTGTTTGTGTGGGTTAAGTGTCTGAGGCCGGATCCGAACTCAGGTCCTTCTGACTCCAGGGCCGGCGCTCTACTCACTGCGCCACCTAGCCGCCCCCCCAGGCTTTTGTTAAATAGTGAGACAGGAATAATGAAGGCTATGTTTAGCTTGAAGAGACTAGTTTGGAAAGTCCTGTGACATTATTGCTACTTATATATTTTAGCACTTTTCATTTCAAGGATTCTTTGCCATGAAAACACCAAATTGGGGTCATTAAAAGTCAGATGCAACTAAAATAACTGAACAACAATTACTAAGAGAAAAATTTTAAGATAAGATAATAGAATCCAATACTCTTATTTTACAGATGAGGAAACTGACATACAGAGAGGTCAAGTGATTTGCCTAAAGACACACAGATGATAAATAGCAGAGCCAGTAACTGAATCCAGATTCTTGGACTCTCAATCCAGCACCCTGTTCATATTACCATGCTGCCTCTCTACAACAAAATAATCTAAAAGACTTGACTAACATTTAAATTTCTTGTTAATCCTATTCACCACCCCTGATGAAAACTGGCAAAGTAAAATGGGGGAAATCCAGGATATTAAAAAACAGATTTTTGTTTTTACAAACCTAGTTTTCCTTGTATCCCTTCCCCTCCCCCTCCCAGAGGGCCTTTCCTTATAACATAGAATTTAGAAAAAAAAAGAGGGAAGTGAGAAAAAATTCAGCAAAACTGATCAACACATTGAAAACATCAGTCTTATATACAGTACTCTGCATTCAGACTCCCACTTCTGTAAAGGAGTGAAGAGGTACCTTCTCCTACTTCCTCAGTGAGCTTAAGTTTGTTCTTTATGGAAATCCAGTATATCTTAATGCTCTTAGGGAACCAACATGATGAAAAAGGAAGGGTGAAGGAGACACGTGTTAATTATGCACATTGTCCTCATTCTTTTCTTGTTGTTGTTTTTGCTCCTTCATTCTTGAAAAGGACCAATGGCTTCATGAGGGTAATGTCTTGATTTGCAAGCGAACTGGATTTAAGGGAAGCATGGCTTCATAAGCCTCATTCTCTCCCACAGAGTTATCCAAGTCCAGTGGTAAGACATAAATAATAATAGCCAGCATTTATATAGTGCCTACTATGTGCCAGGCTCTGTGCTGAGTGCTTTTAAAATATTATTCCATATGAGCCTCAGAACAGTCCTAGAAGGTAATGTTATTATCATTCATATTTTATAGATGAATAAACTGAAGCAAACAGGTTAAGTGCCTTGCCCAAGGTCACATAGCTAGTAAATATCTTAGACTAGGTTTGAATTCAAGTTTTCCTGACCCTAGGTCCAGTGCTTTATCCTTTGTATTGTCTAATGAGTGCTGCTTTTGGAATTAGGAGACCTAAGCTCATATTCTACTTGACACTATATGACCTGTACAAATTATTTAACCAATTTAAGCTTTAATTTCCTTATCTATAAAATGGGTATTATAATCTGGGTACTATTGATCATTTAACAAGCACTTATTTAATACCAACTAAGTGCCTGTAGCAGCAAGCACCCCAATATCCCCAGGGTAGCTGCCAATATAGGTTCTTAGATCTGCTTCTCAAAAGGAAAGCAACTCAAAATCAGTTAACAAGCTTACTTTAATCAAACAAACACACATTACCTAGTTCAGGGGAAAAAGGTCAGCACCCCAAACTTCAGAGTTACAGACAGGCTTCCAAACTGTCCCAACATTACATACATCAATACCAAATCACAGTTACCAGAGAGGGAAGCATCAACATCTGGGTTTTCAAAGCCGGGGGGCTCTCAACAACGGCTTCCCAGAGTCTCATCTGGTCAAATCACACAACACTTCTCAAAGTGAGCCCCAAAGCAAAGCCTCTCATCAGAGTTTATATAGCCTTCTCCTGGCTCAGAGAATGTAACAACCTTCTGGACCCACTGCCCAATCACAAAGTATCAAGGTGTGGGCTTTCCTGAAAAACAAGCCTCCCTCCACAGGCTCCAGGTGCACTTAAGCTAGGGGCAGGGAAGATCTTTAAATCTGCATTTCCATTATAGTGCCATACATTGTACTAGACTCAGGGATACAAATCAAAAAAAGAAAAATAGTCCTTACCCTCAAGGAATTTATATTCTAAGGGGGAAGGGAAGCATACACATATATAGGTATATATAAAATACACATAAAACAGAAACAAGGTCACCTCTTGAGGGAAGACACTAGCATCTGGGTAACCAGGGAAAATCTGATGTAGAATATGGTACCTTGCGTATTGAAGCCAACCAGGAATTCTAAGAGGGTGAAGTAAGGAAGGGTACAGTTCAGGCTTGTGGTACAGTCTGACAATCCTTCTTACTCTCCTTCACTGGATCTTTGTCCAGGGCATGCCCACTAATCACATGGGTTTCTCAAGACTCCAAGCTGGGTGAAATTCTTCTCTTCACACTATTTCCCTTGGTAATCTCTCATCAGTTCCTAGGGAATCATGATCTCTATAGAGATGATTCTCAGATATATTTATCTAGCCCTAACAACTCTCCTGAGATCCAGACTGGATCTCACATCTTCATCTGTCTACTGGACATCTGGAACTGAATGTCCTGAAGATATCTCAACATGTCCAAAATGGAATGACTTATCTTCCCCTCTCTCAGCCAGCCTTCCCCTTGTCCCAGGTTCCTGATTATTGTTGACATTTTCACCATCCTCCTAGTTACCCAGACTTTCAGCATAGGTGTAATTCTAGACTCTTCACACTCTTTTGCTCTTCCTCCATAACCAATAAATTGTTTTTGAATATATATTATTTATTTCATTAAATATTCCCCAATTACACACAAATTTTTATTTGACTTCCAAATTTTTCCCCTTTCCCAACCCTCCTTACTTTCTGAGAAGGTAAACAATTTTATAATAATTAAATTGTGAAGTCATGAAAAAAAAATTTCCATATTAGCCGTCTTGCAAAAGAAAATGCAAACAAAAACTACCTAAGAAAAAGAAAATTTAAAAAGCATGTTTCAATCTGTATTCAGAGTTCACCAGTTCTCTCTCTGGAGGTGGATGGCATTTTGACCAATTATTTGTTAAACCCTGCTAATTCTGCCTTTGTAGTGTCTCTTGTATACTCACCCTTCTCTCCTTTGACAGTCTCACCCCTCTCATCATCTCATGCCTCAAATCTTTTCCCACTGTAGTCCAATCCACTTGTAATCCTTTCCTACTAAAGGAGGCTGAGGTTAGTGGTGGATTGCCTGAGTTTAGAGATTCTGAGCTGTAGTAGGGCTAAAGCCTTGTGGTGATTCCCTAGGAGTATGGGGAATTTCAAGGGAGGGAATTCATTCTGTTTCAATGAACAGAATGAGTTTGAGAAAGACCTTGAAAGATGGTTAGGGTTAAATAGATAAGAAAGTGAAAGGCATCTATCAAAGTGTAAAGGTTGAGGTGGATAGATAAGTGGGGCAGTAAATAGACTTTTTTTGGCTGGCTCTTATATGTAGGAAGAAGTGAGAAATGAATCTGGAAAGAAGGCTGTAGAGGGTCTTGAATGCCAAGAGCTACTTTATCCTATCAGGAATGATGTTCCTGATTCATTTATAGTGGAAGGCAAGGAAGGCCCATTAGAAATTTGTTCTGATTCACTCACTACCATCATGACAGACAATATATGGTCCCAGTATAATTGACTGGGTTAGGGCTGTAATTTCTAGCATAAGAGTTGAAATTTCATTTTTTTAGTGTTTATGATGGTCCAAATAAAAGAGCTAACTATAGAATAATATAATTTAATACTTAATCCCCTTTCTACAATCCATTGACTGTAGATGTTGTATGACTTTTTAGGATAATAGGATTTCATGCTAGAAAGTAACCTTAAAGATTCTATAGTACCAACATCTCATTTTATATATAATGAAACTTAGTTCTAGAGAGGTGAAGTAATTTGCCCAAGATCTCATAAGTAGTAAATAATAGAGCAAGAATTCCAACCCATGCGCTCTGACTTCATATCCAGTGTTTGCATTCCAAAGGTGAATCAGTTCCTGGGCACCACCAGGTGGATTACAGTGGTATGTTCAGACGTATATTTACTTTCTGCAGAAGATCTGCCTTTAATAAATAATGAGATGGAGGCGGCTAGGTGGTGCAGTGAGTAGAGCGTTGGCCCTGGAGTCAGAAGGACCTGAGTTCGGATCTGGCCTCAGACTCTTAACGCACACACAAACAAAAACCTAGCCATGTGACCTTGGGCAAGTTACTTAACCCCAATTGCCCTCCAAAAAAAAAAAAAGCAAAAAATAAATAATGAGATGGCAATTCTACAGTCCTTCTAAAATTTGGGGATTTTTTTTTTTAAGCAATTGGGATTAAGTAATTTGCTCAAGGTTACACAGCCAGTCATTATTTATGTGTGGGTGCTCATTTTCTGAGGAACCTATCCTGGGTCTTCCCTACTCCGGGGCTGCTGCTCTTACTATCTGCTTCACCTAGCCGCCCCAATTTCGGGATTTTTTAAAGGGACATGGGGAAGGTATAATTTGTAGCAAAATAAAGTAGCAAAATCCTAATCCCAAAGCATTGATTTGTATGAAGTACCATTTTAAAGTATATACACCATGGCTTCTTGGTTCCTGGCAGAGTTTCCTAGTGTGGCAGACCATTGCTGGTAAAGTACAAAAAATTTAGGTTCTACAGGCTGCTGAACAAATGGCCAGTGTCAGAGAAGCCTGAATTTGATTTGTATTGAATGATTTGAAAAAAATTGTAGCTTGCATTTATTTAGTACTTTGTCGTTATGAAGGTTTCATACCTTATCTCTTTTTTTTTTTTTTTTTGCTTTTTGGAGGGCAATTGGGGTTAAGTAACGTGCCCAAGGTTACATGGCTAGGTTTGTGTTTGCGTTAAGTGTCTGAGGCCAGATCTGAACTCAGGTCCTTCTGACTCCAGGGCTGGGGCTCTACTCACTGCGCCACCTAGCCGCCCCATACCTTATCTCATTTAATCCTTGTATCAATCTTGTGAGGTAGGTAGTTTTTAGAACTTGTGAGGTAGGTAGTTTTTAGAACATTTTAGAATGAGGAAACTAAGCCTCTGAGGGATGAAATAATTGGCCCAAGAGTTCCATATCTAACATAGGGTTGGGACTCTTTAACTTATGTGGACCACAATTTCCTCATCTGTGAAATGAGGAACCTTAGATAATCTCCAAGGCCCCTTTTAGTTCTAAATCCTATGAATCTATGGATTAGAATCCTGATTTTATGGTTCTAGGTCCAGTGCTTTTTCCTCCTGCCTCATGCTACCCCTTCCATAAACTTTGTACAGTTAAATTATCATGTCAGGGTAGCCTTTTCACTTTTCTTCTTGATATATCTTTTTGTGATTAATTATAAAGCCTACCCTTGATTGAGGGGTGACAGCTGTTATCATAACAACTGTCCAGGAAGCAGAGATTTTTTTCCCCTTCCCCCCACAAAACCAAAACTACAAACTCACCCAACCTAGTGGATCCCTGACATGCATAATTATTTTAGATTGCCTTTTTATTTGGGATTAATTGAGAAGAAGCTAGTTTGAATTATAAGAATGTTGCAGTGTGGTGTAAAGGAATGATCATTAAGTTACACGGATTGAAATCTTATCCTTGCAATTTACTATCAGAACCTGGGTAAAATACTTATCCTATGTGGGCCTCTATTTCCTTTCTTGTAAAATGAAGGGGTTGGACTAGACCTCTAGGATCCTTCTAAGAAGAAATCTTTTGTATTTGGAACATAATCATGATTGAGATGCAAACATTTCAATTAAAAAGAGGACAAAAGGATGGTAATATGAACTTATGGACTTCTGTTATATGTGGGTCTTTAAAAACGTGTCTTTAAAATTTATATAGAAGCAGTGTAATATATAACATAGAAAAGTGGTCAACAATTCAGGAAGGCCGCTTTCAAAGATTATAAATTACAGTTAGGTTGAGAATCAGCACTGATGGAGGAAATGTCCTAGTCCAGGAATTTCCTCTATCACTGAGATCACAAGTTCTTTCCATTTTCCATTGGTATTAAATAGAAAAATGTTGTTCTGTTTGTGCTCTTTTAGAGGTAGGTAGATGGTACAATAATAAATTGAGAGTTGGGTCTGGAGTCCCCATGACCTAAGTTCAAATCTGGCCTCAGACACTAGCTGTGTGACCCAGGGCAATTCACTTAACCTTGTTTGCCTCAGTTTCCTCAACAGTAAAATGTAGATAATAACAGAACCTACTTCTCAGGGTTGTGAGTATCAAATGATATAACAATTAAAAAAGTAAAAAAAGTAAAGTAAAAAACACAGTAAAAAAAACAAGTAAAAAACACAGCACAGTTCCCGACACATAGTAGACCCTTTGTAAACAAACATGTTTATTTCCTTTGTCTTTTTATTTTTTTGTGTGTGTATTCAAAAAATGACTTGACCTTTTTTTTTTTTTTTGCACCTCTGTTAATTCACTCTACTAATTCACCACTCATCCCCTGTAACAATTAAGTACAGTTAAGCAAAGCAAATCTGCACTTGTGGCTATTTGTAAAAATGGGCAGCTGCCAGGCCTGAAGTGAATCTTCCTGTGTTCAAATCTATCCTTAGACACTCATTAGCTATGTGACCCTGGGAAAGTCACTAAACCCTGTTTACCTCAGTTCATCATCTGTAAATGCATTGGAGAAGGAAATGGCAAACCACTCCAGTATCTTTGCCAAGAAAGCCCCATGTAGGGTCAGGAAGAGTCAGATATGACTCAACAGCAACATATTTTATTTTGTACCTATAATCTACTGCCTCTCTGACAGAGGGAGGAACCATGCTTTATTATCAATCTGTTAAAGTCATAAATTGGTCACTGCATTGATTAGAGTTCTTAAACTTTTCAGAACTTGCTCCCCCACGGAACTTTACAGCTCTAAATATTATAATTTTATTAGATTAATATAATTTTAGAACCACAAGGGAACTTTGTTCTTGTTCAGTCATGCCCTACTCTTTGTACTACATACTAGCTCTACTTGAGGGTCAATCATGCCCTCAACAATTGGGATTGTTCATGACTCCTGCTTCTTCTTCTTATTCCTCCTCCTCCTTCCTTTCTGTCCACTCAAGGGATTGGATATCCACATATCATCACTTTTGTAAATAACTAGAAATTGGTATTTTAGTCTTTGTATTTTATTCATCCATGATTTTTTGTCCCTACATTAGTTTTAGTAATTAATAATCAATTTAGAATCCATCCTTTTTGGTGAAAATGTACCAACCTGTGACTTGTGTGGTGATCCAACAAACAGTAAGCTATCATGGATTGTATATGAGTTTGGTGATGAAAAGTCCTCCCCAAGTCTGTATATTACATGATAATAATTTTCCTGTAAATAAAGTTATAAGGTATAACTGTAAACATTTAATGTGTTCATTCTGGCACTGAACAATGATGCCAGAGGTTTCATTAGCAAGTGTAAACTTAAGCCACCTCTAAAGGGTAGAATGTAAGTACCTTGAGCATAAGGATCATTTCTTTGTCTTTATCTCTCAGGTTCCTAGCACAGTGCCTTGCCACATAGCATACGTCTATTATGAGGAGACAGTGTGATGTGGTGGAAACAGTATTGGATTTGGAACCAGAGTTCCTGGGTTCAATTCCTAACTCTGCTACTATCCATATGTTCTGGGGCAAAGTTACAATCTCAACATTTTAGTTTCCTCATCTACTAAATCTGTGATTTGGTGAGCTAATGTGATTGGTTAAATGAAAAATAATAGAGATATTTGATAAAAGTAAAAAAAAAAAAAAGAATATAGTAACTGCCCAAAGGCAAAATCTTAAAATTAGGGAGAATTGGTCTAGGTAGAAAAAAAGCCTCAGACTAAGATAATGGAAGCACTGAGAGGAACATGGGAAACCATTGAGTTAGGGTTTGGATCTTGAGGGTAGCAGTTCCAATATAAAGCAAAGATGACTTTAAAGTCCCAAAACAGCAGCAGCAACAACAGTACAACTAATGCTGGCTTTTACAGGAGTCTGAAAAGACTTACAACTGAGATTGTAGGATTGTGCTGATTGATTTGAGATATCAAATGTTATTCATTTGTGTCCAACTCTATATGACCCCATAGACTTTTTGTCTATGGGGTTTTCTTGGCAAGGATACTGGAGTATTCTCCAAGTGTGCTTCCATTTTATAGGTGAGGAACTGAGGCAAATTAAGTGACTTGCCCTTGGTCACACAGCTAGTAAGTGTCTGAGGCTGGATTTAAACTCAGATATTCCTGACTCTGAACCCAGTGTTCTATCTGCTACACCATCTAGCTGCCCTAAGATGTCTGATAGCAGTCTTTTTTTCTTTTCTTTTTTTAAAACAAAATTTATTTTAAAAATTATTTATTTTTCATTTTCAGCATTCAGTTCCATAAGTTTTAAATTCCCCCCCCTCCCATTTCCTCCTCCCTTCCCAAGATGACTTGTAATCTGATATGGGCTCTACACATACATTCCTATTAAACACATTTCCACATTAGTCATGTTGCATAGAAAAATTATAACTAATGGGAAAAACCATGAGAAAGGAAAAAAATAAAACAAAACAAAAAAGAAAATAGCCTGCTTTCTTCTGCATTCTGTCTCCATAGTTCTTTCTCCAGATGTGGTCAACATTTTCTATCATGTGTCCTTTGGAATTGTTTTAGGTCCTTGCATTGCTGAGAAGTCTATAAAAATTAGTCCTTGCACACTGTGGCTATTGCTGTATACAGTGTTCTCCTGGTTCTTCTCTCCTCACTCAGAATCAGTTCATATAAGTCTTTCCAAGTTTCTCTGAAGTCTGCCTGTTCATTATTTCTTATAGCATAATAGTATTCCATTACATCCATATACTATAACTTGTTTAGCCATTCCCCAATTGATGGGCATTCCCTTGATTTCTAGTTCTTGGCCACCACAAAAAGAGCTGCTATAAATATTTTTTACATGTGGGTCCTTTCCCCATTTTTATGATTTCTTTGGGATACATCTCTAGAAGTGGTATTGCTGGGCCAAAGGATATATACATTTTTATAGCCCTTTGGGCACAGTTCCAAATTGCTCTCCAGAATAGTTGGATCAGCTTACATTCCCACCAACAATGGATTAGTGTTCCAACTTTTCCATATCTTCTCCAATATTTATCATTTTCCTGTTTTGCCATGTTACCCAATCTAATAGGTGTGATGTGGTACCTCAGAGTTGTTTTGATTTGCATTTCTCTAATCAATAGTGATTTAGAGCATTTTAAAAATATGGCTATAGATAAGAGTTAATTCCTTCCTCTGAAAACTGCCTGTTCATATCCTTTGACCATTTATCAATTGGAGAATGACTTGTAGTCTTGTAAATTTGACTCAGTTCTCTATATATTTTAGAAATGAGGCCTTTATCAGAGACACTGGTTGTAAAAATTCTTTCCCAATTTTCTGCTTTCCTCCTAATCTTGGTTGCATTGGCTTTGTTTGTGCAAAGCCTTCTCAATTTAATGTAATCAAAATTATCCATTTTGCATTTCATAATGTTCTCTATCTCTTGTTTGGTCATACATTCCTCCATTCTCCATAAATCTGACAGATAACTTATTCCTTGCTCCTCTAATTTGTTTATAGTATCAGACTTTAATAGCAGTCTTAAGAAGAACCTGATTGTTGGGTTAACTTTTGTCTAGGTTAGTTTGCCTTAATCAACATTATGATTGTCTGTCTGCATTTAATATAGCATTGTATCTTGACAGTTCATGATGCTTTCCACGTGACAGATACTGTGAAGGGAGAATTGTGTGGGAACAACCAAGTGATGATGTGAGGGTTAGGAATGAATGAATAGCTCACAAAGCCATGAAATAATAGAGATTGAACAGAAAAGAAGGTAAGGTTAGATGAACTGTGCAATGGCTGGAGAGGGACCTCCCCAGAACCTAGGCTTTAAGTTAGGATAGGTTTATGAGTTTGCATCAACTGCTGGAAAAACAAGCAAGAGATGAAAAATCACTTTTCCAACATCTACAGCACTTGTATATTTTCCATGTTGTAAATCTTTCTTCATTTTTTCCACTTCTATTTGAATGTGATCACTTGCATTGGATTCCATCCAGAAAACACTAAGTCAGTGGGAGTCTAAAAATGACAGATGAACTGAGCTCCAGATACAGCTAGTCTTCTTAAAAAGACATTCTCCGCTCAGTAATTAAGAAGATCTGATACATAATGCTCATGTTTTAGAGTGGTTTGAAATATCCAAGGCATATGCCTAGACATTACAACATACCAAGAAAACAAAAGAATGAACCTTGGCGAGAAAATACAAACTTTTCTCTTAGTGGTGGTATGAACTAAGGTAGTTAAGTGATAAGTTGAAAACCCACTGTAAAAATCACAAAACAAGTTGTGGTATTTGTGCACTATTTTATCTTTGAAAATTAACTTTATAACCAAAAAGTATTCATTTAGTGCTTTTTTCTGTGTCAAAGATATTGTTAGAGGCTATATGCTATTTAAAGATCGTGTACAGCATGATTCCTATCCTCAAGGATCTTCAGTCTATCAGGGAGATAAAATGCATCTGAAGGAGTTAAATGTAAGAATATATGACTAAATATGAGTAAAATATACAATAGGTGGCTACAAGTGGTAAGAGAAAGGTCTCTCTGTGGGGGCTAAAAAGAGGTGATAATGTGGTGGAGCTGAGATTTGAGTTAACTCTAATAGAATGGTTTGGATAAGAAATGGAAAACGGGGGCGGCTAGGTGGCGCAGTGAGTAGAGCGCTGGCCCTGGAGTCAGAAGGACCTGAGTTCGGATCCGGCCTCAGACACTTAACACACACAAACAAAAACCTAGCCGTGTGACCTTGGGCAAGTTACTTAACGCCAACTGCCCTCAAAAAAAAAAAAAAAGAATGGAGTCTAGGGTCTTATCTTTAAAGGGGCGGCTAGGTGGCGCAGTGAGTAGGAGTGCCGGCCTCGGAGTAGGGATGACCCGAGATCAGATCCGGCCTCAGAAAATGAGCATCCACGCATAAATAATGACTAGCCCTGTAACCTTGAGCAAGTTACTTAACCCCAATTGCTTTAAAAAAAAAAAAAGAAAAAGAAATGGAAAACAGGGAAGAAAATTAGAATTAGAAGAGAATTAGCTATAAAGGATGTATGAAGCATGAAGCTATCTGTTTCCAGAAAAAGAATACATTTATGTCTAAAGGTGTCTAATCTGGTGTCTTTGTCTAATCTTGGGGTGGAGGGAGGAGGGAAGAAAAAAAAGAGAAAAAAAGAGAAATTTACATGATAACTTTATTCTATATTTTAAAAGAATACCAAGTTGTACATAATAGATTTGCAGTTCCATGTGCAATTATCTTTTTTATTACACTGTTATGGAAATTTTTGTTTTATTCCATAAATTAAGAATAAACTAAATTTTTAAAAAGATAAAAAAGAGTGAATGGGGCAGATGATGTTTTAAGGGGAATAAGGTAAGGTAGGAGGTACAAAAGTTTATTATGTAAGATTGTGATTTTTAGGTCTACCACTTCACTTTGCTTTACTCTCCATTGCTCCCTGTAAGCTTAGGAGGCAACAAAGCACAGTGGGCTATGTCTAAATCCTGGCTCTGGAGATTTGTTGTACTCCCTTTCAGGTCTGGTGATACCAGGGGCAGGGAGATGACAGAAGACATTAAAGGAAAGAACAGTATCTTTTCTCCCCAAGGCAGAATCCTTAGCAAGGCAGCTCTTTACTCTGGCTACCTTAGCTACTTAACCTTAAAAGTGGAAGTTGGGGTGAGGCTGGAGCAAAGGGAGGGGAGGAGCTGGTGAGCTCGTTTGCCTGGTATTTCAGCCTCTGCAATGTTTTGCCCTGGCAGGTTTTTTTTTTCTTCCTTTTCTGGAGGGGTGGGGAAAGCAGAGGGCAGGGCATCCTTGGCTGGAGGCTGAGGTATGTTTGTCAAGCAGTACCCTCCCCAGCTCTAAGGGGAAAAATGAATTACCTCTCCTATTCTTTTTAACCTCAAAGAGGAGCTAGATGACTAAAAAATGGTAGAAAAGAATAAGCATTTTGGGTAATAACTTGAGAGAATAAGTTACCTGAGAGCTTAAAATAATTAGAATAAACATTGTTATGTCTGGAAACTCTGGTTAATTAATCTTTTGAGAGAGTTTGTTAAAAAAAAAAAGGCCATGAGGAACACTGTAGCAAATTCTGAGTTGTGGATGGGAAAGACAGTTGGCCCAAATGTTTATTTTCAACAATGAGTCTGTGAGGCCAGGAAATGGTGGAATCAGGGATTTGGCTTGAGAATTTTCTTTCAGTCTTGGTTTTAGTGTTTCTTGAACTGTTTCCAATCCCTTTCCATTATGACTTTTTTCCCTCAGAAATTTCAGGTGGAATTATTTAGTGAAATGAGATAATTACCTCCTGACAGAACTGTCCTTACACAAAAGGTTTGGGAAAGCAGTAACAGGCTATTTGTAAACTGTTTACTGTGTTTCCAAAATTAGAATTTCTTGGGAGATTTTTTTTTTATTATTATTAACATTTGGTTTTAAATTCGAAATATAAATCTCATTCTTCTTGGCTCCTTTTCAGAACAAGTTTTAAAAGTCTGTGGTCTGCATATATTTGAATCATACTTACTTCCCTTTAAATTGACAAACTTCCCTCCAGATGGTATGTAAATATTTTTGTGGTTTATTAAGCTACAGAAGTCACTGGATAGAAGGTTTGCATAGCAAGGTTACCAACTCAAACCAAAACCCTGTTGACCAGAGAAAACTCTTCTGGTCAGCTAAAGGGTATTAGGTCTTCATCCCTTCCTAGTCAGCCATTACAGCTAGAGGGATTGAAGTCAAAGAACAATTCAGGGTCAACAAAGCCAAAATTAAGCCACCCAACCAAAGAAGCAGGTAGGTACTAGGGTTAGTTAAAAGGTTGGCATGGAAATATGGAGGTGAAGCTGTAAAGTAAGACACAGCAAATGAAATATAATAACAGTCACATAGCCAAACCCAAATTAGGAATTCTGGCATTGAACCTGAAGGAATTGGAGAAAGTACTACCTCCTACCAAAGGTTGATTATCCTCAGGATTGATTAACAGCAGAAGGAAAAGAGGAAAGGAAACTATTTTTTTTTTTTAAGCAATTGGGGTTAAGTAACTTGCTCAAGGTTACACGGCTAGTCATTATTTGTGTGTGGGTGCTCATTTTCTGAAGCTGGATTCGATCTCGGGTCATCCCAACTCCGAGGCCAGCGCTCTTACTCACTGCACCACCTAGCCGCCCCTAGGAAACTATTTTTATACCTGGCTTCATCTAAGAGAATTTGCACTTTTTTTCTGGACCTTGGTTTGCAGGTTAGCCTATCTTCTACTTGGCAGGCTCCCAACAAAGGGAAAAGAATTGCAGGGTCTATTTCTTTTTTTGGTCTTTTTGAGCAGGGAAGGCAGGGTAATTGGGATTGTGACTTGCCCAATGTCACACAGCTAGTAAGTATCAAGTGTCTGAGGTCAGATTTGAACTCAGGTCCTCCTGACTTCAGGGCCAGTACTCTATTCACTGCATCACCTAGCTGCCCCCAGGGTCTACTTCTTAATGAATCTTAAGGGGTCTCTTGTACCAGATATTTCCAACTGAAAGCAGAGGTGAGGTCAAACTTAAAATCATGGAATTCAACAAACTTTTTCCTAGTAAGAAAACAGTATTTCAGAAGGATTGATAAAACTGTAGATTCTTGGACCAGATAGCTTCTAATTCTGTGATATTTCTTAGGAAAGGTTCAACAGAGAATGATGGGAGATGATGGGATGGGGAGGTAGAGATCAGTTGTAGCTGGGGGAATTAGGGAACCCTTCATGGTGAAATGGACCCAGAGCTGTCCCTTGAAGGAAGAGAAGGATTTGAATAGGTGAAGACGGCAGTCCCGGGAACCAGAATAGACAGTGAAATTTTAGGTTTGTTTGTTTATTTATTTATTATTAGGTTAATTTACAGTCTTGAAGCAAATTTTGTGTAACCAAATGGAAATCATATCAGCCAGGTGATTGTCTTTTTTTAAAGGGGCAGAGGGAGGGAGAAGAACCCACAATGTCACCCTGACCATCAATTTACTTAAGGCAAAAGTGAGCAATACTTATCCCATGGACTGAAGGGTGGTTTTCTAGGCCATTCTGTGTTGTTGAGCACATCAGCCCCTGACTGTGGATTAGCCATTATTATTTGAGAGATATTGCCATGCTTTGCCCTCATTTGTTTAGCAGCTCGTTCTCTGGCTACTGCTGGCTGTTATTTGAGCACCATGAAAAACATGAGGATCAGTAGCATAGGCTGTTTCTCACCAATTTCCTTGCATCTCTTTCCATTTAATAATAGTTTCTATATTTATATAGCACTGTGCTAAGTGCTTTACAGATATTCTCATATGATCCTCACAACAACCCTGAGGTGTAGGTGCTGTTATCCCCATTTTACAGATGAGGATACTGAGGCAAACAGAGACTTACCCAAGTGTGAGAAACAGCTACTAAGCATCTAGGTCTTCTAGACTGCAAGTCTAGTACTCTGTCCACTGAGCAACCTAGCTCTCCTGGGCACATATGACCTAGAAACATGGAAATATTGGCAGTGCTTGGTGTGGGGTCAACTAGATCCTACCCTTTATTGGTTTCCAGGTTTGGGGTATGATATAAAGATCCAGCAATATTGAGGGTGAGATCGTTCAGCCAGTCAACAGGCATTTATTAAATACTTATGTGCCAGATCCTGTGCTAGAGCTGGAGATGCAAGAAAAGGGAAAAACATTCCCTGTTCTCAAGAAGTTCATATTCTAATGGAGGAGACAACACATAAACAATTATGTACATAGGAAGTATATCCAAACCAAATTATTCTTTTTGTCTTTTTGGAGGGGGGAAGGCACAGTAATTGGGGCTGATTTGCCCAAGGTCACACAGCTAATAAGTGTTAAGTGTCTGAGGCTGGATTTGAACTCAGGTCCTCCTGACTCCAGGGTTGGTATTCTATTCACTGAGCCACCTAATTGTCCCTACAGACCAAATTAGAAGTAATCTCAGAGGCAAGGTACTAATATTAAGTGTAAATGCTTTTTGTAGAAGGTGGGATTTTAGCTGAGACTTGAAGGAAGCCAAGAAATCCAGGAGGTAGAGAGATGAAAGGAAGCTCTATTCCATTGGACAATGCTGCTCCTCACTTTTGCTCTATCAGTTCTTTTCTGTGGATGAGTGAAAAATTGTTTTGGGTTAGGGAAATTTTTATGAATATAGGACCTGCTTATATCTGTAGCCTGAAATATACAGCTGTTATGATGAATAAGTAGTGAATGAAAAAGCACTATGCTAATAAGTGCTAGAGATGAATAGAAAAATCAGTCACGCTATCAAGGAGCTCACCTTCTAAAAGGAAGAGATAATAAATCTAGAAGATCCAGCTTCAAGCCAGATGCAAAAGAACCATGGTCCTTAGGGCGCAGCAGCAAAAGAGGTGATAATGGTGATGTATCTTTTTGGGGGGGGAGGTGGGGGTGTTATTTCCACTTTAACAATTATTGGAATCATTTGGCAGTGGCAAGGACTTTGGTGGCCAGAACTTTTTTTTCTGGATGTGAAGCTGATGTACTTGCAGTACCTGCAGAAGCAGTTGCCAGGCTGAATATTTCAGTAGATGTTCACTATCACTTTATAGATAGATAAGTGATGAAAAAATTCTCTCTTGACTGCATGTCCTCCTGTCATTTCTATCTACTTTGATCTGTTAGTTCAAAAATGTTTAAATCTCTCTTTGTCTAGTTTTGAGCTTTATGAGGATTTACAGTTATTGAGAGCAGCTAATGGGGCAGCTAGGAGGTACGGTGGATGGAGTGCTGCGTCTGGAGTAAGGAAGACTCATCTTCCCGAGTTCAAATCTGGCCTCAGATATTTATTGGCTGTGTGATCCTGGGCAAGTCACTTAACCCTATTTGCCTTGTTTTCTTTATTGATAAAAATGAGCTGCAGAAGGAAATGGCAAGCCACTCCAGAATCTTTGCAAAGAAAACCCCAGATGGGGTCAGGAAGAGTCAGATATGACTGAACAACAAAGCAACTAATATAGTATTATTTACATAAGAGGTGCTCAGTTAATATTTATTGATTGTGCCAATACCATATTTGATAGACACTTATTCAATGCTAATTAATGTTATTGTTTAATAATGATGATGATGATGATTTTGAGGGGCATAGGAGTGATAACAAAGATGTTCCATTTACTAAGTTCCTACATTTCTCTCCAAGTATAGTGGTGAATTTACCCTTAAAAAATGTCCACAGCTTTGTTTCAGATACCTGTTGGCCATTTGTTTCTTTCATATGGGAAATTACTGATTTTTCTTGTAACATCTGAAGTTGTTTTGATAACTAAATGTTTTAGGAAGTATTTACAAAGGGAAGTGTGAGGATCACTAGGAACCACCATGGGTTCATTAAGAACCTATTATGACATATTGACAGCATTTCCTTTTTTTTTTTTTTTAAAGCAATTGGGGTTAAGTAACTTGCTCAAGGTTACATGGCTAGTCATTATTTATGCGTGGGTGCTCATTTTCTGAGTCCGGATCTGATCTCGGGTCATCCCAACTCCGAGGCTGGCGCTCTTACTGTGCCACCTAGCCGCCCCTTTAGGGCAATTGGGGTTATGTAACTTGCCCAAGGTCACATGGCTAGGTTTTTGTTTGTGTGGGTTAAGTGTCTGAGGCCGGATCCGAACTCAGGTCCTTCTGACTCCAGGGCCGGCGCTCTACTCACTGCGCTACCTAGCCGCCCCGACAGCATTTCCTTTTTGACTGAGTCATTACATCAGTAGATTACTTCAGACATAGTATATCTGAATTTTTGTAAAGCATTTTAGAATGTTTCTTGGAATATCTTTGTGGACAAGATGGAGAAATTGAACTGGATAGCCATATAGTTAATGATTAGACATGAAAAGTGGCATTTGCTGCAATCATGTCAAGTGGTGAAGTAGACAAAGCTATCACAAGGAATTTTTACATTTGGCAAGAAGGATGCCCTCAGTTTGGGGAGGGGTGGGGCAGAAATAGATTCTGGGTTAATGACTCTGGGAGAAAGATAAGGTAGAAGAAGGAGCTTACCTCAGCAGGTCATCTGGTAGTCATTGTTGAGATTATCTTATCCCTGCCATGCATTTATATATTGAGTCAACTGAACTTTTGCTTATATATTATATGTTTGTGTATAGGTATTCATATATACATTACACATAATGTACATATATTGTTCTGTCTGTCATCTATCTATCTAATCTACTTAATGTATGTATAGGGATAGGGGCTAGACTTGTGATTTCATTGTTATATGGAACTCTAAGATGGGAGAACTCATCTGCCGATGTAGGTTAGCATCTCCTTTGTATTTTATGGTCATAGAGAGTTGTCTGGGGCACTGAGAGGTTAAATACCTTGGCCAGGGTCACCCAGCCAGTATGTATTAGAGATGGGGCTTGAATTCAAGTCTTCCAGGCTCCAAGGACAGCATTTTATTCATTATGCCACACTGTCTCTCATTTAATGTATATGATTCGTGTGTATATATACATATATGCATATGGATATGGATATTTTACATAAAAAATTAAAGAGTTGATAGATGGATTTACATGTCTAGAATCTAAGCCAGTTAATTGGTTTTAAATAGCAATCCAAGGTGACACTCATTATTATGACTTTCAACTGATGGTAGATTATGGAACATAACAAGGTCAAGAGCATTAAAATACAAACACAATCCTGTGAAAAGTGCAGTTCCATATGTCAACTTAATCATACAACTGCTTTTTGCCAGCATAGCTGCTGACTCCATCTGTTTCAATTTAAGATTCACTCCAATCATCCCTTCATAATTGGTTTTAAAAAAAAAAACCCAAACACCCTTTTTTCCTACAGGCAACACAGATGATAGTTTGTGGCTTGTTTTGGGGGGAGACTTGGAGGAGGGGCGGAGGAGTAGGATGAATGGGTAAGACAAATTGTATTCTCAGCTCAGTTGATATGGTGCAATGCTGATTTCTCTTTGGGAAACAATTTGCCATCTGACATTAATTTTGGTCTAAGGTAGACAGTGCTGAAGAATTTTGTAGTTCCTCATGACTTTCTAAGCAAGTCACCCTCTGGCTCCTCTATTCCATCAAAATGTAGTCAATGCAGGAAAGGTGTTTACTTTGTCATTCTGGTCATGAGACACTACCAGGTGTCACAGGAAATGAATCTTCTATCAGTGACAATTTGGCAGCAAGAAATGGAGGCAAGAACAAGTTGTTCTATAGCTATTATGCAATTTTAAGCGATGATCATTGTTTTCCCTTTGAGTGGTTGAAAATACTACATAACAAGTAAGAATCACTAAATAGGTCAAAGGAACCCAGGAGATCTGGCTTTCCTGTGTGTGTGTGTGTGTGTGTGTGTGTGTGTGTAATTGAATGGTTATAAATAGTGTTTTGTCTTCCTGAACATTCTAAACAGCAAGACAGGATTACCAACAACTAGGTCTTGGCATGTAGCCAGTCCACCAGCTTTTAAGTGATACTTGCTGCTAAGGCAACTCTGCTGGGTTTTCCATATGTGCAGAGTGGGTGACACCAGGACATCTACACAGCTGCTTTTTGGCCATCAAAAATAGGACAGCTGCACATGGAATGGGGGGCAAGAGCAACACAACAGAACCTGAGTTCAAATGATGTAGTAAATCTTTGGGCTGCTGGGGAAACTGGTAGATGGACCAGCCTCAGGTGAAATCCCAAAATGGGGCAGTTCTTTCCAAATAAACACTATGAAGAGAATGGGAAATTTAGTAACAACAGCAAGGCTCTGTAAATGTAACTCATGAATTTGAATTTCACTCGTTCAGAGTTTATGGTAATTCAGGCAGGAGCTAGGTTAAGACCGACCTTGGTATGATCCTTGAAAGAAGGTTTGCTGTGGAAATGAATGATGTAAACAAGATTATAAAATGGTTTTTTTCCCTCTTAAGTAGGTGATCTATTGTTTTCAAGTGTTTTAGAAATAAATCATTTTATTATTAAGTAATAATTACTAAAATGATTTAAAACAATCGTTTTATATATAAACTGTTGATGCTGCTTTATTTGAGGTGCTGGCTTGAAATTATTGGCACAGTGGTTAGAAGGCTGGGCCTAGAGTCAGGAAGACCTGAGTTCAAATGGGTTCTCAGATACTAACTAGGTGACCTTGGGCAAGTCACTTAACCTCTTTGCCCCAGTTTCCTCAACTATAAAATGGGGACAATAATAGGACCTACTTACTTCCCAGACTTGTTATGAAGACTAAATGAGAAATTTGTAAAGCACTTCACACAGTGAATTGTCAAATAGTATTTGCTATATAAATGCTAGAAAGTATTATTCTTAATTTATTCCAACATCCATTAGGCAATAATATTAGCATGGTTTGAATTGCTATGTGTCCATGAAAGTAATAAAAGGTGGTATTTCTTTGAAAATATTTTGTAATTCAAACTTAAGCCATCAGTAATTTATTGAGTACCTGATATGTCCTAAGGGGTCCTATGTCAGATGGAAGGGATCCAAAATCTAGAAGATGAGTCCCTTTTCCTCAAGGAGCTTTCATTTAATTAAAGAGACAAGATTTTGATAGAAAAGGGTAAATTCTAGGGGCGGCTAGGTGGCGCAGTGAGTAAGAGGGCCGGCCTCGGAGTTGGGATGACCTGGGATCGAATCCGGCCTCAGAAAATGAGCACCCACACATAAATAATGACTAGCCGTGTAACCTTGAGCAAGTTACTTAAACCCCAATTGCTTTAAAAAAAAAAAAAAAGAAAGAAAAAGGTAAATTCTAAACCAACGTAGCTAGGAATTATTTGTTCCTAAAGCTGCCAGGGGAAGGAAACATTCTCTAGGATACTATGAGGTTCTGTGATGCTGAAGAACTTTTTGCTTTTGGGGAGGTTAAGGTATAAGAGATGTAGCCTCAACTGCCAGGGGGAGGAAGCAAACCTCAGGAGAAGGTTGCTGACCCTGAGGGTAAGACTGGGCAGAGAAGAATTCATCTGAGATGTGACCACTGGGTGGGAAGAATCTTCCTGGGGTATGATTCCTTCACTGTCACCATCCCCAAAAGGTTGATTAGCTTAGATGAACCCCTAAAATACAGGCAGAAACTAACCCACTCAAACTAGTTAGCATTCTCTAGAAGAGTCTCAAATTGGCCTCAACAGGTGTCTGGTCATGTCCTTCCAATTTGATGACATTGGTTGTTATTCATATTTTCCATTCATTCATTAGAGACAGCTAGGTGGCTCAGTAGATAGAATGCCAGGCCTAGAATCAGGAAGACTTGTGTCTGAATCCAGACTCAGACACTTACTACCTGTGTGATCCTGGGCAAGTCACTTGGTCTCTGTTTGCCTCAATTTTCTCATCTGTACAATGGGGATAATAGTAGCACCTACTTCCTTGTTGTGAGGATCAAATGACTTATAAAACACTTAGCACAATACCTAGCACATTGTAGGTACTATATAAATGTTAGCTATCTTTATTATTACAGGTATCCCCTGGAGATTTTGTGGGTTTGGTTTCAGACTACCACAATAAAGTATATATCACAATAAAGTGAGTAAGATGAATTTTTTTAGTTCCCAGTGCATATAAAAGTTACATTTACACCATACTGTAATCTACTAATAGTATTATTCTTAAAAATATGCATACCTTAATTAAGAAAAACTTTGTTGCAAAAAAATATGCTGACCATCATACAAGCCTTCGACAGGTTATAATCTTTTTGCTGGTGGAGGGTCTTGGCCTCAGTATTGATGGCTACTGACTGATCACGATAGTGCTTACTGAAAGATTGGGGGGGTGGTGACAATTTCTCAAAATAAGACAACAATGAAGCTTGCCTCATCTTTTGACTCTTCCTTTCACTTGAAAACTTAGAAACCATTGTAGGGTTGTTAATTGGCATGATTTCAATACTGTTGAGTCTCAGGGAATAGGGGACCTGGGGGTGGGGGGGTGGGAGAGAGGGGAGGAAAAGGGGGGCAGAGAGAGAGGGAGGGAGGGGAAGAGAGAGAGAGAGAGATACTAACAGCCATTGGGTGGAGTAGTAAGAATACATATCATTTATCGATTAAGTTTGCTGTCTTACATGGGCATGGTTCATGGTGCCCCAAAATAATCATAACATCAAAGATCACTGATTATAGATCACTGTAAAACACATAATAATAATGATAAAGTTTGAAATATTGGTAGAATTACCAAAACCTGACACAGAGACATAATATAAGCAAATGCTGTTGGAAAAATGGTGCTGATAGACTTGCTTGATGTAGGGTTGCCACAAACCTTCAATTTGTAAAAAAAACTCAGTATCTGTGAAGAGCAATAAAGCAAAGTATAATAAAATGAAGGGTGCCTGTATTTCAACAAACATTTGCCAGACTCTCGTGATGTGAAATGTATTAACATAAGTAGTCCCATGGTACATTCTGCTTGTTTCTGCCACTTGGAAAAACTATAGATTGGTGGACTTGAAGCTTGGTGCTGCTGGATCAATAGTTCTCCATTCTACTCTCTCTGGACCTCATGCATGGATAGTAGGACTTCTATATGGAGGAAGGTTTTAGGGAACCATGTAGAAAAGCCTTGCTGAAATGTCCTATTATTTTTAATTTTCTTTGTTCAACTTAAAGTTTGTCCCCCTTTGAGATTGTGTTTCAAATCTCTGCCTCTTGTAATCTGAGGGACACAGAACATACTCCATATTTTTTTTTAATGGCAGCTGGGACTATGGGAATGATGCCTAAATTGGACAGGAGGGCTTTTTTCAGTTCACTGGTTAGTATGCCTTTTGAAAGCCAAATAAGAGCCCTAGATTTTAGTCAGGACACAGAGTGAAATATCTTTAGGCTTGAAAGTTTTCTTTCTGTCAAACTCAGATTAATATACCGTGATTTCATCATTTCTTTTAATAATCTCCTTGAATTATTTTTCTCTTCTATTTCATATATTAGCTTGTGTAATTTTATTTCTTCCTACAAATATTTGGGAACATTCATCACCTATGTGCTCCCTCAGAATGTCAAAAGAAGTTATATTTGATTCTGGGGGCAATAGGGAGCCACAGGGGTTTATTGAGTAAGGGAGTGATATGTTCAGACATGTGAAAATCATTTGGCAGCTCCTCCATGCCTGGTATATGCTACCTTATCTCTCTCTGACTTCCTAAAAGTCTCAGCAAAAATTCCACTATCTGCAGAAGGCCTTTATGGTTTCCATAGCTACTATAACCTTCCACTTTAAAGTTTCCTTGCAACTACTCTGTATGTATCTTGTATATACTCATTTATATTCATCCCCCCCACCCCCACCCCCTTAGAATATAAGGTCCTTGAGGATAGGAACTGTTTTTGTTTTTTTTTTTTTCTTTGTATCTCTCATTGAAGGTCTTCAAGAAGAGGCTGGATGCCTCTTTATTGGTGTATTATGATGTGGATTCCTTTCAGGTGTGGCTTGAACTTTAATTGTTCCTGAGGGCCCTTTCAGCTTTAAATTCTTTGGTTTTGTGACTTTCACAGAATTAAACAGTGAGCAAATATAACTGGCAAGAACCACTTCTAGGATTTTCTGAGTCTAAGACTGTTGGGTGATTCTGTTTTAGGGGCAGTATCTTGGGATTATCTTTTGGTGCTATAAATGACATCCTGGAGGCTGCTACCTTTGTATATATGGCAGTTACCTTTGGGAACTTGGGAAGTCATTGTGGAAATGGGCAGCATCACAAGGAGAGTGGTCAGTTCTATTCAAATGTTTTCTGCTTAGATGACTTATGCTTAATGCTCCTGACTGGTGAAAGATATTTTCTATAGCATCTCTCCAACACTTGCCTATCCCAGGTGATACTTTGCCTATCTCAGGTGTACCTTTACATTGATAATGTTGGTACATTTCTTAGTAATTTACATGCTGGTGCCTAAGGACTTCTTAAGTTCTTGCTTCCTTTCAAGTTGAGTGATTTCAGCTATATGGTGCCTAATTTGCATTATTACCCCACAATGACACTATCATTACAGTAAATTTCTCATAATTCCCCAGATGCAAAATACTTCCTTTGTTTTTCCAGGGTAGTTGGACAAGCAGAAGACTAATATTGTTATGAAGCAACTTCTTTTGGATCACATTGTCCAAAGACTAGCCCGAAAGGGTTAGAAAGTAGAGATTTTTACAAATTTCTAATGTTTTCTGACATGGGATGAGGGAGAAACTTTTCAAAAGTTAGACCTTCAAAAGTGGAATTTATTGCCTTAGAAACTGATGGATTACTCTCACCATAGCTTTTCAAGCAAAAATTGTATGATCATTTGTTAAACATATCATAGTAGTGATTTCTTTTTCTAGTGTGGGTTAGACTAGATGTCTGTTAAAGTGCTTTCCAGCCCTAAAATTCTGTGAATTTGTAAAATATGTAAGTTGTGTGGTGGTAAATCTTTCACTAAGAAAAAGGCTAAGGAATTGGTCTAAGTCAGAATCTTGGTAGGTAATATACATTGAAGTCTGACATTTTTCACTTAGGGGTTTTAGAATCATCTATAAATAATATAATGCAGAATTTCTCACTTTTAGATTCTGAACCATGGCAAGTGATTTCTCACACCATATATTCCTTCTGAATGCACTGAGAGGAGAATGGGAGAGGAGTTCAAGAAACAACGAGGATAAAAAAAGTTCTTCCACCTCACAGTTTTGAAAAAGTCCTCCTTCCTTAGGTCTGCCTTGCCCATTCTCCACCTTAGGAGGGTTATCCAAATAATGTAATTGGTAATTATTATAATAACACCTTACATTTGCATTGGATGGTAGGAAAAAACCATATTGATTAGATCACATATCCACTGTAATATTACTTTGTTGTATTTCTATGTCAATAGAATCAGAGCATCCTAAAGTTAGAAGGGGTCTCAGAGCAATATCCTCTTTTTTGAAACTTTCCATGATAGGGAACTCACTCTATGGGGAGTATATATATTGGGCTAGCTGAAATTCTTAGAAAAAATTATAGTTTCCTAGATTTTCTTTTTATTGAATTTATTTATGCTTCTCAGGGAGAGTGTGGAAAAAGAAGGGAAGAAATATTTATTACGTACCTACTGTGTGCCAGGCATTGTACACTTTACAAATATTATTTCATTTGATCCTTACAATAACCCTGTGAGATAAGTGTTATTATTATCCCCATTTTACAATTAAGGAAACTAAGGCAGGCAGTGATTAAGTGACTTGACCAGGATCATACATTTAATAAGTGTCTAAGACTGGATTTGAACTCAGGTTTTTCTTACTTCAGACCCTGCAACTTTTACCCATTGCTACTAACCCTACCCTTTGAGGCCATGAAAAATATGTCAAATTTATTTTTGATATGATAGTCTTCAAAAATTGAAGACACCTGGGGCAGCTAGGTGGCACAGTGAATTATAGAGCACTGGCCCTCAAATCAAGAGGACCTGAGTTCAAATCTGGCCTCAGACACTTAACACTTACTAGCCATGTGACCTTGGGCAAGTTGCTTAACCCCAATTTGTCCTCCAAAAAAAAAAAATTGAAGACACCTATTATTTTGTTTTTTGTTTTGTTTTTCGCTTTTTGGAGGGCAATTGGGGTTAAGTAACTTACCCAAGGTCACACGGCTAGGTGTGTGTGTGTGTGTGTGTGTGTGTGTGTGTGTGTGTGTGTGTGTGTGTGTGTGTGTGTGTGTTAAAGTGTCTGATGTCATATCCGAATTCAGGTCCTTCTGACTCCAGGGCCAGCGCTCTACTCACTGCGCCACCTAGCGGCCCGGAAGACACCTATTATGATTCTTCCTTTCCCCTAGCCCCTCACTCCACACATAGCACTTATACTTCTTCTGGTTAAACATTCATTATACTTTTAACTGACCTTGGCATACCTATCCTACCTCCTACTTCTGGAAATCTCCAAGCTAAACAATAAGAGAAGCTTATCATAAGAGGAGACCTCTTACGAATGAAGCACAGTAAGAATGTTTAATCTGTCCAGAATTCCCTTGATTTTGACACAGATTTTTCCTATTCATGCAGCTTATGATTCTAAGATTGACATTTTGGGTCCCAAGTTATACTGGTACCTCATTGCATTTGTAGTCAAGTAAAAGCTTTCAGGTCTTTTGCACGTGTTGTAGTATAGCCTCTCCTGTATAATATTTGTGAAGGTGATTTTTTTGAACCTAGATCTAGGGCTTTATACTTTATTCCTGTTGAATTTCGTCTAATTAGGTTACTCTTTTAATGGGCTAGTGGCCCCTTTGACCTTTATCTTAGTTTTTTTTTTTTGCTGTGTGAATGTTTTTATTTTTTGAAATTTTGAAATTCTTATTTTTCTGAATTTAACACCCAATATATATGAACATTTGCATATAAATGAAACACAAAGATGATTGAATATGAAAGTGCAAATCTCTATTGTGTACAGCTTGTATTTAAAAGGTACAAAATAAATTCAGCATGTTAATTTCTTCTTTCTTTTTCATTTTTTAGAGGAGGAATCTTTTTCATTTTTTAAAGGCTTGGATTTTTAAAGGAAAATTTATGTTCCCCTTACCAGTCTCTAGAGCAATAGGCTCAAAGCTCATCTCAGTTCCTATGTAGTATGAGTCCCACCAAGTTCATGGCCAGCTATAACATGACTTCTGGACAAGACCTTGGCTAAGCTTCCACTGGTCTCGATACCTGAGGGTCCCTTCTGAAGGCTATTCATTGCTCCTGGGGACATTGATACTGTATTTACTGCAAAATCCAGTTCAGATTTTAAGGAAGGGTTTCTTCATCAGCCAGATTCAATCCTTTACTTGTCCATGGGTGCTGTTCCTGACTCTTTGGGCTTCTTTCTCCCCTGTTTCATGTTAATTTGATAACCATGTCATCTGTGTCTTTAGTTTGGCACATCTAAGGTTTAGAAGGTGTTTGAAACAATTTGTTTTCTCAAGTATTTTAAACATTCTTCCTCCCCTGAAAACCTTCCTTGCAATATCAGTTTTTACTTTGTAAGGAACAGTAAACTTCAAGTCATCTTTTGTATAGATTGTCATAAACTCTATAAATTACAATAAATTGCACCAATACTACTGGCAGGGCTTGGAATAAAGAAGGTGTGGATTTCACTTCTTCCATTCACATTCCCCTCAGTTAACTTTTCCCAACCTCAGTTTCCTCATAAGAAAAAAAGAAAGATTGCTTATAGAACTTGTACTACCTACCTTACTGAGTTCTGGGGAAATTGTGTTGTAAAGCATTAATCCCTATGGAAATGTGAGCTATTTGAGGTTCATAATGCTGTACAAAGCCTAATTCATCATCTTGGTTCAAACCATTACTTTTACAAATGAGGAAACTGAAGCCCAACAAGATTCAATGGCTTGTCAAATGAGATAATGTTTGTAAAGTACTCAGCATGGTTCTTGGTATATAGTAGGTGCTTAATAAACACCCCCCCCCCTTTTGTTTAAAGCTGCATAGACAGCAAAGGGTAGAAAAGGGAATTCATTCCACCCAGGTTGTGTAACAACTAATTTAGTGTTCTTTCTGTCATACCAGTGGTGTCAAACTCAAATTGAAGTGAGACCCACTAATTGAGGATCCCAGTGGCAGCATATTGGCGTAATTTTAAAATGTGGTGTTATCTGTGTTCTCTTGTGTTTTTATTTATTTTGTCAAGTTTTCCCAATTACATTTTAATCTGGTTGCAGATGCACTTAGAAGTATTGCAGGGGATGTATTTGACACTTCTGCATGATACCATGCTGACTTTCTGTTTTACAAGTGTGATCACCCTGCCTTTTGTATCCCCAACCCACCAATGCAGCACAAAGCACCTTGCAGTATAATAGGTGCTTCATAAAATTTAATTGTATTAAGATTTCCTCCATGTTAGAGTCTTCTTTCTTGTATTTTTAATGCTATGAGGAAGAAAGATCAATAGATTTGTTTCCTCTAGTTGAGTGGCTCCATTTTTATTTTGGCCCAGGTGTGTACTGTCTGTCTCACTGAACTTTGTACTTTAACGTTCTGATTTATTTCCACAGCATAAATCAATCAGAGTCTACCAGGAATCTAATCTAGGGACAGTTTTACTTATGCCATATATATTCTGTGATACTGTGTAATGAAATGAAGAATAGAAATACTTTTAAAAAAAAATTCTAAACCCATTTTCCTTAAACATTGTTTCAGTTCTTGACTTTCCCACTGTATATACATACATACATATAGTCATATGCATATATAGTCATATGATCTAAGAAAAAATAAGTTACTTTATGAATGTACAATTTTATCATAGTTAAGGCTCATATAATAACCAGAGTTTTGTTGGAAAGAATAAAGGTGATAGATTCAATGTCCTCTATTACATTTCCAAATCATTTTTCTATAGATTAAAATATGCTTTTCCCTATGTGTTTATATATTTTTCAACTAGCTTAAAGTCTTGTAATTTCCTAGATCTCCAACTGAGGCCTCAGTTGACAAATGATAATATAGGTAATGGAAGAGGGACCCTTTTTGGTACCCAAATGAATTAGAAGAGCTCAGGTTGTTGCTTCTCTTCTTTACCTTTTCACATTGAGTCAGGAGGTAGATAAAAAGATTATGGCATAGCTGAGTGGGTGTGGGAAGCCACTGGAGCTAGAAGTCTCTTTCCCTTTTCAGTTATTAGACTCTGAGAAAAACTGCTTACTCAGCCCACATGCAACATCAGCTTTGTGACTCATTCCCTGACTCATTTCTAGTTTGGGAAAAGGCAGAGGAGGCTTTGGCAGTGGCTCTGACAGCAGCGCCAGCTGCTGGGGTAGCAGCAAATTTTATTTTTCTTATTCTCCAGACTTCCTCACTCTCCTTGTTTGTGGTCACTTTAATTTTCCTCTCTCCTGCATCTTTTTGCCTAGCTATGTTTTAATGTTATCCCTGAATTAGCACCCTACAGATTTGGTGGAATAGGGTCTCCTCGTGGTGTCATTCAGAGTTCATGGGGAGTGTCAGCAGACCCATTTCACTACTGAATTATATTGCATTTCTCCCAGGTAATCAGAGGTCAGCCTCACTGTCTATTTTATTAGTTTCAGGTTAATATCCTTGAATAAAGTTAAGTACCTAATACTGTTCCTTGTGTCTTGTTCATGAGCAACATCATACTATTACTATGTGGGTTGCTACTTTCACTTTTTATTTTGCCTTTTATAGAATTGTTGTTTTTGCTTTGCTTTATTTCCTATATAACAACATATTTCAGGGCCTCTATCTACATGTAAGGGTCAAGTATTAGGTTTAAATAACAAAGATCCTTAGGTTAGATATAAAGAGGATCTTAAATTTTTTTTTTTAAGCAATTGGGGTTAAGTAACTTGCTCAAGGTTACATGGCTAGTCATTATTTATGTGTGGGTGCTCATTTTCTGAGGCCGGTTTTGATCTTGGGTCATCCCAGCTCCGAGGCCGGCGCTCTTACTCACTGTGCCACCTAGCCGCCTCTTGCGGATCTTAATTTTTAACACATTTTTATTGATATTTTAAATTTTGGGTCGAATTCATTTCCAAACACATTCTTCAACCATCCCTTAACCAGTAACTCAGCCCTAATAATAAAGAATAAAAGTAACAGGAAAGTAAAGCAGTTCAATAAAACTAACCCCAACGTTAACTGAATCTGGCAGGATATGCAGTGTTCTGTACCCATAGTTCTCTATTCCTACAAAGAAGGGAACTAGATACTTTTTCTTCTCTTTTTTCTAGGGCCACTCTTGGGTATTATAATTACATAATATTCAATTTAGTTTTGTTATTGTTATTCTTTCCATTTATATTGTTGTAAACATTGTATATGTTATTTTCCTGGTTGTGCTTACTTCATTCTTTATTAGTTCTTTTCATATTTCTGTCTTCCCATATTCTCTGAATTCTTTATATTAATGCTTTCTTATGACACACTAATTCATATTCCACTGTCTACATATATCACAGTTTATTGAATTCTTCTCCAGTCCATGGGCATTTACTTTTGTTTCCAGTTCTTTGATAGGATGAACTTCATTTTAAAGTTTGGAAGGCACTAGGAGCTTCTCTCTTAATGTCCTACTGAAATATCTCACTGCTCTTGTACTTGAATGGAGGCAGGCAGTCTACCTCTCACTTGTACCCCCCAAAACCTCAGACTGATAATGATCGAGAAATCTAGTTAGAAATTGCAATGACTTCATCTACTCCAGAATGGCACAAAAAAATCAACCAGAAGTCCACACGCAATACGAAAAGGGCAAGGAAAAAATTATGGAAAAATGACAGAAGCCAGAGACAACTATAGCAAGTAAACCTCTGTATCTAGGGAGAGCAAGAGCAGAGAAACTCAAGGTGATTGAAAATTTTCAGTGAACTTTAGAAAATTTAGTGTGGCCCTTGGAAGAACTGGGTGTAGCAGGAATCAGTCTTGGTGTGGTAGCACTTAGACCAGGGCACTATAGACTCAGGGGCTCCAAGGTATCTAGAACTCTGCCCTGACATGCCATAGAGAGCTCTTACAATACATCTCTCTGAGTACAGAAGGGCCTAGAATTTCCAAGTGCTATTAACATAGATATAGCCTAGGAGGTGAAAGTCTTCACAGGAGAAGGTAAGGGATTCCCAGCACTCTATCCTTTGGGCCACCTAATTGCCTCAAAGTTTTTTGCCACAGAAACTTAGGTGACCTAAGTTAAGACCTAGTAGGACCAACCATCTCCCTTTCTCCCCAATATACAACAGAAGCCTGAGCTAGCACAAAACCTCAATTCAGGTGAGATTGAAGATAAACAAAAGAAGATATTGACTACTATAAAGATTTATTATAGATCCAGAAATCTCCCAAAATCCAACCGAGAAGAAGATACTAACTCCATAACAGCCTCAGAGACTCAAAGGAAAAACTGGATTTTGCACAAGGACTGCATGACTATCTGGAAGAAATTTTCAAAAGATGAAAAAAAAAAGTCCTAGAGAAGAGAATTAAAAGAAGGATGAATAGCTTAGAACAAAAAGTAGCAAAGTTTCATCCAAATTATGAATTCTATGAAAGTTAAAATTAACTAAACCAAAACCAGTGACTCCAGGAGACAACAAGAAATATTAGAGGGGTGGCTAGGTGGCGCAATGAGTAGAGCGTCGGCCCTGGAGTCAGAAGGACCTGAGTTTGGATCCGACCTCAGACACTTAACACACACACAAACAAAAACCTAGCCGTGTGGCCTTGGGCAAGTTACTTAACCCCAATTGCCCTCCAAAAACAAAAACAAAAAAAAATATTAGAACAAAATGAAAATATTGAAAAAATAAAAGAAAATATTAAGTATTTCTAAGGTCCTAGCTCTACTCTTTGGATCTTTATGATCTAACAACAAAAACAATCCTGAAAACATGTCAAGGAGATACAACTTAAGAATCATTGGACTTCCTATAAACAAAAAAATATGTAAAAAAAGATAAAACAAAAACTGAATACTTTATTTTAAGAAATCATAAATGAAAATTTCCCAGATCTATTAGAATTAGAGGGAAAAGTGAAAATATAAAGAATCCACCAGTTACCTTCTGAAAAAAAAGTTCCATAAAGGAAAAGTCCTAGGAATGTCATAGCTCAAATCCAGAGCATCTAGACTGAAGAAAAGACATTGGAAGCAAACAGAGTTCTGTTGCCAAGGAATTTCAATCAAAATTACACAAGATGTGGCACATTCTATTATAAATGAGAGATCTTAGAATATAGTATTTCAAAAGAACAAAAAGATATATAGATTATATAACCATAAATTATTTATCCTGTCAGATTGAGTACAGCCCTGGGGGAAAAAAACCAAATATATCTTTAATAGAATAGAAACTTTCAAGAATTCCTAATGAAAAGACCAGAGCTGGGTAGATTCTTTGAAATGAAAACACAAGAGTCAAGAGAAACCTAGAAAGGTCAATTTATTTGGGCAATCAAAAGGGGCTGTGTAATGATGCAGTACTAATGTTCTCATTGGGGAGAAGACACAAGTGTCTCATAAAAACTTTAATGTCTTCAAAGGATATTGAAGACGTTAAATAGGTCAAACATAATCTGATGGTGAGAATGGTGAACTGGTTTTATTCTTATGGTTTTAAGAAATGGAGGAAAATGGAGGATAAAAGAAATACACTAGTGCATCAAGAGGGAAGGATAGGGTGGGTCTTATTATTGGCATGCTCAAAAAGAGACAGAAACAAATATGCAAGAAGGAATGGAGAGTGGTTGGCATTTTTTCTTACTAATTTTCTTCTCAATTTATCTTAGTAAAAACAATTTTGTGGCTTTCGTTGGCAAACCAACACATTCAGACAGAATAACGTACCTTGCATTTTAATGAAAACAGTTGTATATTTGGAATTTATCTTCCGGTCATTGTGAAAAAAGGTCAAAATAAAGAGCAATGGAGATGCAGTGGAGACTTGCTGCTACTGGAAATCTGACTGGTCTAGGACTAGAATGACATGACTGTAATGTCAAGAAGTTTTCCAGGAAACAGCTAGCAGTGCAATGGATAGAACACTAGACCTGGAGTCAAGAAGACCTGGGTTCAAATCTTCTCAGATACTAGCAGGGTGATCTTGGGCATGTCTTGTGTTTAACTTCCAACTTCTGTTTGCCTGAGTTTCCTCATCTTTAAAATGGGAATAATAATAGTATTTACCTCTCAGGGTTGTTGTGAGAATCAAATAAGATAATAATTGTAAAGTCTTTATTACTATGTGCTTGGCATATGGTAAGTGCTATGTAAATGTTATGTATTATTGTTATTATTACTTAACCTGTATTTGCCTCAGTTTTCTAATTTGTAAAATGGGGATTATAGTAGTACCTACCTCAGGATTGTTGTCAGTATAAAATAAGATACTATTTGTAAAGCTCTTTGCAAATGATAAGATAGTGTATAAGTGCTAGTTGTTATTATTTTCTATTGTTATTCCAGTCCTGCTCCAAAGATTTTTTCCTTGGTCAGCAGTGTGACAGGATATTGCTGATGCTATTTTCACATTCCGGTTGACCTTGATGTTCCTGGCCTTTTGCCTGTGTGTTTTACTATTGATTTATTTAATAGAAAATTGTTCTTATGGAGAAGCATCTTACCTTGTGGTACAAATTAAGGGTTGGCAAGTGCAGGGACTCTTAAGAATATCTTTGCTAAATATACTTTAATGTACTATGTACTTCAGTCTCCTTTTCTTTTTTTTCTATCCAATTATCTACACAAAAAGACTCAGAGAATTTCAGGGTATATACAATGTAGCCTATATCACAGTCACTATACTAACATGTACTCGTGCATGGGCAGCTAGGTGGCATAGTAAATAGAATGCTGGACCTTGGGTCAGAAAGACCTGAATTTAAACGTGATGATAGACATTGACTAGCTGTGTGACCCTGGACAAGTCACTTAACCCTGTTTACCTCAGTTTTGTCATCTGTAAAATGAGCTAGAGAAGGAAATGGCAAACCGCTCCAGTATCTTTGCCAAGAGCCACCAGATGAGGTCATGAAGATTTGGACATTGAAATGACTGAACAACAACAACGACTCATGTCTATCATCCACTCTGGAAATTCTCTCCAACAAAGTAATTTTGGAAACATCATTTTTATAATTTCTGATAGGAGCCAGATTTATGAGTTGGAAATGAATTCATGGAATTAGCATTGGCGGTCATCAGGAGAGACTTGTGATATAGTAGAAAACCCACTGGCATTCAAGTCTGAAAGGCCTGGATTTGGATTCTATAGCCAACACTAGCTATTGGTTAAGGACAAATCATTCAATACAGTGTCCTGTACCTCTTGAAATTCAGTTTCCTCATCTGTGAAATGGAGATAATTAATAACTGTAGTACTTACATCATGGGATTTTGTGAAGCTCAAGTCAACTAGTATGTGTAAAGTACTTTGTGCTCTTTAAAGTGATTTGAAATGGCACCAGTTTTTTTGGGGGGGGGGTTGTATAAAGGAAAGACTTTTTATTTTTCACACTCAATAGTATTTTTTTTTCAAATTACATATAAAGATAGCTTTCAACATTCACTTTTATAAGATTTTAAGTTCTAGATTTTTTTCCCCTCCAGTACCTTCCCTTCCTCAAGATGGCAAGCAATCTGATGTAGGTTCTACATATACAATCATATTAAACATGTTTCCACATTTGTCATGTTGTAAAAAAAAGAATCAACGCAAAAGGGAAGAACCAAGAGAAAGAAAAAACAACAAAAAAGTGAAAATAGTATGCTTCAATCTGCATTCAGACTTCATAGGTCTTTCTCTGTGTGTGGATAGCATTTTCCATGAGTCTTCTGCAATTGTCTTAGATCACTGTATTGCTGAGAAAAGTTAAGTCTATCATAGCTTATATTTGTACAACGTTGCTGTTACTGTGTATAATATTTTCCTGGTTCTGCTCACTTCACTCACCATCAGTTCGTGTAAGTCTTTCCAGGTTTTTCTGAAATATGCCTGCTGATCATTTCTTATAGCACAATAGTATTCTATTACATTAACATACCACAACTTGTTCAGCCCCAATTGATGGGCATCCCCTTGATTTCCAATTCTTTGCAACCACAAAAAGAGCTACTATAAATATTTTTGTACAAGTGGATCCTTTTCCCTTTTTTATTATCTCTTTGGGATATAGGCCTAGGAATGGTATTGCTGGATCACAGTTTTATACCCTTTGGGCATAGTTCCAAATTGCTTTCTAGAATGATTATATCAGGTCACAACTCCACCAGTAACACATTAGTGTTCTGATTTTCCCACATCTTCTCCAACATTTATCATTTTCCTTTTCTGATAGGTGTGAGATGGTGCCTCAGAGTTTTAATTTTTCATTTCTTTAATTAATAGTGACTTAGAACGTTTTTTCATATGACTGTGGGTGGCTTTAATTTCTTCATCTGAAAACTGCCTGTTCATATCCTTTGACCATTTATCAATTAGGGAATGACTTGTATTCTTATAAATTTCGACTCAGTTCTCTATATATTTTAGAAGTGAGTCCTTTTTCAGAAACACTGGCTGTAAAAATTGTTGTGTAGCTTTCAATTTTTCTTCTAATCTTGGTTTCATTGGTTCTTTGTGCAAAACCTTTTAAATTTAATGTAATCAAAATCAGTTACATAATGTTCTCTATCTCTTGTTTGGTCATAAATTCTTCCCATCTCCATAGATCTAACAGGTAAATTATTCCTTGCTCTCCTAATTTGCATATGGTACTACCCTTTATGTTTACATCATGTACCCATTTTGTTCTCATCTTGGTATATAGTGTAAGATGTTGGCCTATACCGAGTTTCTGCCATACTATTTTCCAGTTTTCCCAGCAGGTCTTGTCAGATAATTAGTTCTTATCCCAGAAGGTAGAGTCTTTGAGTTTATCAAACAGTAGATTACTATAGTCATTGACTACTGTGTTGTTTGTGTACCCAACCTATTCCACTGAACCACCACTGTTTCTTAGCCAGTACCAAATAATGATTGCTGCTTTATAATATAGTTTCAGATCTGGTATGGCTAGGTCATCTACCTTTGCATTTTTCTTCATTAATTCCCTTGATATTCTTGACTTTAACTATTTTTATTATATGGCAAAGTCATGGAAGAACTTAATTTCATGTAAGTGAAAAATAGTGGATGAACAAACAGTTGAGTTGTGTTTCTTAATGAAGGTGGATGTGGGCTCCACATCTGAATTTGGACAAACCACTAAGTGAAGAAACATGTTTCCTTTAGATGCATCTGACTAAATGATTATCTGCAAACTTCTCCAACCCCAAAGCCTACTTTCTGCTTCTGGGGAACCGAGTACTGCTCCCCAGAGTCAAAGTACAATTAAGGGAAAGCAAATTGAAAAGCAGAACGATGATTTCACTCATGGAACAAATTATACTGTATATTAAAAAACACACACAGTGACAGAAAATCCATGTGCTTAATAGAGAGCCAATCAGATGTATTTTTCAGAGTTTAGCATATAACACTGTGAAGACTTCTTCAGAAAACTTAAGCGTGAACAGAATCAGTGGGGACACTAATTTCTGTGGCTTTTTTAAAAAGTGAATTTATGGACTCTGACTGACCTTAGGACCTTGTGTAGATTAGATACATTTGAGTGTCCCTTTGTTTTTGCCATAGTCAGGAAGACTGTCCATGTTTGGGGAAGTTCTTGACAGAAAAAGACCATAGATTTTTTTTTTTTGCTTTGTTTTTTTGGTCTACTTTCTTGGTGAGAAGGGAAACTGACCTTTCTTTGTGAATATTGTGTTTTGTTCCTAGCATCCAGAAGATATCAGTTGTGATGGTGAAAGACTCTGAGACCACAGTCACATGTGGATTGGTTGAAAGAATGAGGGCTATTTAGTCTGCAGAAGAGAAGACTTGAGATGGAAGGTGCAGTAGGGAGGACATGATAGTGCTCTTCCTAGTATCTTAAAGGAAGCTATATGAAAATGGCATTGAATTTGGCTCCAGAGGCCAGAGCCATGAGCAAATAGGTTGAAGTTACAAAGAGGCAAATTTAGGCTTGATGGCAAGAAAAATTTCCTAACAGAGCTCTCCCAAAGTAGAATAGGCTGCTTTGGGGAGTAGTGGATTCCTCCTGATTGGAGAACTTTAAGTAGAAACCAGGGGGCGGCTAGGTGGCGCAGTGAATAGAGCGCCAGCCCTGGAGTCAGAAGGACCTGAGTTCGGAGCCAGCCTCAGACACTTAATCCACACAAACAAAAACCTAGCCGTGTAACCTTGGGCAAGTTACTTAACCCCAGTTGCCCTAAAGGGGCGGCTAGGTGGCGCAGTGAGTAAGATTGCCGGCCTCGGAGTTTGGATGACCCGAGATCAGATCCGGCCTCAGAAAATGAGCACCCACGCATAAATCAAATGACTAGCCGTGTAACCTTGAGCAAGTTACTTAACCCCAATTGCTTTAAAAAAAAAAAAGTAGAAGCCAGGATAATTGCTTGTCCAGTATGTTATACAAGAGATTCATTTTCTAAGTGTAGGTTGGACTAGATGGCTGGTAAAGTCTGTTCCAGCTCTAAAATTCTCTAATTTTAAATTACAGATAATTTCTCTACCAGCATCAGCAATAGCATATTATATTTTCACAAATGTGGCTATTTCCTTCTATAATGCAGATCCCAATTCATCCATGCCTCCCTATCCATGTGACTTTTAATTTTTTCCAGTTTGTTTTTTTATGTTCAAAATAGTGTTTTATTTTTCCCCAATTACATGTAAAAACAATTCTAAACATTTATTTAAAAATTTTTGAGTTCCAAATTTTCACCCTCCCTTCCTTCCCCCCTCCCTAAGACAGTAAGCTATTTGATATAGGAGATACACACATACACACACAATATAATGTATTATATATACATGTATACAATGTATAAAATGTATGTGTGTATATCTACATATGTGTATACACATATACACACATACGCAATCATATAAAGCCTATTTCCCCTGTGTGACTTTAAACACATCTTAGAAATGTGTTCAGAAACTTTCTCATAAAGTTTCTATGTGTGATCCTGTGCAAGTCACTTAACCTTTGTCAGCCTGAGTTTCTTCATCTGTAAAATGTAAATAATAGCACCTACCTCCCAGACTTATGATGATATATTTGTAAAGTATTTCACAGACTGCCTCGATACATAATAAATATTTAATAAAACGCTTATTTTCTTCTCCCCTTGTTAATTCTAGAATCAATTTTATTGTTCATTTGCAGTGTCCTTTTTGATCCAGCACAGCAAAATGTCACCTCAGCTCTCTTTTCCCTGAAGTTATCTGACATACATATACCAAAACATACACTATTCCTTGAAAAATATACTAGAGAAAATCTTGACAGTCCTTTAATCATTAATATCAAGCAAGGAGTAAAACAAAGCAATATATGTTCACCAAAGGGTTTGTTACTGTCATGGAGGAGATCCAGTGAGGAGTCCAAATTAAAAGAAGGATTCCCTATAGATGTTGTAGTCCTTCAGGTGCTTCTTGGTGGGTGACATTGTGCTGGTGGCGTCAAACCATGGAATACTGACAAGCCTCTTTGATGAGATCAATGACCCTTCAAAAGAGTTTGATTTAACCATCCACACAGGAAAAAAATAATAACAGATAACAATTATGTAGAGTTTACTATGTGCCAGGGAAAGTTAGGTGGTGCAGTGGATAGAGTTGTGAGACAGCAGTCAGGAGTCTTCTTGAGTTCAGGTCTGGCCTCAGTCACTTACTAACTGTGTGACCCTGGGCAGGTCACTTAGTACTGTTTATTTCAGTTTCCTCAGCTGCAAAATGGCAAATCACCCAGTATCTTTGCCAAGAAAATCCTAAATGAGGTCCCCAAGATTTAAATAACACCACTGTGTGCTAGGCACTTTCCAATTATTCTATCACTCTATCACTTGATCCTTATAACAATCCTCAGAGGAAGGTGCTATTATTATTGTCATTTTTACAGATGAGGAAACTGAAGTTAACAGAAATTAAGTGACTTGCCCAAGGGTCAAACATCTAGTACTTGAGAGTCCAGATTTGAATTCAAGTCTTTCTGGCTCCCGGACTAGTGCTCTATCCAAAATTATGTCATGCTGTTAGAATGGTGCAAATGTTTTGGACAGATACTGCAGTTGAAGAGGCATATTCTGTTCTCTATATTTTGTGCACAGGCCTTCCAGGAATAATTTTATTAGTTAAATTATTCTGATCCTAAGCATTTTTGCCTAGAGAGAAATCCGTCATGCCTTTGAAAAATCTCTTGTCCCAGTCAGGCCCAATCACAATTTGTAGTATTCCCAAAGACAGCATTCCACCATAAGATAAACATAGTTACAGACAGAGCTCAGACAAAAGCTCAGTTAAGATGTTAATTCATTGAACAGAACAAGGTCACCTGACTTTCAGCCTACCCTCAGGAATAATTTTCCGAAAAGTATTGAATCTTTCTTTAACCACTCTGCAAGGATTCTTCCTTCAGCCTGGTCAAAAGTGACTTCAAGAGATACTTCTATTAAGCAAATTAATTAGAAACTTCTTTTAGTCTGATCCTTGCTGTGATTACTTTAGGTCTCCCTGGGCTGGACAGGCATTCAGTAAGAATGATGTTTAAAGATGTCATTGAAGGACTTTGTTTGGGAGTTGATAGTTAAAAAATATGTGGTTAAGGTTTCTCCTTCAGGTGGAGCCAAGGACTTTAGACTTAAGTGTTATCCTAGTATTATTTTGTAATGGGGAGCCTAAAGAAGAAATGCTTCCATATTGCAAGTGGTATCAGCATTTTACTTTAAATCAAAGGTTCTTAACTTGGGATTCATAAAATATATATATTAACATTTTGATAATTTTCAGTATAATTGGTTTACTTAAAAACATGATTCTGAGAAGGGTTCTCTTGATTAGACTGCCAAAGTTGTGTCAACAGACACACAAAAAAAGGATTAAGAACTCCTGAGCTAATTATTCCTTTGAGCAGTTACTTGTAGCTGTCCTATTGGTTGGGGGGAGAAGTAGGCAGTTTCTTCCTTTTTTTGTTTTTTTTTTACAAAAATAAACTTGTTTGTTACAAAGAAACATTTTCATTTCTATTATTGATCATATCTTGCAGTAAATGTGGTTTCACACTGTTGATAGAAGATAGATTTATGCCAAAATTAGATGTCTGCTTGTTAAAGAGAAAGTGCCGTGGAATAAAAAATAGCCAGCATTAGTTTGCATAAAATCATATGTTTGCATGAGCACTAATTTAATAGTGAAATATGAAAGTATCCAACCTCCATCCCCCTACTTCTTTTATCCTCTTTTCACTTAAGCTCTTTTTTTTTCCTATAGATAACTCTCTTATGGATGGTTGTCTCCTAGGACTCTGACCTTGAGTACTGAACTTGAGATTATAGTAGGGATGAGGAAAGTATAGTGTCAAGTCAAGCCAACAGGCATTTATTAAGCACCTTTTATGTTCCAGGCACCAAGCCAAACATTGGAGATACAAAGAAAGGTGTCAAGTCCTCCCAAACCAAAAACCCAACCCCAAAACAGTTCCTGCACTCAAGTAGTTCATAGTCTAATGGGAGAGATAAAATGCAAACAGATTTGTATAAATTAACAATATAGATAAATTGGAAATAATGGAAGACAGAAGAAAGGCTACCATTTGTTCCAGGGGATTGCAGGACATGAGTAGCTAGTAATTGGCATCATCTGAGTTCTAGTTTTGCTTGAACATTTGCTGGCTCTGACTTTAGGCAGTTATTTTAATGTCTCTGAGCTTCGATGTCCACAGCCCTAAGTGGGGATAATATTTGTTCTGGCTATTTCACTGCATTTTTTTGAAGATCAAATAAGATAATACATGTTGAAAGGACTTTGATGTAAAGGGAAGGTAAAGAACTATATTCCTTTGTTCAGTTTCTTCTGAGGTAAAATGATGGTGATATTCTCATACAGTCTCACCATGATCATTCTGTTTTTTGGAAGCAGGCCTTATAGAAAGATTTCACTGTGATTTTTTTTTTACAAGATAAAGAAAAAGATTAGTTAAAATAAAACTACAATATGTGACAGTTTGTATTGACTTTACTGTGTACATGTCATTTCTATTTGTAGAATTTATGTTCCTTAAGGGAAGGAACTATAGTCTCTTGTGCCTCTATTAAGACTTGTACGTAGTTGGAACTTAATAAATCATTGCTGAGTGACTGAATAAATGACATTTGATCAGAAAAATTGATTTGGAAATCTAACATTGCTTGGGTGTGAATTCAAGGAAGCATTTAAATAATCTTTATCTTTTATCACTAGAGAAACAAATCACAAATCAATTACTTTATTGAATTTACTCATAGTGATAAAATAAAGTTGTTCCTAGGCATTCGAAGCATTGTTTGTGTGGCACAGACAATTTCTTTTTTTTTTTCTCAAATGCTTTATTAACTTCTGTTTTACTTCATTTCCGCCAGTTTTTTTATTACAAATTTTCTCCCCGTTTTTCCCTTACCCACCTCCCCCAAAATAGCAGTCTCCCAGGATATCCCCTCCTCTTATTTCCCAATTACATGTAAAATAGTATATATATATTTATATATAGTATTTATATATTTATATATATGGTATAAAATAGTATATATATATATATATATATATATATATATATATATATATATCCATTTTCCCCTCTCTCATCTTCTTCCCCCCTATTCTTCTTTAGGGTGAGATATCCTATTTACTATGTATGTCATTCTCTCCCTGAGCCAAATTCAATGAGAATAAGCTTTTGCCTTTTTGCCTTCCTGTTCTTCCCCTCCCTTGTAACCATTTCCCCTTGCCTCTTCTATATCAGATAGTTTACCCCATTCTGTCTCTCCCCTCTCCTCTTGTTATATTCCTCTCCCACCTCTTAATTTCACCTTTTATGTATCATCCCTTCCTATTAAATTTGACCTGTGCCCTCTATCTATGTATACCTGTAAATATATATATATATACATTCACATATGTATTCATATGCCCATATACCCTTCTTCAACTATTTCATACTGAGAAAAGTTTCATCAGAAACAATTATCGTTTTTCCATGTAGGAATGTAAATAGTTTAACTTTGATAAGTTCATAATGATTTCTTTTCCCTGTTTACCTTCTCAAGCATCTCTTGCTTCTTGTATCTGAATGTCAAATTTTCTATTCAACCCTGGTTTTTTCTTCAAGAATACTTGAAAGTCCTCTATTTCACTGAAGGATCATATTTTCCTCTGAAACATTTTGCTGGGTAGGTGATTCTTGGTTTTAATCCTAGGTCCTTTGCCCTCTGGAATATCATATTCCAGGCCCTTTGATCCCTCCTTATAGAAGCTGCCAGATCCTGTGTTATCTTGGTTGTGTTTCCATAATATTCAAATTGTTTCTTCCTGGCTTCTTGTAACATTCTCTCCTTGATCTGGGAATTCTGGAACCTGGCTATAATATTCCTGGGAGTTTTCTTTTGGGGATCTTTTTCAGGAGGTGATCAGTGGATTCTTTCAAGCCCTATTTTGCCCTCTAGTTCTAAAACATCAGGGCAGTTTTCCTTGAGAATTTCTTGGAGGATTATTTCTAGGTTCTTTCTTTGATCATGGCTTTCAGGTAGTCCAACAATTTTTAAATGATCTCTCCTGGATCTATTTTCCAGGTCAGTGGTTTTTCCCATGAGATATTTCACATTGCCTTCTATTCTTCCATTTGTTTGGATCTGTTTAACAGCATCTTGATTTCTCAAAAAGTCATTAGCTTCTGTTTTGTCCATTCTAAATCTGAAGGAAAGATGCTTCTCAGTGAGCCTTTGAGATTCTTTTTCCATCTGGCAAATTTGGCTTTTTAAGGCATTCCTCTCCTCATTGCCTTTTTGAGCCTCTTTTGCCATTTGAGTTAGCCTATTTTTTAGGGCGTTATTTTCCTTAGTCAGGCTGTTTACCCTCCTTTCATTATTTTCTTCCATTATTTTCATTTCTCTTCCCAATTTTTCCTCCACTTCTCTTATCTGCTTCTTAAGGTCCTCTATGGCCTATAACCAGCTCATATTTTCATTTGAAGCTTTTGGTGTTGGAGTTCTGACCTCCCAGTCCTCCTTCTGTTCCATGCTTCGATCCTCTTTGCTCCCAAAATAGGAGTTTAATGTTGCATTTTCTGTTTATTTTGTTTCCTTTGCCTAGGCATGTTGCCACTCAATTACTTGACCTTTGGGCTTTTTGCCACAGTAGGACTCTCCCACCAGCCAGGGGAGCTTCCATCCCAAATGCTGGTGTTTTCTCAGCTTCCAGAGGTATTAGTTGGGTACCCTCTCTGAAGCCTCCCCATGCTCTGGCAAACTGGTCTCACACCCCAGGACCTCCACCCCAGACTGCAATCCCAGTCCCTCTACAGTTCACAGGCCAGGAGCTGAAGCTGCAAGTGGGGGCAAAAGCCAACGCACTCTACAATAGTCCCAAAGTCCACAGTGCACTGACCTCTCACTTTGTCCTTGGTATCTATGTGTTGTTAATTCGGGAACCGCCACAGCTGCTTGTGTTCTGAAGTCTCTCCAGCTGGCTGCTGGTCAGGCCGCCCTGGGGCTAAAACCTCTGGCTCATGAGGGCCTGGGGTCAGCTACCAGAGTGCTGTGCTGGCTGCTCCCTGCTGGGCTGCCAGGATGTCCTCAGTGGGAGGTTAGCTTTTCTGTGTCATTTTGTGGGTTCTGTAGCTCCAAAGTTTGTTCAGAGTCCCCTTTTACATGGATTGGTGAAAGTGGGAGCTGGAGCCACTGGGAAGTCCTGTTTCTACTCCTCTATCTTGACTCCGCCCCTGGCACAGACAATTTCTAGAAGCATGGAAGATAGTATTCTTTTTTTTGGGTGACCTTAGCTAAAATGCCTAGGAGCCTATTAGAAATTAGCAGACTAAAATGTTAGTCAAGATGCTGTTCAGGGGCACTTGGTCATTACATACCCTTTCTCCACTAGGGAAGACACTGAAGAGGTTGTTTTATTTGCTTGTATTATTTCTAGCATCACATTGTCATAGAAATAGTACTTACCCTATTTCTATGACAATAATGACTCAGAAATAAATCCTGTAGAGGAGATAGCAGCATAGTAAATGATTTTTGGTGGGTCTCAACTCCTATTGCTTGAGTTTTTTCATTTGCAGTAAAGTGTGTGTATCTTTTAAAACAATTTTTGGATGTCTTTTCTATATCATATTAGTTATTTCGAATGTATTCCCTCTCCACCATGAGGAAAGCTAAGTGACACAGCAAATATCTAACAAACAGCTCATACAACATAATCCCTGCCACCCACCCATCTCCCACTAATTTTCCAAGAAGGGAAAATATGTGTTTTTGCTTCTGTTCTCAGGGATCAGAACTGGTCATTGAAATTAAAGTGAATTGGGGTGCCTAGATGGCACAGTGAGTAGAGCACAGGCCTTGGAGTCAGGAGGACCTGAGTTTAAATCTGGCCTCAGATACTTAACACTTACTAGCTGGGTGACCTTGGGCAAGTCACTTAACCTCAATTGCCCTGCCTTCCCCCCTCCAGAAAGCCAAAAAGGAAAAAAATTAAACTGAATCAAGGTCCTTTTTAACATTGTTTTTATTTGCATTATTGGAGTTGTGTGTGTTCTGGCTTTGCATCACTTAAATACAGATCTTCCCATATTTATTTGAATTTCTCAAATTTGTTGTTTTCTAGTGTATTTTTGGACAGTTTGTATTCCAGTGTCATCTTCCTTGACTTGTTCTAGTTACTGCATATTTGAAGGCTACTTATCTAATTTATCTTGACCTTGATTAGCAGGACCTTCCTGTTTTGATGTAATCTTTTAAATAAGAGGTTTGGTTTTTTTTTTTGTTTGTTTGTTTGTTTTTTTAATATAGGATGGGCCTGTACCTTAGGATTAAGCACATGTTGTTTACTACTTAATATTTAGAATGTGGCATTGAGTTACAGTGGAATTGTCACTGGCTCTGGTATTAGAGAACATGCATTCAAATATTACCTTTGATATTACTTGTTTGACCTTCGATAAAAATTTTTTTATTTTGCCTTTTTTGGAGGGAAATTGGGGTTAAGTAACTTGCCCAAGGTCACACAGCTAGGCTTTTGTTTGTGTGTACATTAAGTGTCTGAGGCCGATCTGAACTCAGGTCCTTCTGACTCCAGGGCTGACGCTCTACTCACTGCGCCACCTAGCTGCCCCCTCGATAAATTTTTTAATCTTCCTGGTTGTTAGCTTCCTCATTTGTAAAATAAAGGGATAGGACTACATGGCTGCTGAAATTCTTTCCAAATTTAGATCTATGATCCTAAGTGTCAAGGGAATATCTAAAAAAGACTTCACCCCACCCTCTTTTGATCTTCAGTTTACCTTAGGTAGAACAGGTGAGGGTGCTCTCAGAAAATAGCAAAGTCTATTTCTGTGAGTTGAATATTTACTTTCCATTGAGCTAACGATTAGGAGAGGGGTACTAGAGTCTGTAGTCAGATCTGCATTTCTCAGCTCTCCTCAGCTTCCTTTTCTCTCTCTCCTTCCCTTGAGCTATCAAAAAATTTTTTTTTTTGCATGTTTGCTCAGGTAGAGTAAAGGTTTTATAGTGAATCATCTTAATTTTTGCTCTGGAATCCCTCAGGGGTGGTGATCAGCAGTGGTTATGATGGTTACCACACCATTCTCACATCTGCTCAGAGCTTATTTCTGAATCTGTTTTTGTACTTGTAAAGTATTGTTCTCTTTGTTGTTGTTTGGAAAAAAAATAGTCATAGTCAATGTCTATACTCTTATTCTGTTGACCTGTCTTTTAATAAGTTGTTCCCTGTCAGAGAATTGAGGTCAGGAGAGTAACCCTTGTGTCCTAGGTTCTTCCTGACTCAAAGGGACTGGGTCAATTCCTGAACCTTCCACATTCAAGGAAACACTTTCAGAAACAAGATGGGGGAGGAGGAGCCTTTGTGGTGGTTCCCACTAAAAGTTCCTGTGATAAACAAGCAGAGGAGGGAGTAGGGAAGGAAAGAGAACTCACCTCTTTAAAATTTTTTTATTATTTATTTAACATTAATTAATTAAATTAATGTTAATTAATTAACATAAATTAATTAAAAATTCTCTCTCCCTTTTGCCCCTCCCCCCATTTAGAAGACAAGAATGTGATATCAGTTATACATATAAAACCATATAAAACATTTCCATATTAGTCATGTTGCAAAAAAAACCCAAGAAAATGAAAATAATTGTGCTTCAATCTGTATTCAGACTCCATCAGTTCTTTCTTTGGAAGTGTATAGAATTTTTCATCATAAGTCCTTTGGAATTATCTTGGATCATTGTATTGATCAAAATAGCTAAGTTATTCACAGTTGACCATTGTTCATTATTACCATTATCATGTACAGTTTTCTCCTGGTTTTACTCACTTCACTTTGTATCAGTTCATTTAGGTCTTCCCAGGTTTTTCTGAAACCATTCTTCTCATCATTTCTTATAGCACAATAGTATTCTCTTATAATCATGTACCACAACTTTTTCAGCCACTCCCCAATTGATGGATATCCCCTTGACTTCCAATTCTTTGCAACCACAAAAAGAGCTGCCATAAAACATATGAGTCTTTCACTTTTTTCTTTGATCTCTGTAAGATACACACTTAGAGTACTCACAGTTTTATAGCTCTTTGGGCATAGTTCCAAATTGTTCTCGAGAATGGATAGATCAGTTCACAACTCCACCAACAGTGCATTAGCATTCCAGTTTTTTTTCATCATATGCAACATTTGTCACTTTCCTTTTCTGTAATATTAGCCAACCTGATAGGTGTGAGGTGGTGCCTTAGAGTTGTTTTAATTTTAATTTCTCTAATCAATACTGATTTAGAGCATTTTTATTTGACTATAGAGAAACCATCTTCCTATATAAGAGTGTTAGCTCTAAAATGGAGGTGAAGAAAAGGGCACTTCTATCATATACATACACATATAATTGTATATATACTTATATATAAATATATACCTACATATACTTATACTTCTGTTAAGTTTTCCTCTTTTCTTCCCTTATCACCATACCCTTACCCTCCCTCTCACCTACTATGTAAAAAGCTTTGGTATGTGTTTATCTGGTCCAAATACACTTTATCTTGGAATATTTGTTACCATTCTCCTGGTGGTAAGGTGGATAAACATTCAATTATTCATCCAACTGATCTGCTTGGCATAGGAAAGGTTAAGTGATTTCCTAAAGGTTACAAAGATCAATAAAGGAGTAAGGTATTAATTGAGTGATTTAGTGTGAATTTTAGACTTGGATCTGTGCTCTTCTAGCTCTGAGACTTTGGAACAGAATAATCCTTTATTAAGTTCCCAGCTTTACAGATAGTATTAAATGCTGGGCACTTTACAAATATCATTTCACTTGATCTAAAAAACCTATAAGGTAGATACTACTATGATCTCCATTTTATAGTTGGGGAAGCTCCGACAGGCAGAGTGGCTTACCCAGGGTCACACAGCTTATAAGTGTCTGAGGTCAAATTTGAATTCAGGGCTTTCTGACTCCAGGTCCATCTGACCACTGTATCACCTAGCTAGCTGCCTTTGGGCAAGTTCATTTGCCTTCCTCATCTGTAAAGTGGGAATAATAACATTTGCACCACTGACCACAAAGAATTGTTTGATTCCAGAAGCATTTATTTAAGGCCTACTATGTTCAAAACGCTATGCCTGTTACTGGAGATACTAAGATTAAAAAAAAAGAAGAAGAAACAATCCCTACCCTAGGGAATCTTATATTCTATGGGGAGGAATGAGATAGAGAGCAATTGTGTTCAACATGTACTTAGTAAATAAAAACTGTATAATACTTTGTATGTACTTTGTAATTTCTAAATGGAGAGAGTATTGAATGAGATAATGCCTGTAGAGTGTGTGGCTATAAGAGGGAACTATGAAGTATGTGTAGAGGGAACCTGGAATTAACAACCTCTGTGTTTATATCTTTTTTCTTATCCCACTGAGTCATCACCCCGTATGTGGACTAATGTGGTGATGATATCTAATGACAGAAAGCTGTAATTGAAACATCAAAAGGATTTTTAATAAAATGACATGATGCTAAGGTAATGGCTTCTCAAAGTAACTTAAAATTTGTGAAATAAGATCCAGGAAGAAAATTCTAATATTCTATTCCTTGTGCTGTGTCTTTGATCTTGGGTCTTTGTGCTATCTTTGAATGTTCATTCTTTTGTGGGAATCAGTGTTTTTAATTCTCTGTTCCTTATCAGTGCTCCAGCTATTAAATGAAGTTTTCTCCAATTAAAAACAGTGTGTTTAAAACAGAGTTTAAGTCCTGAAGGCCCTTTGTGGATTTAAAGGGCACATTGTCCTTCATGATCTTGGGTGCTCGTCTTTGTCTTTGGGTCTCCTGCTTTACCTTAACAATTAAATTCCGAACTGACCATCAATTTCAAGTTCTTTCATTCACTCCTCTAAAGCAGAGTATTCAAATAAGATTTCATAATGCTTTCACTCCAAGGCTAGAATTAAATGTAGTCAAGGATTAAGTTTGGGATTCATTTTTCCTAAAATAGTACAAGAGAGGGATCTCCAGGAACCTTATAGGCATTCCCTTGATTTTCCTAGGGTTTGGAGAAAAATAGAAACAAGCATATTTTAACTTCATTTTACAGACAATTTCTGCAACATTCAGAAGCACCAAGCTTGGTAGAAGATGGCCTATGTATAAGGTCCTATGGCCTATGTATGGCCATATGTATAAGGTGCCCAGTAGTTCTAATTTTTAATACATATAGTAAGCAAATTTTTCATTCAGGGAGTCAGTATCCTATGTCTTAATAGTTTTGAGTGCCCTGCCCTAGTTGCCCAACAAATTAGTTTGCATATATATATATTGCATGTGAAGAAATAAAGATACTAGAGGAACATTGTTTCCTCTGACAGGAAGTGTTTCTTAAGTAAAAAACTGTGCTCATTTTTGGACAGGGGGCAGCCCCTTCCGAAAGTCATTAAATAAACTAAAAAGTCTGCTTAACCACAGTTTGTACTTTGGGGCAACTTGATCTCTGAAAAATGTCAAGGACATATAATAAGAAAAGACAAGAAGTTCTGGAACTTTCCTTCCTCTTTTATAAATTTTTTTTTCCTTCCCTCTTTCTTTGGTTCCTGAACGGAAATGGAAGGGGAGGAGTAGAGGTGAATGACACAAAGACAGTGTGTATCCAGGATCCTAAGAAACAAAGAAGCTTCTTTTCTTAAGACTCATTGCTGTAAAGGGCACTGTTGATCTAGTATTTACATTCTCAATTCATTAATACACTCAGCTTTCTGTAGGTCACTGTAACACTTTATACCTATTTACTTAATGACTTAAATTTGGCAGTCCTGTGCTTCCTCTTTTTTTGTCACAGGTTAGCTTTAAACTTTCTGAGATAGAACACATAACTGACTACAAGCCTTTCCAAGAATCTGCTTATCTTCGAGGAAAGACTAGCACACTAATGCATCATTGGTGGACCTGTGTATTGGTCCAATTATTTTGGAAAAATATTTGGAATTATTTTTTAAAAATTGACTAGAGGTACCTAGATGGCACAGTTGGTAGAGCACCAGTCCTGGAATCAGGGGGACCTGAATTCAAATCCAGCATCAGATACTTGACACGTACTAGCTGTATGACCCTGGGCAAGCCACTTTGCCCCGATTGCCGAAGAAGAAGAAGAAGAAGAAGAAGAAGAAGAAGAAGAAGAAGAAGAAGAAATTGATGAAAATATCCATTTCTTCTTCTTCTTTTTTTTTTAAAGCAATTGGGGTTAAGTAACTTGCTCAAGGTTACACGGCTAGTCATTATTTATGCGTGGGTGCTCATTTTCTGAGTCCGGATCTGATCTCTGGTCATCCCAACTCCGAGGCCGGCACTCTTACTCACTGCGCCACCTAGCCGCCCCTTTAGGGCAATTGGGGTTAAGTAACTTGCCCAAGGTTACAGGGCTAGGTTTTTGTTTGTGTGGATTAAGTGTCTGAGGCCGGCTCCGAACTCAGGTCCTTCTGACTCCAGGGCCGGCGCTCTATTCACTGCCCCACCTAGCCGCCCCTGAAAATATCCATTTCTATGGACCAGAGAGTCATCTGCTAGGCATAAACCCTAAGGAGGTCAATGACAATATATACCAAAATATTTATAGGAGCACTTACTGGAAGTGGATTTGGAAAAAAATTGATGTCCATTGTTTGGGAATGGTTAAACAAATTGGGATATATGCATGTAATGGGATATTACTGTGCTTTGTGAAAAGATGAATATGATTAATGTAAAGAAACATGCAAAGACATATAAATGGATGGAATGTGAAATAAGCAGGGCCAGGAAGACAAAGGTTTTTAAACAAGCATTTATTAAGTTCTTATTGTATGCCAAGAACTATGCTATGCCCTCTACAGATATTATATCATATGATCCTCACAACATTCTTGTGAGGTAGGTACTATTATTATCATCCCCATTTTACATATGAGGAAACTGAGGCAGATAGCTTAGTGACTTACCCAGGGTCACACAGCTTATAAGTGTTTGAGGCTGGATTTAAACTCGAGTCTTCCTGACTCTTAAGGTCTGGGCTCTAGCAATAGAAATAACAGTAAATAGTTGAAACTGAATGCTGTGAAATTTATAATTGACTCCAAAGACGAAATATGAGAAGATTCTTCTTTTTACCTCTTTGTAGCCGTGGGGGAACCATGAGTATGAGATATTGTGTATAACATTAGACATTTTTGATATGTTGGTTAGTTTTACTGAACTTTTGTTTTCTTTCTCTTTTTAAATTCTTTATGTAAGAGATGGCTCCCAGAAAGGAACTGGGGGTAGAGACAGAATTGGAAATGATGAGGATGTAAAAACCGGATCAATAAAAATTTATTTTAAAGTAAAGAATCTCATTACCCAAGAATATGTAGGCCAAAAAGCCATCATTGTAGGGAAGCACACTTTTTATGGAGAAGGCATGATACCATCCACTCCTGAGTATGGAAATATGCTGGTATGCAAAATGTGAGTGGGGCAGGGCAGGCTTTTTTGAAGGCCGAGTGGTACAGTGGGGGTTGGGGGAAGGAACTCTTAGGGGTGGTCTGACTTTAGCCTTCTCATTGTCTCTTGCTATTTGCCCTGGAGTGGGGAATTGGGGGTGAGGTGAGAGGAGAGATCTGAAATCATGCAAAATTACCTCGTTTTGGAGGAACCCAGTAGGCTTTTTTCTAGTAGTAAAGAGACAGGGTTATATAGAAACATAGGGATGAATCTGATCTCACGGAAGGGAGAACAGCAGCACTAATTGGAGGAATTAGAAGTCAATCAGCATCAAAAAATTTCACGTGATATTGATAATTTATTGAGAATGAAAGCATCAGTGTAAAAACATAGCATTCAATTTAATGTATTTCTGCCAGAGGCAGGATAGTAGGTGGATGGGGAGGCCTGGACTTGAAGCTAAGAAGACCTGAGTTCACTTTTCTCCTCTGACACACATAATGGCTGTGTACCCCTAGCCAGATTTTTCAACCTCTTATAAATTTCAGAGAAGATATGAACGTACTTTGGAAGGGAGACCCCTTTTGCCCGAGAGTTCCTTATTCCACTGAAATCACAGGTCCAGTTCCTATCCCTGCTTTTAAAAGAGATAGTTTCAAAATAACATATTATGAAGAATTAATTTAGAATTTAACTTTTTATACGTGTATGTCCTATCTCCCAGCTAATTTGTAAGCTGCTTGAGGTCAGGAAACTGGGACTTCTGGGTATATTGTTTTGAGCCTCTCACAAAGCCTAGCACACCAGTAAGCACATTCCAAATGAATTTGTTGAATGAACTAATGAATGAATGAAACTTGGTTAAAAACAAAAAGAAAGTAGCCATTATGTATTCTTGATAATTTGTAGTCTGGAATGAATAAAAGAATGAAAAAAATTACACATTTATCATATGTAAGGCACTGTGCTAATCTTGAATATAATCAAACAAAACAGTCCCTATCATCAAAGGACTTAAAATATAATCAAACAAGACAGTCTCTATCATCAAAGGGCTTAAATTCTGATAGAGGAAGATGACATATAAAGGGGATGGTGGTCAGGAAGGAGTGTTTTGAAAGAGGGAATCTGAGGGAATTTGGAGCCATTGGGCAAATAATTGACAAATTCTTTCCAGGAGTGGTAGTGTTGATTTGATTCTTGTTCTCTGAGCTAGAGTTGGAAATTCTAGAGTAGAAGGAGGGGAATTGCATTGTCTTGGGGATGGTTTGGAAGTATCATGATAAGGTTGGGCAAGATAAGATACTCACCAGGCTGAGTTCAGGATCCATTGCAGGATTGGGGCCCTGAGTTCTGGTTCATTATGGTAAAACCCCTGCTTTATCTATATCCCTAAAAGAAAATTGCTTTTTACTTGTTTTTCAAAAGCTTTTAAATTATTTTATGCTTTTGAGATCACTGATATTCATACAGCTATAGACCATATAATAAATAATAGTTCATATAATTATAGATTATATATATATTTTTTTTTTTGGTCTGACCTTCTGATTTAATCAGAATAGGAAGTTTCTACTGAGGAAATTCTACCAATACAAATAGCAACTGTTCTTCAATTTAAGGTATTTAGAGAGTTGCCCATGTCATTGGAAATTTAAGTCATTTGCTTAGGGTCACACAGGCAGAAGTCAGAAGTAGGATTTGAATTCTGGTCCTCCTGACTGAGGCTGGCTTTCTCAGTCTCCCTCTTGTTCACCTCTAGATAGGTGTATATATCTGTGAATTAATGAATGAAAAATTGCTTATTAAGTACTTACTCTATGTGAAGCACTGTCCTAAATGCTGGGGATTTAAATAGGACATGTAGTCTGTCTCTCACATTCTAATAAAGGGAGACAACAACATGCACAGGTTTCAGCCTCAAGGCAGATGGAAAGGTTCAGTTAGAGTGGTAGAGCAGGTGGTAATGCATTAATCATCTTTACTGTTATTTTCACTGAGTGGGGAAGGAGGAGAAGGGCTCTGCTGCTCCTAGGGCTCTTGGACTCAAGGATTGTAGACTGTCTCCATGTAGGTCTGAGGGGAGGTGCACTTGTCTGGTACATGTGCCCCCTGTCTCTCCTCCAGGATGCCTTGCTGCTTCAGGTAGGCTGGCTTGTGGCAGTTGGTGGGGATGGCTGGCCCCTTTTCCATGGGAATGTGTACATGTGTGTATAATACACACAGACATATATACATAAAATATAAATGCATGCATATATGTAATAAATCAAAACATAAAATAATGTTATCCATGGTCATTAGGTCCTAGGTTACCTCACAGTTACTCTTACCTAATGTGTGCTGTAATAAAGTTTTACTGTTACACCTTATCATGTGTGGTGGTGACCCTGGGTTTCTGAAGACATCATGAGTGGAGTGGAAACTTTGGCAGGAGTGACTGGAAAGTCAAACAATCATTCAGAGACCTCATTCAAGCTAAATTAAGAGGCTTATCATCAGGTCGGCTAAGGGAAGGTCAACCATAGAGCTTCCTGAAGACTGCTCATTTAGGTATAGGGAAACTTCAATTTGGTTAGGCAGAAGTACAAAGTCTTGGTAAATAGTATTATACAAATACTACTAAGGGACCCAACCCATTATGTATATTATTGTTTCAAAAAACACACTTGGAGTTGCAACCTGGAATGTCAAAAATACAACTTTTCGATTGCTATAAGTGGACTTGCCTCTTCTTTCCTTCCTCTCTCATCCCTAATGCAAGGCAGTGGGACAGGGTTTCTCCCAGTTTTAGGCCATTGATAGGGACTGGGAAGGTGGAGAAGTGGATGTTCAGGGAGGACAGAAGGTGAAGAACCAAGAGAGGACTATAACTGAGAAAGGGAGTGGATGGGAGCTACACTGGCAGGCCTCTTGCTGGTGAAAGATGCATTGCAGTTTTGGGTTGACTGCCCAGTCATCCCCTTTATTTGCTTCCCTCGACCTCAGGGATTGACTTGTCTGCTTCCCTTCCCATTGCTACCATCTGTTGTTTTCAACCAGGGTTTCTCCTCTCCTTACACATTGTTGGAAATGTAACTTAACCTCAGATGGGCACGCAGCCCATTGTGGAGCAGGGTGCAGTCTCACAGTGTTTTTCCTTGTCCTTTGTCCCCAGGCAAGAAAGCACACAGCTCTTTGTAGGTATTTTTAAAAATGATTTTTCTTTGGTTTGGTTTTATCTCTAGTGATTGTGAGTAGACAATTTAAAGACTTCTTTCTGTGGCAGCCTCTTTTCCCCCTCCTCCACAGTTTTCCCCTCCTTAAACCCTGTAGGGAAAGTTTCATCTGGGTACTAATAACATGAAATAATGTTTAAATTATATTGCAAAGGAAAAGCAAAGATTCTGCACTATTTTCCCTTCCTGGAAGGGGCTGAGGGCTGTGGGGTTAGTCTGGAAAAGCCTGAGGCTGCTGGTGATGAGAAGAGATACTGAACCGCTGGGGGGTGGTGAGGGACGGGAATGGGACTCCCTGGGAGTTCATCTTTTTCTGCTCTTGTCTACTCCTTGCCACCCTAATCCTGCTACTTCAGACTACACCCTGAACCAGCCCTGAAACAACTGAGAAGTGGGACAGGGTGGGGCTAGCAGCTTCAGGAGTCAAAAACTATGAGAAGTGATAGCTGATGGGAGGGAAGGGAGAGGTCCCAGGGGTCACCAGCCTAGGAGGAAGAGTTGGTTGTAATGTAGGCTGGGGACAGTTTGCATTATAGTTTCATTCCATGGCAGAGGAAAGCACATTAAGAAGGACTGATTAAACCTAGGTTCTTAAGGAGTTTCACTGGCAGTGCTAGGAATAATATCCAGTTTTCCAGATTCCCAGTCCCAAGTACTACTTGGGATTAATTTTATGACAGGAACCTTACTGCTTCTGACCTCACTCAGACTCTTGTGTGTACAACTGAGGCTCCCTAGTGGTGGCTTTGTTGTAAACTCAGTTAAGGAAGAGGAACAGGTGACTGAGAGGAAGAATCCTGTTGGAGGTATCCCTCCTCCCTTCAGAAAAAAGCTGGCTGGAATGGGACCTTTTCATCTTAGGTTTATGCCAGTAGCATCCATTTGAGGCTCTGCAATGGAGGAGGGACTGTGTGTGAATCGTGCAATTTCCTAGCCTGTCTTGAGTCTGACTGGGGCCTGCTGTGATGTACACCCTGCCCCCGCACCCCTCCCCAAGCCATGCTCTGTACCCCATTGTGATGTTTAGGGTCAAGATGTTCTTAGTGTCTTGGATTCCTTTGGCGGTCTGGTGAAACCTTAGCAGTCTTTCTCAGATTGTTTTTAAATGCATATAACAAAATACATAAGATTACAAAAGAAACCAATTATGATTAAATTAGCTTAGAATATTTAAGGAAAAAATTCATGGACCCCAAGTTTAAGAACTCCTGGTATAGAGATATCTAGTGGTGTTGGTTTCACCTTGCAACTTTTTCTCCCCAAATGATACTTATCCTGGGGCTATTTCTCTTGGGATAATGTCCCTGGAGGAAGACCACACTACTCATCTACACTTTTATACAATGTTATACAAGCAGTAGTATGCAGGATAAAGAGCACTGGATTTGAAATTAGATGACCCCTAATTTCTGTCAATTATCTGCCAATAATCATAGTAAACTTTTATTAAGTACTTACCATATGCCAGGTACCATGCTAAGCACTAGGGTTACAAAAAGAGGCAAAAGACACCCTCTGCCCTCAAGGAGCTTACAGTCTAATAGGGAGACAATATACAAACAAATATATACAAAGCAAGCTATATGCAGCATAAGTAGGGAAATAATTAACAGAAGGAAGTCCCAACTTACAAATAAAAAAAGGACAAGACCAGAAATGTCAGTCATTCTTTCATAAATTATAGTGGCTTTGAAGCTGAAATTGGAACGGAACTCTCAGATCTCTTGAGAGTTGGGTCGCTTTGGTGCCAGCACTAGTGATATTTCTATTGTACCTATGCTTTTCCCCTGAAATTTTTAGCTGTGAAGCACTTTGGTGCTTTGGAATGCAGTCCTTATTGACTCCATATCCCTTATCCTCTGGTGTCTGATAGAACAAGTGTTGCATTCGGTGTAGTTGGTAGAATGATAGATAAATATAAAAAATTTTAGTACATATTCTGTGCGCAGCTTCTATATGGGTTCTTTGATATTTAATACCTTAATGGAATAAGGAGTGTGCTCTTCATATTTCAGGTTTCCAATTTATATTAAAGGTTAAAATGGCAGAGCAGTTTGATGTAAATCCCAGAAAGTTTTGGGACTACATCCCCTCTATAAAATTTCTTATGAATCTATATTTTAAGGACCTGTATATACAAAAATTTTTATAGCAGCTCTTTTTGTGGTGGTTAAGAATTTGAAATCAAGGGGATGCCCTTCAATTAGGGAATGGCTAAACAAGTTGTGGTATATGAATATAATGGAATACTACTGTGCTATAAGAAATGAGGAGCAGACAAACTTCATACTAACTTGGAGAGACTTATATAAACTGATACTGAGTGAGGGGATGTTATGGGAATGAGAATCTGAAGATCTTCCCTGCCCCTTGGCCCTTTGACAGGCTTAAGTGACTCTGAGAACCTTTCTTGATTTGAGGATATAGTCTATCCCCTAACAGGCTGAATGTGCTCACGTGGAGCCTGTAGAGGGAGGCTTGTTTTTCAGGAATGCCAACACCTTGTTACTTTGTGATTGGGCAGTGGATCTCGAGGGTTGTGATGGTCTCTGACACAGGAGAGGGTTATATATACTCTTATGTAAGGTTTTGCTCAGGGGTTCACTTTGGGAAGAGTTGTATGATTTGGCTAGATGAGACTCTGGGCAGCTGTTGAGCCACCCCCCCCACCCCACCCCCGATTTGAAAAACCCAGGTATTGCTGCTTCTCTCTCTGGTAACTAACTAGGTATGGATGTAATAATGGTCAGACAGTGGGAAGCCCTTTCTGCTGATCTCTCTCTCTCTCTCTCTGTCTGCTTATAACTTTTTTTTTGTATTCTTTTTTTTGCTTTTTGGAGAGCAATTGGGATTGTGACTTGCCCAAGATCACACGGCTAGTTTTTGTGTTAAGTGTCTGAGGCCGGATTTGAACTCAGGTCCTCCTGACTCCAGGGCCAGTGCTCTATTCACTGCACCACCTAGCCACCCCTGTTTGTATTCTTTGGTGTTTGATTGATTGAAGTTAGATTGTTATCCCATTTTGAGTTGCTTTCCTTTAAAAAAGCAGATCTAAGAACCTATGCTAGCAGCCACCCTGGGTATCCTAGGGTGCTTACTGCTACAGGGAAGCAGGACCAGGAGAACATTGTACATAATTACAGACACATTGTATCTATGTTGACTAACTTTGATAGACTGAGCTCTTCTCAGCAAAGCAAGGTTCTAAGACAACTCCAAAAGACTCATGATAGAAAAGGCTATATCCACATCCAGAGAAATAATTACAGAGTCTGAATGCAGATTGAAGCAAACTACTTGCTCTCTCTTTTGTTTTGTTTTGTTTTGTTTCATCTTTCTTGTTCCATTCCTTTAGTTATAACTCTTCTTTACAACTGGACTAATGTTTAATGTGAAGGTATATGAAGAACCTATATTAGATTGCATGGAAGAGGGGAGGAAAGGGAAGGGGAGAAAATTTGGAACTCCAAAAGCTTGGGAACTTATTGTTATAAACTAAAAGTAAATAAATTTTTAAAAAGAGTCTATATTTTAGGGTTTCTAAATAGTTATTTTTTAGCCCCAGGAGCACCTTTTCTCACATCTGGGATCCTCAGAAATGCTACCCTAGGTTCAAGGTGGGTAAGGGGAGATAGTGAGAAAGGGGAGACCGCCCAAGTGGTTAGGAGGCCATGGCAGTAGTTCAGTTATGAGTCAAATATTTTAGTAATTTTTGCAAACTGGTGCTCCTTTGAGATAAAAGGGACTCCTTTGGGATGAGGTAACTAGGTAGTGACCTAGAAAGACAAAGGTTGGTATAGACAGAAGTGGCCCTAATAGGTGCTATAAAAAGACTCAGGCCCAGTACTATTTGTGTCCTGGTTCTCTTTATTCATCCATTAGGCTGGTGCCCTTTTGTAAATTTTTAAATTTTTTGTAAATTTAAAATTTTTTAAATAATTTTTTATTGATAATGGTTGTTTTTGTATCACTTACATTTTACAATTTATCTTTCCTCCTACCCTTCCCAAACTAACCCTCATAATAAAGAACAAAGTACTCCACAAAACTAACCAATATAAAAAAAAGTTTAGTTTTATTATTGTGTTTAGTTGTCAATAAACATTCATTAAACTCCTACTATATGCCAGGCTCTGTGCTAAATAAATACTAAGGGTATGAAGAAAGGTAAAAATGTTTGTCCCCACTCTCAAGGAACTCACAGTTTATTGGGGGAAAATGTAAAAACTGGTAAAAACTGTAAAAACTGGTGTCCCACTTCCGGAAAAAAGGAGAGGAAGAAATGGGTCTTTTCATATTTCTTCTCTGGGGACAAGCTTGGTTATTATAATTTCCCTATGTTCAATTTCAATTGTTTTTGTGTTCTTTCCATTTACATTTTTGTAGTTTTATAGATATTCTGGTTCTACTTATTTTCCTTTGTATTTGTTTATAGAAGTCTTTCTGTGCCTCTCTTAATTCATCATGTTTATTTTTTATGGCATGGTAGTATTCTATTACATTAATGTATGACAGTTTGGCCATTTCCTGGTCAAGGAAATCTACTTTGTTTTCAATTCTTTGACACCATGAAAAGTACTGCTATAAATATTTGGTGCTTTCTTTTTATCATTGACCTCTTTAGGGTTTATGATCTAGCAGTGGGTTTTCTGGATAAAAGGATATGGACATTTTAGTCACTTTAAAAAAATAATTCAAAATTGCTTTCTAGAATAAATTGGACCAAGTCACAGATACACCAACAACATATTAATATGCCTATGTTTCCAAAGTCCGGTAAATTGGTTATTCCCATCTCTTGTCATCTTTTTGAATTTGCTGGCTGAGAGGTGAAACCTCAGGGTTGTTTTGATTTGTGTTTTTCTTAGTGATTTGGAGAACTTCTTCATGTGGTTGTTAATAGTTTGCATTTCTTTTGAGAGGTGTTTGTTCATATCCTTTGACTACTTATCTTTTGGGGAATGGCACTCAGTCTTATATATTTGTTAGCTATTTACTTTTGTGACTTTTTATTTTTTTGCCTTTTTGGAGGGGGGAAGGCAGGGAAATTGGGGTTGACTTGCTCAAGGTCACACGGCTAGGAAGTGTTAAGTGTCTGACGCCAGATTTGAGCTCAGGTCCTCCTTACTCTAGGTCTGTGCTCTATTCACTGTGCCACCTAGCCACCCGTTTTTGTGACTTTTTGACAATAAAAAACTAATCCAAAGCATTATTGGCTCATTTTACCTACATAAAGCTTCCCAGCATTTCATTAAATTTTTGGCTCAGGATTCTATTGTTACAAATTTATATTTTCTGAATAAATTCAAAGAGAAAGAAAACATGAGAAAGCAAAAGTCTTTCAAACCTGAGTACTTGAGTGATCACAAATTAGTTTTGCCAGTGAAGAATCATAGCTTACACTGGGAAGATTATTGAATAGTAATCTATTTTCTGAATGAGTAGAGGGACTTAAGTAACCAGAACTTAGGGCATAGCTGACCATTAACTGTGCAAACAAAGAAGGAAAAATTTACTACCCAACATTATTTTTTTTTACTGATTTATATAATCAGTGGATTTCAGAACCAAAAGCAAAAGCCAGTCACCAATTATTACCTTATTTCAATCAGTGGCTCCCTGATTTGCATATTAAATTAGAGCAACCATAATTTAAGGTGATTGGGACTGGCACACAGAAAAACCCTGGGTTTTATTCCCTCCACTTTCTCCTCCTCCTCCTCCTTCTTTTGTTTATTAGAGGGGGGAAAGGCAGGGCAATTGGGGTTAAGTGACTTGCTCAAGGTCACACAGCTAGTAAGTGTTAAATGTCTGTGGCTGAATTTGAGCTCAGGTCCTTCTGACTCCAGGAGGGTGCTCTATTCACTGTACCACCTAGCCTCCCCACCTACTCTACTTATTCTTGGCTCTGTAATCCTGGTCAAGTCAGTCCCCCTATTTGTGCCTCAGTTTCCTGATCTGTAAAATAAGAGTCTTTGGGTTACTTTATTTCTAAGGTCCTTTCCAGCTTGGATACTTTGTGAATTGCTGATGTGATGATTCATTTTAGACAGTAGTACATAAAGATATACAGCCTAAAAATGCAGATTTATAATCCTTTTGCACACTGAAAGATGTACATTGGGTTTTCACTTTATTTGGAAAGAAATTTATTCATTTATTCATTCATTCATTTATTCATTAATTAATTAATTAATTAATTAATTAATTTGCTTTTTTGGAGGGCAGTTGGGGTTAAATAACTTGCCCAAGGTCACATGGCTAGGTTTTTGTTTGTGTGTCTGTTAAGTGTCTGAGGCTGGATCTGAACTCAGGTCCTTCTGACTCCAGGGCCGACACTCTACTCACTGTGCCACCTAGCCGCCCCGTTTTGTTTATTTTTAATAAATGGTAACTGATTACATTATAAAATTACTAAATATAAAATAATTGTTATTAATTTATTAGCTATTAGATATAAATTAATTCATTTACTATAACATACATTGTTGATATGTCTTGGATACCAAATCCTTATCAAAGAAATTTGATATAAAGATATTTTTTCCCATTCAAACACTTCCCTTTTTATCCTACTTGCATCAATGTTGTCTGTGCAAAATCTTCTTAGTTTCAAGTAAAGTTATCTATTGTAATTGTCTCTATATCTTGCTTAGTTAAGTAAGATAAATCTTTTTTTTTTGTTTTTACTGTGCCACCTAGCTGCCCCTCTTGTCAATTTTTTAAAACAACGTTCTTTTTTTTTCCCCAAATGCTTTATTAACTTCTGGTTTACAAAATCATTCATTTCTGCCAGATTTTGAGTTACAATTTTTTCCCCATTTTCCCCCTACCCACCACCCCAGAATAGGAGTCATACAAGATATCCCCTCATCCAATCTGCTCTCTCCCATGGCCCCTTCGACTTTAGGGTAAGGTGAATCTCTGTGTCCCAATGCCTGCACATCTTATGTCCCAATTACATGCAAAATAGTATTAATAATAGTATTTATATATATTTGAAACATTTAATTTTAAGACCTCGAATTTCAGATCCATTCCCTTCCTCCCTTGTCACCCACTCCCTCTGGGAAGATAAGCATTTCAGTATGTGTTGTACATGTATAGCTATGCAAAACATTACCATAGTAGATATATAGTAAAAGACTGCTTATATTTCCCTCCTACCCATCCCACCCCAACCTGGTCCATTCCCTACTTTGATCCTGACCCTCTTTGATAGTGGGTACTTCCAACCTCCCCTCCCCCCAGAATGCCCTCCCCTCCATCATCCCCCCCTTTCATCCCCCTTCACCCTACTCTGCTGCAGGGTGAGATATCCCATTTAGTATGTATGTCATTCTCTCCCTGAGCCAAATTAAATGAGAATATGGTTTTGCCTTTTTGCCTTCCTGTTCTTCCCCTCCCCTGCAACCACTTCCCCTTGCTTCTTCTACATGAGATAGTTTATCCTGCCCTGTCTCTCTCCATCTCCTCTTGCCATTTTATTCTCTCAGCTCTTAACTTCACCCCTTAAGTTCATCCCTTCCCACCAAATTCAACCTATGCCATCTATCCATGTATAACTGTAAACATATATACACACATTCATATATGTATTTATATGCCCATATACCCTTCTTCCATTATTTTCATACTGAGAGAGGTTTCATCAGTCACTGTTATTGTTTTTCCATGTAGGAATGTAAATAGTTCAACTTTGATAAGTTCCTTTTGCTTTCTTTTCCCTGATTACCTTCTCAAGCATCTCTTGCTTCTTGTGTCTGAATGTTAGATTTTCTATTCAACTCTGGTTTTTTCCTCAGGAATGCTTGAAAGTCCTCTATTCCACTGAATGACCATATTTTCCCCTGACACAAAATACTCAGTTTTGCTGGGTAGGTGATTCTTGGTTTTAATCCCAGCTCTTTTGCCCTCTGGAATATCATATTCCAGGCCCTTTGATCCCTCAGTGTAGAAGCTGCCAGATCCTGTGTTATCCTGATTGTGTTTCCACAATATTGAAACTGTTTCTTCCTGGCTGCTTGTAGTATTTTCTCCTTGATCTGGGAATTCTGGAACCTGGCCATAATATTCCTAGGAGTTTTCTTTTTGGGATCTTTTTCAGGAAGTGATCTGTGGATTCTTTCAACCTCTTTTTCCCCCTCTGGGTCTAAAACAGCAGGGCAATTTTCCTTGAGAATTTTTTGAAGGATGATTTCTAGGTTTTTTCTTTGATCATGGGTTTCAGGTAGTCCAATAATTTTTAAATTATCTCTCCTGGATCTATTTTCTAGGTCAATGGTTTTTCCCATGAGATATTTCACATTGCCTTCTATTCTTTCATTTGTTTGGACTTAACAGCATCTTGATTTCTCATTAAGTTATTAGCTTCCATTTGCTCCATTTGCTTCCATTTGTCTGACTCTGAAGGATTGAATCTCCTCAGTGAGTTTTTTTTTTTTTAATAAAGCAACTAGGGTTAAGTAACTTGCTCAAGGTTACATGGCCAGTCATTATTTGTGTATGGGTGCTCATTTTCTGAGGCTGGATCTGATCTCGGGTCATCCCAACTCCGAGGCCGGTGCTCTTACTCACTGCGCCACCTAGCTGCCCATCTCAGTGAGCTTTTGAGATTCTTTTTCCATCTGGCAAATTCGGCTTTTTAAGGCATTTTTCTCCTCATTGCCCTTTTGAGCCTCCTTTGCCATTTGAGTTAGTCTATTTTTTAAGGTGTTATTTTCCTCAGTCAGGCTGTTGACTCTCATTTCATACTTTTTCTGCATCCTTCTCATTTCTCTTCCCAATTTTTCCTCCACTTCTCTTATTTGGTTTTTAAAATCCTTCTTAACGTCTTCTATGGCCTGTAACCCACTCATATTTTCATTTGGGGTTTTTGGTGCAGGATTTTTGACCTCACAGTCCTTCTCCTGTTCCATGCTTTGATCCTCTTTGCCCCCAAAATAGGAATCTAATGTTGCATTTTCTGTTTATTTTGTTTCCTTTGCCTAGACATGTTGCCACTTAATTACTTGACTTTTGGGCTTGTTGCCACAGTAGGACACTGCCGCTAGACAGGGGAGCTTCCGTCCCAAACGTTGGGGTCTTCACAACTTCCAGAGGTATTAGTTGGGTGGCCTCTGTGGAGCCTCCACACACTCTGGCAAGCTGGATACCCACCCCAGACTTCCCCACCAGACTGCAGTCCAGATCCAGGGAGGTTGAAGCAAGAGCAATTACCCCCCCAGACTGATTGCTGGATCTCCCTACAGTTCGCAGGCCAGGAGCTGAAGCTGCCACTGAAGTTTCAAAATGGTGATTGTGCCGAGTCTCCCCAGCTGCTTCTTGCCCCCAGGGGAAGAAGCCGATGTGTTCCCCAAATACTGGTCCCAAAGTATATAGGGCACTAACCTCTCACTTTGTCCTAGGCATATCTGTGTTGATAATTCTGGAACTGCCACAGCTGCTGGTGTTCTGGAGTCCCTCCAGCTGGCTGCTGGCCCGGCCGCCCTGGGGCTAAAACCTCAACTCACACGGGGCTGAGCTCAGCTCACCCAGCTCTGTGCTGTCGGTTCCCAGCGGGCTTTTGATGCCCTCTCTCAGAGCACTTCGCTGGCTGCTCCCTGCAGGGCTGCCGGGATGTTCTCAGTGGGGGGTTAGCTTCTCTGTGTCCTTCTGTGGGTGCTGGAGCTCCAGAAGTTGTTCAGAGTCCCCTTTTACATACTTTGGAAGTGGTGTGGAGGAGAGCACCTTGGAAGTGCTGTTTCTACTCTGACATCTTGGCTCCATCCCCAAGTAAGATATCTTGGAAAGAAATTTAGAATCCAATTCATGCACAAGTTCAGGCTGACAGAAATGGTTTTTTGCCACCCCTAAACTGGGAATCTGGAGACTTGATTTCTAGTTCTGATTCTGTCATTGTGTGATCTCAGGTTCCTTAGAGGTGAAGGATAGGGGAGGAGTAGCTGGGTGCTCTCTAAGGGTCCTTTCAGTCCTACCATTGTGTCTAGACCAGGGATTACACTAGTGTGGGGGAAATTCCAATTAAGTGACTAGAGCACCAGACCTAAAGTCAGGGAGACCTAAATTCAAATCCTTCCTTGGATAATTACTAGTGACCCTAGACAAGTTATTTATTCACCCTCTTACTCAACTGATAGTAATAGCACCTACTTTCAGGGTCATTGTGAGGTTAAAAATGAAATAAAATTTGTAAAGAGCTTTTTAAATCCTAAGATGTTATACCACACACACACACACACACACACACACACACACACACACACACACACACCTTTATACAAATGCTATTACCAATGCAGGAAAGCAATTGTTCTTCAACTTATGACCTGAGACAGTTGTCTGGCAAGTCTCCTGATTCCCAGTTTAGAGGTTCAGTTAGTTCTGTTAGCTTAAATTTGGCATAAATTGTATTCTCTGTTAGATTCTGTTTCTCTTCAAATACAGTGAAAATTCAATGGAAATCTTTCAGTATGCAGAAGGTATAAATCTACATTTTTAAGTCTTTCCATCTTCACATGTCATTGTCTAAAATCCATCATAGCATCGTAGTTTGGGTGACTTGCCCAAGGTCACACAGCCAATGTGTGTCAGAGCCTGGACTTCTATCTAAAGTCTTCCTGAATCTCAGTCCAGTTCTTTATCTATTATTCAAGCCTGCCTGTCAGTATTCCGTGTTTATATGAACTCAGGAAGGGAGGAGGGACGAAGCTCTTAAATAAGTGGTGAGATCATCAAAGATTGAGTGGGTTTCATTGAAGAACAATGCTCACTAAACTCTCCTTTCCTATTGTTTGTTTGTTTTTTTAACATATAAACTTCTCTTTCACCTAGTAGATTCTTCTACTCAAAACTTTTTTGTTTTCTGCAGATTAGACTCATGATTGAGTCACCCAAGAGTTTTCCTTTTGCATTTATTAGATGCGTCTCAGATGATATAGAAGTGGGAGGTGGAGCCATTTAAGATATCCCATATCTAAGGGATTTAAAAACTGATGGGGTGGGGGAGATGCAACTGAACCCACAGTCCAGCATATTTTGTGTAGGGTCTTCCCTGGTGGCCAGGAGAGAGATAACAGTACCTTTAGGTAAATTAAAGCTGGTGGTAATGTCAGTGAGCTGCCTTTCTCTCTTAAAGCAGCTAGCCAAGGTGAGGGTATAGGGGAGATTTGGTGTAGATCTATTGCAGAACCTTTCCCTTCTCTGAAACATTTTCAGATAAATGTCAAAACTCAATGACTGAAAGCTACCTTTTAATTAATTTTATTTTGTGTCATGTGAAAAATAGGAGAGATACAAATACTAAGAGTTAAGTTGTGTGGGGGGAAAGCAAGCAAGCATGCTTTGGCTTATTTGGACTGGCAATTAAGTTGTTAAAGCCAAATTCAAGCAGGCAGAGCTATTCTAGATATTCATAACACCTCAAGTTTGAGCTTGGGAGATGGAGAGTAGAAGAGGGGAAAAGGCAGAATATCTTAAGTGACTTTCCCCCCTCCCTCCTTTAACATATACTCACTCTTTTTCCTTTCTACCCCTCCAACTCATGTTAAATGATATTCTGTGGTTGACCTTGCAGAGTCTAGCATACAGCCTTTGGGATTTGATGTGTTGTTTTCAGCTAAGCCCTTGGGTAAAGTAAATTGATCTGACTGCCTCCAAGGCAGTGCTTTTCTGTATTATAGATAAAGCTGTTAAGACAATACCTTAGTCAAAAGGTGTAGACATATAATAAAAATCCAGAGATTATCTCTCCCAACACTTTAATTTTATAGATGAGGAAACTGAATCTCGAAGTGAATTGCTTAATCACTCTGTTGTGGGGATGGAATTCAAACTCTCTAGGTTTTACATAGACTTTGCATTAGGCAAAATCCTTTTAGCTAGGGCTATCCAGGTCATTCTGAGCTTTTAATGGCATTTAATTCCTTTACCCAGTATGTCATTGATAAATGTTTCTTTAGCTAAGTGGCAGGGTAGATGGAACCTTGAACTTGGAATCTGGAAGACTTGAATTTGAATCCTGCCACAGGTTGTTGTGCAATCAGTTTACCTCTAAGATAAGGATAATAAAAACACCTACTCACAGGGTTATTGTGAGCATCAAATCAAACACAACGCTTTATAAACCTTAAGGATTGATGTAAATGCAGGCTGTTATCATTATTCAGTGGTAACTGGGGAATAGTCTTTCAGCTCCTGTGGCTGCCTCTTCAAAATGGTACTGGGGCTAAAATATCTCCATATCTTAACTTTGATAACTCTGCAAAGTCTGTTTTGTCTATAATCTGACATGAGCTTGTGAAAAAAAATACACCTAAGTTTCAGTTTGTTTATTGGTGTCATGCTTGGGAAGGGAGAAATTTAAAGTTTTAAATCTGGATAAACTGATAACAGATTTGTATAAACTCACTGATTATTAGGATTTTGCCTTTTTGATTGTTTGGTTAGTAGGGTATTAAAGGAAGATAATAGATCATGGAAGAGACTTTGACCTATCCTTGTCCCTTCTTCATGATGTACTAAGTTCTCTGACCACCACACCAGCTACAGAAAGTGACAGAAACAGGAGCTTACTTGATGATCGAGATGAGGTGGGGGTGGGACAGAGGGAGGAATCAGAAAGCTGGAGAGAAGAGACAAGGCAAGTTGCATCCAGTAGTAGCAGCTTTGTGACCAGGAGTTAGTCTGGGGGGACTCAGGCAGTTAATTAACCAAGATTTATTAAGTACCTTCTGTGTGGAAGGCACCATGGTAAGTTCTGTAGGGAGATACAGCATTATGGATGGGTAAATAAAGTGCAAATATGAGCATGAAGTGGTGTGCCTGCTCCCCTAAGAAACTCACAGAGTAGTTCAGATGATAGAATATTATACCTGTTAAAAGGTAGCTAGTAATATTAGGCCACACAGTAATGATAAATACCAAATGAACAGGAGAGACACAGGAGTCTCTTGGTATGAAAAGGAAGGAAATTATTACAGTTTTGTGTAGAGCTTAAACTGAACTCTGAGGGATGCATAGAATTTAAGGAAGCAGAGAAAAAGGCAGAGGTCATGTTGAGCAAGGGGAAAGATGGGAACAGAGCCAGTGGGTCATTCATTTCATTTGCCTTCTGCACCAGAAGGGACTACTAGATATAATGAATGTAGTACAAAACAATTCCTAAATGGCCAACAAAAATAGATGCTTCTCATATGCCACCCATAACTTGGATGCTTTTTTCCTTTTTCTTTTGGAAAGGATGTCATAGGCGAACAAAATCCAGGCGGAGCTATTAACTATTTTAGATTGCCAATGAGAATGGTCATTGTGCTTATCACAGACAGCATTATGGATGGGTTAGTATAAAGTATAAACATCATAGAAAAGGGGTCAGGCATATAGATGGGTCGTTGACTATTTCCCTTGAATTTAGTAATGCAAATACAAAGAAATAGCAAAAGGTAAAACAAAATACTTAAAAAAAAATACTGTTTACCACTAGAGGTCTTCCCCAGGGTTACACATACTTGAGATAAATTTTTTTCTCTCTCCACCTTTTTTTTTTTGGCAGGGGGTACAGGAGTAAAAGCTGGTTTTTCTTTCTATTTCTTGACTTGAGATCCAGGAAAAGAAAAAGAGTGGAAAATTAGGGGATAGGCATGGGCTTCCTGATAAAGCTATATATCATTCCTAAGTAGCAGCATCCTATGGCTCTAATAAACACTTCAATTAGCTAACAACAAATGAGGAACACAATTAGGAGGGGGGTGGAAATCGTTGAGTGGAGCTAGGGAAAAGTGGCTTCCACAAACTCCCAGTCTTCATGTGGTAAATGTGAACCCAGTGAAGGATTTGTATAGTCATCTTTGAGGAGGTTGTCCTCGAGACAACTTGCCCTCCGTCCCTTCATTCTCTTCTTTGCCCTCTCCCTGACTTTTTGTATTAAAAAACCTGCTTTCTCTGCTGCTAGCTTATCCTGGAGCTTCCTTTGGCACCTGGGGCCTCCTTACAACCACCACCACCTCCTTACTGAGCCACTCTCTACCATCCCTGTGGCTGGCTCATTCTGACATATTACTCCACAAGGCCTGCCCCTTTCTTCTATTGGTCAGTTCCTAGTGGAGCCTCCATTCTATGGAAGGGCCCAGGCTGGTCTACTTTCATTCTCCTCCTGATTTTGTTTAGGACTTTCTGGACTTCAGAACCAAGTCCTGACCTTAGATTTCTTCCTCCTCTTCTTTCTGCCTCTCCTTCATCTTTTAAGCTCTCTTTTTGCATGATGTTTTCTCCCATTAGAATATAAATTCCTCAGGGGCAGGAATTAAGTTTCTTTTTTGCTTACATTTGTATTCCTAGCATTCAGCTGTACTGGCCATATAGTAATTGTTTAACAGATGCTTCTTTTTTTTTCCTTTCCTTCTTTCTTCCCCCAGATCAAACCGAACCAAACCAAATTGTCCACCCATAAAATAGTAACTAAACCAAAAAATACCTCTTCTGCTTTGGAAGGAGAGATGATAACTAGTAAGTTCTCAAAGTTCCCAAGAGACTTTTTAGCTTTTGAGGCTCCCAGCCCTAATTAAAAAAAAAAAACCCCAAAATCCAAAACCAAAATAGTTTGAATTAAAAAAAAAAACTTATCAAATGCTTTAAAAAAAATCCTTTTTGTATGGAGGGTCAGGGGAATCTACCTTTTGTGGAATGTTGAGGCAGGTTGAGACTCATCTAACATACTTTTGTTGCAGTTCAGTCATTTCCTACTCTGTGACCCCATTTGAGGTTTTCTTGGTAAAGATCCTGGAGTGATTTTCCATTCCTTCTCTAGCTCATTTTACAGATGAGGAAACTGAGGCAAACAGAGTTAAGTGACTTGCCCAGAGCCACACAGCTAGTAAGTCTCTGAGGCCAACTTTGAACCCAGGAAGATAAGTCTTCTTGACTCCAGACTGGGCACTGCATTACTTAACTGCCCTTTAGCCCACATTGAATGATAATAGCTCCTCACCTGCTCACATTTGAGGCCTCCATTGAACTTGAGGGCCAGGTCAAGTGGCCTACATGCCTGCTTGGAAGAGGAAACATGATAAAGTGGAAAGAACCCTGGATTTAGAGTTAAGGCCTTGGGTTTGAAGCCTAATTCTCTTTCTTACTAGCAGTGTGACACCTGCTGAGCCATTTATATTTTCTAAGCCTTAATGTCCTTACTGTAAAATTAGGGAGGTGGACATGATGATCCTGAAGTTGTCTTGTAACTTTAAATCCCATGATCCCTCTAATTGACCCTGTTGCCAGCTGGCACATTTTTGCCATTGCTGGTAGCTAGGGATGGATGGGCCAAGGCTAATGGAAACTAATGTGTATGGTGTTCAGGGTGACATTAGATCACTGGTGTCACAACTCATTTGGAGCCAGCCATGGGAGGCAAGGGCCAGTTTCACAGAGATGAGGTAACATGATTCCTCTGACCTGAACAAAGTCAGTTTCCAGTTTCTATGGACTGACTTAGAAGAAACTATAGCAAGGATATGCGTGCCCACAAACGACTTTAAAAACAGCCACCAAGGATAGGAAAAAAGAACTGAGCTGTGGTATAGGATATTGCACAGTGATATGAGCTGGAATCTGGCCTGACTGAGCACAGAAATAGCTGCAGCATTGATCTGGAACCTTCTAAGCTGTTTATAAAAACTGTTGTCACCCCCTCTGAGCTCTGTGCATTGATTTTGTACTCTGCAGATAAACAGCCTTTTTTTTTTTAATGGAGTTTTATTATAGCTTCTGAGCTAGAGGGAAGGAAACCCTGATATGGATTTGAAGATTTGTGTAAGATAAGAACCAGGTAGAAAGGATACCTAGGAAAGCTGATCTCGTAATTCTTCTACACGTATAATTTTAGAAAATAGTCAGGCATTCCCAGACTTCCCTATAAGGCTAATACATCTAGACTGTCCATTCCTAAAGGGAGGAGGGCAGTATCACTTCTTTTCCTTTGTAAGCCCTAAAGACCTTTCCTTGATATTCCTCTTAGATGAAAATCCTACAGTATATCCATTATCTATAAAATTGAATACTTTTGGTTATGACTTCCCTGGGTCCACAAAAAGGAGTTGCGCTGGAGTAAGCCTGTTTTATCTTTTGCTTTCCTTACTTTTCCTAATGTATAGCTGGTATTAACCATGGGTCAATACAACCACATTCCATATTCAGTCACCACTATGACCCTCTTTGTTCCTCCCCTTCCACCATTCAGGTCATCTACACCTTCCTTTCTCCCAGAAAAGAGCCAATGGCTAATGTGAAATAATCATTCCTCCCCTTGTTTTACTCCCCACTGGTCTTGGCTTGTTGGCACCATCACATTGATAGAAGATAGTAATAACAATTCATATTCATAAAGCATTTCAAGTTTTCCTGAGTTCTTTCCTTTACAACAAACCTTTGAGGCAAGTAGCATGAGTACTGTTATCCCCTTTTTGCAAATGAGGAAACTGAGGCTTGGAATGGTCATAAGATCATAATTCTAGAGTGCGAAGGAACCTTAGAAGCCATCTAATCCAACTCCCTCATTTACAGATGAGTAAACTGAGGACCAGAAAAGTTAAGTGATTTGCCCATAATCACACAGTTAGTAATTACAAGAACAGAGATTTGAACACAGGTCCTCTAACCAAAGATCCTGTATTATTATTCTTTCCATAGTATCACATTAAGTGGCTTTTTCAGGGTTATATTGCTAGTGTCAAATCTAAGATTAAAATCCAGATCTGTTTTTTTTTTCCCTAGCATTTTTTTTTCCATCATTCAATCAATAAACACTTTATTAAGCAGAGTGCTAAGCTGGGGGTAAAAAGAAAAAGATAGTACCTGCCCTCAGGAGCTCACATATTAATGGGGTAGATAACATTCAAACAGCTATGTGCAAGCAAGCTATATACAGGATAAATGAGAGAGAAGCAACAGAGGGAAGACTTTGGAATGAAAGGGAATTATGAAAGATTTCCTGAAGAAGGTGGAATTTTAGCCAAGACTTGAAGGAAGCCAGGAAAACCAGGAGGTGGAGATGAGGAGGGAGATAATTCTAGGTATCATGGGGACAGCCAGTGAAAATGTCCCAAGTTGGGAGATGTAGTGTCTTGTATGGGGAACAGTAAGGAAGCCAGACTTATTGGATCACAGAGTACATGGGGGAGATATATACCACATTTCCCCTATTTTAAAACAAAATAAAGTGTGATTGTGATGAACAATATTTTTTAAGTGGGACTATAGAATTGGCTATTTGGGGTGGTTAATATCTTGGTCCCTTTTTTATTTATCCTGTTGCTGAAGACAGTGCTTCAAATATTTGGAAATTATGTGAACAAAGCAATTGAATAACTCATTGGAGTTATTCAAGCTAAAGCTAAATGATCACTTGTTGGGTATGCTCTAGAAATAACTTTTTTTAGGCATGAGGTGGGTTAGATAGTACCTGAAGTCTTTTCCAACTCTGTGTGGATACTGGCTACCAAGAGTCACCCCAAAAAAAGATGCATGGAGAGAATTCTTATAATATTTTTCTTTTCTTTTCTTTCTTTCTTTTGAGGCAATCAGGGTTAAGTGGCTTGCCCAGGGTCACACAGATAGTAAGTGCCTGAGGCTGGATTTGAACTCAGGTCTTCCTGACTCCAGGCCCAGTGCTCTGTCCACTTCACCATCTAGCTGCCCCTGAATTTCCCACCATCTCTGGTTTTGAAGTGGTTGCCCTGTAGAGTAAAAATAAGGAAAACTTACATGATGCTAAACTTTGTAATTAAACAGGACTGAGATATAATCAGGCAATTATTAGATGCTAAAGAAACGAATGTTAGAAATGTAGAAATTTGAACTGATATGCTCCAAATCTGAAAAAATATTGGAAAAATAGCCAACTTGAGACCATTTTCATTTTGGGAAGAGCTAAGTTCAAATCTGCCTCAGAGGATAACTAGCTGTGTAACCCTGGGCAAGTCATTTAACTTCTCTTTGTCTCCATTTCCTCTAGTATAAAATGGGGATAATAATAGCATCTATATGCCAGGGTTGTTGTGAAGATCAAATAAGACAATATTTGTAAAGCATTAAGCAGAGTCCCTGTGCTAATAGGCACTTAATAAATGCTTGTTTCCTTCTTAATCCCCTCTAAAAGCATACTTGCTATGACCATCTGGATTGAAAACTTAGCTTAGATTCATCAGACTTTGAAATTATCTGTGCTCTCATTAATTTCTAGGATACTGGAGTTGGAAAGTCAAGCATCGTTTGCCGATTTGTGCAGGATCACTTTGACCACAACATCAGCCCTACAATTGGGTAAGTACTCTAGGATATCATTTTCCTTTCCATTTTTCTTTTCCTAGAATCAGGACTAAAAGGACTGTGATGACTCATCTTATTCATTTCCTTAATTTGAGAGTCCCCCACACTATCATAGTGCCCTTTAAATCATTGTGCATTTGTTTTATAAATATCCTGTATTTACTTATCTGTGAACATTTTGTACCCTCCTAGGAGAATGTAAGCTTTTTTGAGGACAGGGACTGTCTCATATTCCTCAGGCACATAGGTTCTTTAAAAATGCTTGCTTGTTTCTTTGTTTGTTCTTAGCTGGCCATGAGTTGTAAAATGAATGAATGAATGAAAATGCCCTTATTAAGTGCTTTTATTTATTAAGTACATCTGTTAATGTGCCAAGAATTGTGGTGAATTCTGGTACTATACATATGATTGAGGATGCCAATTCCTTCCTTTAAGGAACTTATATTCTAATAAGGGAATATGACAGATAGAGGGGTGTGGTAGCCAGGGAAATCCCAGGGATGGTCATTGGAGCATAAGACAACTGATCGACATGATCTTTCTAGGAATGCTAGTGTTGATTTGATTATATTCTTAGAATTCGAATAATTGTGAGAGAGAGAAGGTTACATACAAATGGTATAAAGATGGATAGGAAATAGTGTGATGGGATTGGACTATATAAAATGAATGCTGACCATCAGAAACCTGGGGTCTGAGGAGGTGGGGGGTACTGGAGAAAGGGGGCGCTTGAGTTTTGGATTGGAGGTAGAGTTTGGTGTGCAAGAAAATGAAACCTGCAAGATGACTGGAAAGAGAATGAACCAGATGAGAATCGATTCCATCTTTAGATTTCACTGCCCCATATATCCTTCTGTCTAGTCTGCATCCTGCATGTCCTAGTTTAAGGCCATTTCCTCATTCACAGGTGAATGGCTCCATACAGCACTCCCTCGTTTTTTGTTTTTTGTTTTTTTTTTCTTCAGACAGAACTTGATACTCAGAAAAACAAACAAAAAACAACAACAAACTAGCTTCTTAACAAGTCCTATACTAAGAGCAAATGTGGGTAAACTTATCCATGCATGCTTCAGATTTCTTTGGATATCCTGTGGAGCAGACTGACTCAACCATTTCCTCTCCCGTTCTGGATTAATCCTATGCCAGTAATTCTTCTTTCCTCGTATTTGGGTGTGCTCTTTTACGGAAGGGTGGTGGTGGGTTTATTTTAACTTCCAAGATACTACTGTTCTTTGAATTCAGAGTGACTTTCTTTCCTATATGGCCCTCTGCAGATGTTCCTCCAATATGCTTTCTTTTCAGCATGTTCTTAGGCAAGTAAAGCAGATGATTTTATACATACACCTATACATGTACATATAATAAGATGCATATATAATACATATACATATTCTATATTCACAGTGCATATATATGTACATAAGATAAAGGAGAAAAAAAAACTGCTTACGATAGTGGAGTGTACATAGTAAGTGCCTTATAAATTCTGGTGAAGTTGTTCAGTCATTTCCAACTCTTTGTGACTCCATTTGGGGTTTTCTTGGCAAAGATACTAGAGTGGTTTGCTATTTCCTTCTGCTACTCTTTTTACAGATGAGGAAATTGACACAAGCAGGGTTAAGTGACTTGCCCAGGTTCACCCAGCTAGTGTCTGAAGCCAGATCTGAACTCAGGAAGATGAATCTTCCTGACTTGAGACCCAGCACTTTACCCACCATAACACCTAACTGTCCTTGTTGAATTCACTTGACTTGAGTTTCCTCCCAGATTTATGTAATTGGAGCTCTGTTTCCACATTGCTGTCTAATTGATAGCTTCTTTTATAATTACATAGTTTACTGCTTTGAATTTCAGTGTGGTGCTCTTGTAATAGTTTTGCTTTGGGAAGAGACCATAAAAACTTCATTATTATCATGATTTTTAAATTGCTTTGTTTTTTTATATTGTTCTTCCTTCCTCCATTTCTTCTCTCCTCCCTTCCTTCCCCCCTTGCCATATTTAAATTATTCTTTTTTCATATTTAAATTATTCTTACATGGGCACTAAAGACATTTTAGTGACAAATGTGGCTGCTAATCAAGTCTTTCAAGACCCCTTGAGGTACAACTGCTTTTTCCTACCATCTCCTCAGGTGCTTCTCACTGTCCCTCTCCTCTTCCATTTTTCTGGACGTGTTCATATTATCTGGTGAACTACACAGCATAACCTCAAACCTGCAATTTCCCTGCCTTTTAAAAGACTTGTCAACTGTAGTCTCTTTGCTTGTTCCTCTCACAATTTCTAATCACATGGCCCTGGTCTGTGACAATATGAGGGTTGCTCCTGACTACACTTCACTCTGGGCTCCTTTTCTGCCTCCACCTTACCATCCTTGTTTCTGTTCACTTCTTTTGCTTAGTCTGTCTGTAATCCTATTTTCCTCCCTCTTTGCTGGAAATCTGCATGAACCCGAACTGGAAATGCATAGATTAGAAGTTTATATAGAAGAAAGTTTCCCAAACCTAGGCTTCCTTCCTTCCTTCCTTCCTTCCTTCCTTCTTTCCTTCCTTCCTTCCTTCCTTCCTTCCTTCCTTCCTTCCTTCCTTCCTTCCTTCCTTCCTTGTTTTCCCTCCCTCCCTTCCTTTCTTCCTTCCTTTCGTTTCTTCTTTTTTTTTTTGGTAATGTAATATGCACGAATTTTTGTTGAATTAGAACAACTTTGGAGGGAAAACAATATTAGATGCCTTTGAGCTTCTAGATTCTATTTAGAATTTTGTTTATAATACTGAATAAAGTTTAGTGTTATCAGTATGTTTTGTGAGACTGGGGGAAAAATCTTATCTGAAAGCTGTTATGCTGCAAGAAGCTTCCAGTTTGAACATTTTATTTACTTTAGCAGAGTAATTGAAAAACACCTGAAATTATAGTTAGCTTTCTAGAATTCAAGAGATAATATTCCAGTTTGCAGATTCTTACTTTTCCTCCTAGGCATTCATTACTTTGTCATTTTAACATAAGAAGGCAAGAAGAGATAAAATTTAATTTTGCTGTTTCTACCAACTCTGACAGAAGGAGGTTGAAATTTAATCTTAGTTAAAATTAGGTTTCTGACCAATCAGACTTTCTAAACTAATTCTGACTAAAATTTCTCCCACAGAGAATTGGCCCCAAAGCATTCTCTTTCCTTTTTGTCATCAAATTGGTTGGTTTCTTCAGAGGAAAGGGAATAAACTTTTATATGGCACCTACTATGTTCCATGCATTATGCTAAATACTTTACAAATATCACCTCATTTTAGCTTCACAACAATTCAGGAAAGTCGGTCCTGTTATTATCCCCATTTTACATTTCAGCAAATTGAGGCAAAGAGAGGTTAATTAACTTGCCCTGGGTCACACAGCTAGTAAGAGGAGCTGAATTTGAATTCAAGTCTTCATGACTCCAGGCCCAGAACTACCTAGCTGCTTTCTTCACTCTCAAAATACCCCATGCCAAATTTGAATTGGCTTATCTAATTGCTGTGGACCGAGTTTATTTGTTAGTTCTATAATTCTAGGCTCTTTCTGAACCAATCAGGAAAACTTTATTTGCCTGGCAGATAAATTCTGCTTGTTCCACTCACATTCTTAGCTAGTCACTGGCTACCTCACAAAGACAGATTAGATAGGCACAAATGATTTATGAAATGGTAGAAAATCAGGGAGAAGAATGGGAGCCTTCATAATAGAAACTAGATTGTATGATAATAAGTATGATGTTATAGTTCTTTTACTACTTGTACTTTGAAGTCAATATTGTGATAAGCTCTTCTATGGATCTTGGAAACATTTCTTCCTGGATTGCTCAGCTTCCTATGGTTCAGTGCTTCAGATAGGCCCCTGTTTAAAGGATTGAAAGAAGCATTTAATTGCAGTGGAGCAGAAAGCGTCTTGGACTTGGAATCAATCAGTCATCAAGCATTTTTTTGATTACTGTGTCTGCTTTATGGGGATCCAAAGATAAGGTCGAATAGTTCCCTGCCCTCAAGGAGCTTACATTCTAGTAGTCAGTGGAGGTTTAGATTGATTCTTGCCTCTGACATTTATTAATTGTGTGACAGTAGACAATTGACTCAACATCTCTGAACTTTTATTTATAAAATGTGGGTGATAATACCTGTAGTGCCTACAAAATAGACATATAAGGCCCAAGTATGATGACATATGTAAAATATTTTGTAAACCTTGATTTCTTTTACTTTGCAGTTATTGTTATGATTTCTCCATATTTCCCTTCTCACTTTTCTTTTCGAGGGAGGTACTTTTTGTCTCCACTGAATTTTTTTTAACAGATTCAATTCAGGAAATATTTATTGAGTACTTATGTATAATGTTCCCTTTGGGTACTGAAAGAAATACAAAGTAAATACAATACTGTCTCTGCTGGAAAAAGCATAAAATGCTTTGAGAGTCACTTTGGTCTCTCAGCAGAGTAGATGAGGGAGATTGGAACTGGAGAAAGTGCAATGGAGGAAATAGCCCTTGAAAGGTAAGATTGGAACGATACTAGGAATTTTTATAAATGAGATGATTTTCTCTATCATTTCTCAAAATTAACAGTATGAAGTATTCATTCTTAGAGTTTGAACCAAATGAATGCTTATGGATGGTCATGTATATTGATGTATATTAATTAGTCACTTATACTCATTCGAGGATAGGAATGATATTTTAAAAATCTCTCTTTTCCTTACCCTTAAAGAAACAGATTGATATTCTCTGCCCTCCCCCTGACACAATATATACATACATGTACACATATACACATAAGATCTTTTTGACTTTTATACTCTTAGGCTCCTCCCAGATTTAGACTGCCTTCTAATTTCATTTACCAGTTATTTCTTGAGTACTTATGAAAGCAGCTTGGCAGGGCAGTAGATAGAACACTGGACCTGGAATCTGGAAGGCCTGAGTTCAAATTTGACCTCAGACACTTAGTAGCTGTATGATCCTGGGCAAGTCATTGACTAGCTGTGACCCTGGTTTGCCTCAGTTTGCCTAGCTGTAAAATAATCAGGAGAAGGAAATGGGAAACCACTCCAGTATCTTTGCCAACAAAACCCCAAATTGGGTCATGACTGAAAAACTGAACAACAAAGTCTGAATGCTTCACTTCCTAACATAGCCTAACTCTCAGATTTTAAAATCTTTTAAAGAAAACTTTGTCTCTTCCCTGTTGCTTCTGGCTAATATTTTTGTTTTGTTTTCCAATGTCCATATCATAAAAGATATAAGAAATAATCTCAAAGCATAAATCTGGAACTTTCTGCAATTTATCATTAGCTGTCATAGGAAACAGACTATGGGCTAGCAAGTCTTGTTCCATCACTAAAAGGGTTAATGCTACATCTTCAAATGTAATTAAAAGTAAAAAATCTTAGCTGTGCTAATGAAGCAGATTGCTTTGACATTTTTGTGTGTATGTGTGTACATATCTCTCTCAATTGTAGCAAGGAGGGCCTGTCACTTGCCTGCCAGATTCTGACTTCTGCAGAAAATGGAATCATGATGAGCCATAATGCAAATACTAAATCCCCAGTCCTCCCACTCACCTACCCACTCCTTTCACAAACACTTTGGAATGAACTTCAACCAGGAGAAAGAAGCCCGAGAGCATTTAAGATAAAGCTCAGGCTATGCTCCAAAGACCTTTAGTTCATAGTACTTATTACAGATGTTGTTATAACCTTTGTATGTCAGAGGCGCTCATATGATGTGAAGGACCAAGGTACACCCTGAGAAAGTTCTTACTTCTCTAGCTCATTCTCCTACTCTGTGCATTTTACATTCCAGCTAAACTATTTAATTCAATTAAACAAACACGTCTCACGCTACTAAATTCTGGAGATTGTTGTTGCTTGTCCTTAGTTCTTGAAGAGAAGGACACCACAACATCAGGAAACTGATGCTGTGACTTGCAAGTGAATTGGATTTAAGTGAAGGAGGGCTGTGCAACGTCACCAGCTTTACCCTCTGGAGCCATCTGGGTCTAGTGGCAAAATATATATCAAAATGACTGGATATTGATTTTTTTGACTGGAGATAAAAAAACCCCCCCACAAAAGACAGATCTTGCCCTCAGAGAGCTTACAATTGAATAGGGAAGATGACATGCAACAAATATATACAAAGCAAGATATAGATGGAATAAATAGGAAATGATTAAAAGAGGGAAAGCACTGGAATTAAGACTATTAGCTGTTCCTTAAATCATATGTGCTTATGGGGGTGGCTAAGTGGTACAGTGAATAGAGCACAGGCTCTAGAGTCAGGAGGACCTGAGTTCAAATTTGGCCTCAGACACTTAATACGTAGTAGCCACGTGACCTTGGGCAAGTCACTTAACCCTAATTGCCCTGCAATTCCCCCCTTCAAAAAGCAAAAAAAAAGAAAAAAATCAGATGTGCTTTTTCCTGTTTCTAAATGCTTGTGCTGGCTACTCCCCTCCAGGGAATGTCTTCCTTGAAGGCTCAATTCAGGTGCTGCCTCATCCCTGAGGTCTTCTCCCCCCACCCCCAGCTCACTCTTCTCTTCTTTCTTTCTTTTCTTTCTTTTTTTTTTTGCTTTTTGGAGGGCAATTGGGGTTAAGTGACTTGCCCAAGGTCACACGGCTAGGTTTTTGTTTGTGTGTGTTAAGTGTCTGAGGCTGGATCCGAACTCAGGTCCTTTTGACTCCAGGGCCGGGCGCTCTACTCACTGCATCACCTAGCCGCCCTCTTTTCTTTCTCACATTTTCCTAGAGCCATTGGTCTGGATCTCCTTTGTGCCTGTCTCTTCTTACCTGTGTTTTATTGATTTGGATTTATGCCACAACTCCCCCCCCACCCCCCACCCCCGCCACTTCCTGCCCTCATGTAAGTTCCTTGAAGGTTGGAACTATGTAATTTTTTATATTTGTATCCCTGGAGCTTTGCATGTAGTAGGCACTTCACAAATATTTATTGAATTGATTGAATTTCACAAATGGCAGTCAGTTAGCGCCCCACAAGTTAGCCATAGTTTTATCATGGTATTAAATCCAGTGCTATTTGACCTGAAAAGCGAAGATAATGCATTTAGTATCATAAAATTTTATAGCTGAATAAACTGAAGTCCAAAAAGGTGTGGTTAAGGTCACACAACAAATTAATTATAGGGCTAGAAACCAGGCCTCCTAACTCTGAATATGATGCTCTTTCTGCTAATAACTTATGTTTACTAAGCACTTTAAGGTTCAAAAAAGAGCATTCTTCATAACAACCCTGTGAATCAATTACTTCAGATACTGGTATTCCTATTTTATAGGAAACTGAAGCTCAGTGGGGTTGTGACTTCCCCATGGTCACACAAGTAATTCATATCGTATTGGGGCTTTGAGCCAAGAGCTCTGGCTCCAAATCAGAATTCTTTCCTGTATAGCAAAAGCCCTCTCGGTTCTTATCTTCCTCTTGTTAGTGGAGCATTTCTAGTGTAGGAAGCATTTTAACATTTTCACTTCCCTAAATGCCACTGGGGAAATGCTTGGCTCCATGACTGATTGGATAAATCCCAAACAGTCCCATCCCCTAAAATAGAGTTGAGGGAGGATACAGCCCTGTGGTGTTTGAATCACCCCAACATGGTTGACCCCAGAGGGATTTAAGGAGAGTCAGTGTGGAAGGGATAATTCAGTAAAGGGGAGAAACCACTGATTTTGCCAAGCTCCTAAGCACATGGGAAGTACTGACATGGGCAGGGAAGATCTAACTCTAGTGCTAAAATGAAGAGGATATCAGACTGAATATAACTCTGACAAACCATGGTCTTGCTGATCATAGATCCAGTCAGAGGTATCAGGGAGTCACCTTTGTGACCACTTGGCTTGCTTCTGTGTAAGGTCAGAGATGGGCAGAGCTGTAACACTATGTAGAAACTTCGTGGGGCATCTCATTTGGCATCCACAGTTGGGATTGAAGGCCAAGAAAAGGTGTGACTATAGATCTCCAAATAACTATAGGATTGACTTCTGACTGGAGCTGTAGACCTTCTGGAGAAGACCTCACAGTCCATGAACTGGCATCTACAGGAGGAACAATGCTGAAAGATAGAGGGAAGCAGCTATGGCTGTTCACCAGGAATCATTTACAAACGAGGAATTCATTTGTTTTGCTGATTGTCTAGACCTCAAAAAGTGATGGAAAAAATGTTGATAAGGCTATTTAAACTTCAAAGTATGTTGTTTGTACATCTGGTTGTTAAACATTTGCCAATACACCTCTGATCAAAGGCTAAGCTACATATGCAGGAGGAAGAGGAAGGACCCAACTCTGCTGGGGAGCTGTATAGGCAGAGTAATGCTGAAGTGATGGACAGAGGAAATATAAAGTCCAGTGTAGACAAGAACCTCCAGGGTAATTTAGTTCAGTCTCCTAAAAAATGCAGAAAAAGATAGATCTTGAGAAACTACATCAGAAACACCAAATAGGCCTCTGGATGAGTATTCCCCGTAGAACGGCAGCATTATTAATAATGTTTGCATTATTTATCAGTTAACAAATATTAAATGCTTACTATGTGCCAAGTACTGAGGTTACCAAGAAAGTCAAGAACAGTCCCTGTCCTCACAGTCAAATAGTGGAGACAGCAGGAACCATACAAACAGGATAAACTGGAGATAATCTCAGAGGGAAGGTACTTATCTTAAGGGAAACCAGTTTTGTTTTCATTGACCTGTAAATAAACTCATTTGTTCTTTCATCATTGTGAGCCATATACAGAGAATTGATTATACCAATTCAATTCAATACACATCAATAAATAATTCATAAATAAAAAACCAAAAATTAAAAAGTTCATAAATAAATAATTCATAAATAAATAAACATCTGCTAGATGCTGGGCACTATGCTAAGTGCTGTCAGATAGTAAAATCCCCCAGATTATCTAAATTTAATCCAATGATAAAACTATGGCTGTTGAATAGGCTACTTGTGGGGTGTATATTCACCATCATTTCTAAAATTCATTCAAATTCAATAAAAATTTACTAAGTGTCTACTCTTTGTAAGGCCCTAGATATACAAAGAGTAAAAATGGCATACTTCCTGCCTTCTAAGAATTTACATTCTTCTGGGGGGATATGACATGAACCCCAGTAAGGTGATATGCCAGTAAGGTGAGATGGGGGAAAGGAGAAATCCAGACAAAATGCTCTAGAAAAATTTGAGGAGAGGAAAAAGACTTTCAGCTGGGAAGATCAGGGAAGGCCTCAGAGATGAGGTGATGAGCCTTCAAGGAAGAAGAAGACATTCTCCACAGGGGGGCAGCTGCCTGAAAGTTCAGAGACAGGAAATAGCATGTCTGATTTGATGAACAGCTAATAGTCCACTTTGCCTAGAATCTGAAGTACACAGAAGGGAGTAATGTGATTAACTTTGCAACAGTAGGTGGGAACCAAATGATGAAGGGCCTTAAATGTCAGGCCCTTTCTTAGAGGCAATAGAGTCACTGATGGTTTTTGAGCAGGGAAATGACCTGCTTAGATGTTAAGAAGATAATTTAGGCAGCAGTGGGAGGATAGATTACAGATGGGAGTTCCTGTGATATATACTTTCTCAGCAGCAATTTTGTATGCGTGTGTGTTTGTGTGTGTGTGTGTGTGTGTGTGTGTGTGTGTGTGTGTGTGGTGTATTTTAAATTAGTTGACCATAATTTAAATTTTCCTGGCCAAAAAATAACAGAGGGAAATTTATAAAAACAGTTAAACAGAGGGCATTGCCGCTGAAGCTATCCATTTAATAATAATAGCTCACATTTCTATAGCATTTTAAAGTTTACAAAATATTTCAAAATGCCTGCCTATTGAGTGCCTGTGTGTGTGTGTGTGTGTGTGTGTGTGTGCGCTTGCGCGCATCAAATCACTCATTAAAAATTGGTGAATGTTCTCAGCATTTATAAGGTACCATGTAATCATGCCCAGTGAAACTCACAAGCTAGAAAGGTGGGGATACACTTCTGCTTCTTTTGTCAGTTACAATGAAACAGTAATTTTCTGCATTGATCATGAGGTTTCTGTTTACTTATGGACTATTCTGTGCTTATTAGGAAGTTTGTTGTTCAGTTGTTTTCAGTCACATCTGACTCTTTGTGACCCCATTCAGAATTTTCTTGGCAAAGTCACTGGAGGGATTTTCTATTTCCTTCTCTAGCTCATTTTATAGATGAGAAAATTGAGGCAAACAGGGTTAAGTGACTTGCCCAGGGTTACACAGCTAATAAGTGTCTGAGGATAGATTTGAACTCATGAAGATGAGTCTTCCTGACTCCAGACCCAGCACTCTGTCTGCTTCACCATCCAGCTGCCTCATTATTAAGTATATTTAAGACCAGAAGAATGTAGGTAGATTTTTTCTTTCTTTTATTATTTTATTTTATATAAAAATAAATTTTATATTATATATGGATTATATATAGTAATAGAAATAATTTAAAATTTTCATTTTATCTATTTTTAAATTTTTCTTTGGGAGATGGAGGAGAAAGCTACTCTTAGAGTAGGGAAGCTTAAGGAGGTGGTGAGACAAGGAGATAGAAGGTGGAGAAGTATATCTCATTGCCAGGGCATGGCCATCTGGGGTCATGAGCAGGGCTGGATGGACAGAGTAGTTATGAGTCATGAGGGAGGAGCCCAAAATGGAGTATGCCAGCAAGGTTTAGAGTCCAGGAAATCAGGTCAGAGTTGGAATTTAGAGGTGCAGAGGCCCCATGTGAAGAAAAAAGAGGGTATAGAGGCATAGATTAGTAGGATTCCAATTCAAACAATATATGAAGAAACACATGGGCAATGGAATCTGAATTAGGAGACTTAGAAACAGCATCTCAATCTCGAGTGGGCAGGTGGGTTCCTAGAACAGAACTACTTAGGTATGCTATTCAGCCTAGGACTGGAGCTATCATTCTTCTACCCTACTTTTTGTTTGAAATAGTTTTGAAATAAATGTTATTGATTTTGGGGTTTTTAAAAATGATCTACATTTCTCAGTATATCCCACCCCTTTCCCCACCGAAGAACCATCCCTTGTAACAAAGAAGAAAAAAAAATGCAGCAAAACTAACCAACACATTGAAAAAGTCTGACAGGATATTCAATATTCCACATCCCTAGTTTCCTCACCTCTTCAAAGAAGATGAGGAAATGGGGAGGGAAAGGTGATAAGGAGGGGGGAGGGTAAGAGATTCTGCCAGGGACCCTGATCACTATCAGTGACCAGAAACCCTGCAATTCAGTCAGGAAGGAATTCACCAGGCTCAAGCAAACTTTGAAGCCGAAATTTTAAAGTTTATTGCTACTCTGCACAGCACCGAGCGTGGCACAGTGGGCGAGGATTCTTAGGGAACCTGCAAACTTCCAGAGGTCACAGGCATAGTTTTTTTTTCTTTTTGGAGGGCAATTGGGGTTAAGTAACTTGCCCAAGTCCACACGGCTAGGTTTTTATTTGTGTGTGCCTTAAGTGTCTGAGGTCGGATCCGAACTCAGGTCCTTCTGACTCCAGGGCTGACGCTCTACTCACTGTGCCACCTAGCTGCCCTGACAGGCATAGTTTTAAGGTGTCAATTATGCTAACTAGGTGAGTAAAGGTGGGATCAGGGAGGAGTTAAGGAGTGGTCAGTGCTTAAAGGACCATGCACTTTTAATATCAACTGCGCAGGCATATTGCCCATGATTCACTGGGAAATAGCCCAAGGGGGGGCTACCTGGAGGTGTGGTTTTAGGCCTGACACGTCACTAAAGTCAATCCTCGGTCACGGCTACTAAGGAGTGCCCAGTCTGCCACCCCTCAATCTCAGGCTTGACAAGATAGATGTTGGGAACCAAGGCCATCAGAAACACAGTGTGGGTATAATTGGCTAAGGAGTTACCCTATAGATAGGGTACTGAAGAATTCCTGGTGTAGCTGGCCACTCTAACTAAGGGAGATAACATTTGCCTAAGCTAAAAATGTTTATAGATAGTTTTGTGAAGGATTCATAAGTAGCTTATTGTTTCAAGCAGAGATAAACAGTTCATGAGTTGTTGCTGGGCAGAGTGCTGGCAGGGGGAAGGGGCAGAGTTAATGCTTTGAGACTGGTGGGGGGAAGTGTGACTTTACAGACTGCTTTTACAAATTGATTTTACAGACATAGATCTCAAAGCACCCCATTTACAAACTGATGTTACAGATTGATATTACAAACTGATGTTACAAACATATAAACATCCCAAGGACCCCATCAGAAATGCCTTTTCATTTCTGCCCCAGTTTTAAGCAGTCTTCTTGGTGCTTGGCAGCTCCTGGAATGAAGTAGGGTTCTATAAATGTTGATCATTGGATCAAAGGGGTACGGCCTCTGGTGAATACTTGAAATGCAAATGTTTAAGAAGTATGATATAAAATAAGAATTGGGAAAGAGGCAAGGAGAGAATGTATTGGCCATTGAGAAGACACATCTTGTAAAAAAAAGGATGTGGAGGGAATTCTCTGTTTCTTGTGAAATCTTTCAGTACTTTAGGGAATTGCTCACAAATTCATCACCTTGCTATGAATCTCCCCAAACTTATCTAGCCCATGGATCATAGATAGAGTCTCTCCTTGGACCTATACTCAAAGACCTCAGCTTTATTAAGCCTTTAGCAGCATCTTCAATAAATGTTCAGAGAACTAGTGTTCCCTTGGCCTTGTCTTCAAGAACCCAGGGTCATGCATCAGGGGAGAACCTTAGGATAGGGAAGTTTTTCATATGAAACAAGAAAGAGCAGGTGGCCATGTATGGATTCAACCCAGGAAAAAATGAGGAAGAAAGGAAACCCTTAGTGGCATGTGTCATCATTTCTTGAGTATCCTACATGGTTATTATTGTGCAAGAAATAGGAATATTTATTATAATATTTGTTATATACATAATTCACTGGGTATAGAAGTATTATCCAAAGGCTGGAGACTAGAGATAACAGCAATTTTGCAGGTGCTATTAGCTCTGAGTTTACTCGTAACACAAAACATTAAGTAGTCCATTTTGCCGTTTCTGCTGCCATGACAGAACTGTAATGGTATCAACATATCAACCTACTTGTGAACCAAACTTGTTATGATGTTGGATTTTTTTTTCTTTTAAAAAAAAATCCATGGTTCTTTTTGAAAAATGTTATGCACACAACAGCAGGTCTGCTGGAAACAAAGTCCATCAAAATGTATAAAAATTCTCCTCCAGATTTTTTAAAGAGACCATTACATTAGCATGAAAGGCTGGAGATTTTTTTCAGAGTGACACATGACCCCAGCTGTCCTTTTTTCTTCTCAGGGGTTTGCTTAAGAAACCAAAGTCCTGCTGAGGAGTAGAGTGAGCTTTTTTGAAGCATAGTGATTTACAAGACTAACCTAGTGTTGATTCTTAATTACAGTGCCTCTTTCATGACTAAAACTGTGCCTTGTGGAAATGAGCTTCATAAGTTCCTCATCTGGGATACAGCTGGTCAGGAACGTGTAAGTACCAGTTCCTATAAGTTTCTTAGTCATTGTTTTTGCTTTTAAAAGACATTTTTAGAGAATAATGTCATTTAAAGAGCTTGTCTCATCATCAGTGGCGGGGGAAATACTAAGAATAAAAAACATACATATGCTATGTGTATCTCTCTGTGTATTTACTATTAAGACATAATTATACTTGCTAGAGGTAGAGAAGAGTAACCTGGATAAATGAAACATATTCAGATGGACATAATCCTTATTTTAGATAAGGTGAAAATTTTAGTTTTACTTCCCCAAAGTGGATCTTATACTGCAGAAATAGATAGCATGTGGTATCATAAAGCAAGTCCTAGATTTGAAGTCCTAAGTCCAGTCTGTAAGCTGCAAAAAACCACTATATTGGCCAAATCTGCTAACTTGTCTGAGTCTTAGTGTCATCTATAAAATGGGGGAAATAATTATTAACTTTTTTCACAAGCCTATTTGGAGGATCAAATGATATGTTATATGTGAAACTCTTTGTAATTATGAAATGCATTATAAGTGAGTGAGGCGGTCAATAACCATTTATTTGATGCCTACTCCATGCCAGACAGTAAAAAGAGGCAAAAGACCTGCCCTCGAGGAACTTACAATGTAATAAGTGTAAAGTTTGTTTTTTCTTTTTTCAAATACTCAAGGAGTTTGAGCTGCTAGTTACTCTCCCACTGATATAGATCCCTGGCCCTTTACAACTTAGTAGGTGGTCCTTAAGAGTTGCTATGGCCAGTCTTCACTCTGGTGCTGATGTGATGATGAGTCTTTCCAAATGTAGATGGTCCTTGACAGTGGAGATGCAATCCTTCACCAGATCCATATTCAAATACCTTCTACGTTGTTAGAACCTGTCAGAGCTTGTGCTCCACTGACATAATCTTTGAAAAACCAGTGTCACCTTCACATCCACATACTCCATTAGTGGAGTGGTTTTCATTATAATAGGAAAATTGACCTTTTCCCTTGTCTTGTCCACGTCATGTTGGAAGTATTAAAATTAGCAATGATAAGGGGATCAGCAACAGAGTACAAGAAAGGAGAGGGATGGCAGGTTCATAAATTAGACTACCAGTAATTGAATAATTATGTTGATTTGTGTGATTTTAATTTTGGGTGAGATCTATTTAGATGAAATTTCCTTAGTTTTATCTGTCAGAATATTTAAAAAAGATATTCTTTCATTAAAAATTATAGATCTGCTTTCCATCCTACAAATGCTAATCACATCATTGTGGAAAAAGGGGGAGTCAATAAATCCCAGTATAACCCAGTAAATTGTGGTTCTCACCTTCATTAGCTATGTGACCCTTTAATCTTATCTATGAAATGGGGATGATGCTCTCACTACATACCTCAAAGGACTGTTGTGACGAAAGTGTTTTAAACCTCAAAAGTGCTATATTAATGGGGATTATTTCTTTCTGCTAAATTTTTATTGTTATACATAATTAATGCCAATTTCCTGAAACTCTGGGCACAAACATAACCACTTTCCAGGACTACTTTATTTTTTTTCCTCTTCTTCTGTTTGTTTTTTGTTTGTTTGTTTTTTGTTTGTTTTTGTTTTGATTGGCCATAAGCTCTCACTATCTCATACAGACTAGAAGGGTAGTGCTACTGACAGTCCTGAGCCCAATGCTGATCACCATGGAAGCTCTAATCTTACCTGTTTCCAACCTGGTCCAGTTTACTTCTCCTTACGAGGCTCACCATATTGGCTATAGACATATTGCAGACACCCAACTGACTTCAATCCTACTATAGCTCAAAACTGCCTAATTCACTCAGTCTACCAGTTTTAGCTTTCTTAAGTAAGGAACATAAATTGCAGGTGTGCTTCATTACATCTGGTCAAATTTATTATTATTATTGTTTTTAAATACATATTTATTATGAACTTTAACCAATGACAATGAAACTTAAATAATGTTACACATTTTAAAAACAAAACTAATTTTATTATAAAAATTAATGAGCATTTTTTCCTTCCAATTGCATCTGCCAATGAACAACCACCACAGTAATAATAGTAAAGAAAACCTTCATGACAATTATGAGTAGGCTAGAAAAACAAATGACCACATGTCCAAAAATGTGTCTCCACATTTTAAGTCCATCACCTCTTTTACAGCAGGTGGGGGTAGCATGCCTCAGTATCAGTCCTTTGGAATCATGATTTGTCATTCTAGTGGTCAGAATTCTGAAGTCTTTCAAAGTTGTTTTTCCTTAGTATATTGTCATAGTATAGATTGTTCTCTTAGTTCTTCTCACTTCACTCTACTTAGTAGAGATCTTCCTTATTTATTCTAAAGCTCTTCATTTCATCATTTCTTGTAGTTCAATAATAATTCCATTATAGTCATGTTGTTTAGCAATTCTCCAATAAATGGGCATCCCTCCTATTTTCTAGTTTTTGTCTTTTGATGCTATGAAAAGAGCTGCTATACTTGTGTGTGTGTGTGTGTGTGTGTGTGTGTGTGTGTGTGTGTGTGTGTGTGTATATATATATATCCTCTTCTCTTTTCTTTGATTTCTTTGGTGTATAGGTCTGGTAGTGGCATAGCTGGGTCAGTGGGGATAGAAAGGTTAGTGACTTGGGGGACATAGTTCTAAACAGTTGCACACATGTATATATAGCATTTTCCAGTTTACAAAATACTTTTCTCAAAATAACCCCATGAGATACTTGAAAGTATTATTATTATCTGTATTTTACCAGATAAGGAAATCAAGGATTAGAGAGGCTATTATTATTATTATTATTTTTTAAAGCAATTGGGGTTAAGTAACTTGCTCAAGGTTACACGGCTAGTCATTTGATTTATGCGTGGGTGCTCATTTTCTGAGGCCGGATCTGATCTCGGGTCATCCAAACTCCGAGGCCGGCGCTCTTACTCACTGCGCCACCTAGCCGCCCCTTTAGGGCAATCGGGGTTAAGTAACTTGCCCAAGGTTACACGGCTAGGTTTTTGTTTGTGCGGATTAAGTGTCGGAGGCCAGCTCCGAACTCAGGTCCTTCTGATTCCAGGGCCGGCGCTCTATTCACTGCGCCACCTAGCCGCCCCAAGGCTATTATTATTTTTGACCAAAGTCACAGAGCTGATAAATTTCAGAGGTAAGATTTGAACACAGATATTCTGATTCCAGATATAATACAGATATTTCAGAGTACAGGTGTCTGCCTTGATTTAATTTTTCAACAAAGTGAAATCTCTGTTTGAACTTGACTGCTGGCTATTTTATGTCTGCTTGTTTATTTCATGACAGTTTTTGAAAAAGTTGGTTTATTTTGATGAAATTTGTCACTAAGCTGACAAAAATTGGTACTATGTTATAGATTTTTTTTTTTGCCTTTTGGAGGGCAATTGGGGTTAAGGAACTTGGCCAAGGTCATGCGGCTAGATTTTTGTTTGTGTGTGCGTTAATTGTCTGAGGCCAGATCAGAACTCAGGTCCTTCTGACTCCAGGGCCGATGCTCTACTCACTTCGCCACCTAGCCACTCCCTTATGTTATAGATTTTCAATTGAATTCATCATCTTGAAGCAAAATAGTGGCTAATCAAAGTTTCCAAATCAGCCATATTTACAATGATTTTTAATAGACTTCAATGAAAATAGATGTGGAGAAGCACAGAGAAGTCTGATTACATTAAGCAAAGCTTTTTTTCCCTTAAACTCAGTCAGTTGCAAATGTTTAAAAAGTTTAACTATAGGGGCGGCTAGGTGGCACAGTGAATAGAGCACTAACCCTGGAGTCAGAAGGACTTGAGTTCAAATCTGACCTGAGACACTTAACACTTATTAGCCATGTGACCTTGGGCAAGTCACTTGACCCCAATTGCCCTGCCCTCCCCACTCCAAAAAGCAAAAAAAAAAAAAGTTTGACTATAAAATAAAGATATATATATATATATATATATATATATATATATATATATATACACATACATATATATAGTTTCCTTAAGGCAATCAGTCTTATGCTTTATAATCATACTTTGTATTTTTTGTGTGAGAGTATTCTTGTGTTGTAATCAATTGTGGAGTATTAAATTTTTAGAATAAAATGCTATGTGAGAAGCATTTAGTCAGCCTTTATGAGTCTTCTGATCTATTTAATTCCTCCACAGCAATGATTTAATTATCATTAAGCTTGGCAGAGGGTTTGCCTTGTTTTAGTTTGAAGTCTCTCCAGCAATGAAAATTCCTCAATCTTTTTGGCAGCTTGTTGACTGCCTTAATTGTGCTTATAATGAAGTGGCCTACTGCTTAATCTAAAAATAAATTTCCTGCTACAGCCTATACCCAATCGCTGTTTGTTCATTCTCATTAATTAATGAAAGATCCCCATTCTTTTTAGCATCCCTTTATGTCTGTAAATATTTGTCATTACCTCTCATGGCTCTAAATTATACTTAGCTGCCATGATTTGTGCTAAATTCTTTAGAGCTGTTAAAAAAAATACTATGCGTTTAGACTTCTTTTTCTTTTGTAAATAAAGAATGACAATTCTTGACCCAGTTCATTGCACATAGAAGGTCATTAATAACACTGAGTGATTCATTCCATCATAGCATTAGAATTGGAAGGAATTTTAGAAATCACCTTATTTTACAAATTAGAAAACTGACGTTCAAAGAGGTGAAGTAAATCGCTCAAGGTCACACAGGAGAGCATGTATTCAGATCCAGGCCTTCTAGCTTCAACTCCAGTTCTCTTCTACATAGCAAGTGGGTCATTGTCATTAATATACTATTATTCTTGGTTTCCTCTTTCTAGAAGAGCCTTAGCTCCACCTTGTAAATATAAAGCTTGGTTATGGGTTTTATTTATCACCATCATCAGAAACATATATCTGTGTATTATATATATATGTTTTTGTTATTGTTGAGTTGTATCAGTCATTTCTGACTCTTTCTGACCATGTTTGGGATTTGCTTGGCAAAGATACTGGAGGGGTTTGCTGTTCCTTCTCTAGCTCATTTTATAGGTGAGGAAACTGAGGCAAACAGGGTGAAATGACTTGCCCAGGGTCACACAGTTAGTAAGTGTCTGAGGCCAGATTTGAGCTCACTGAGATGAGTTTTATTGACTCCAGGCTTTACCCTTTATCCACTGTACCATCTATATGCACCCCCAGTTTATATAAACATGTGTGTGTATAAAATATATATGTGTGTGTATACATATACATACATATACATGCATATATGTAGATAACAAAAAAAGCAAAACACAGAATGAATAAATGGAACAGCAAAAATGTGTATATATTCAGTAAAAATCATACCTCATTCAAATTCGAAAAACCCATCTTAGAGATCACATTTTCAAGCCTTTTCATTTTGCAGATGAAAAACCTAAGACCCAGAGCCAGAATATGACACAGCCCAAGGTCATACAGCCTAATTAATGATAGAGCTAGAATTTGAACCCAGATCCCTGACTCCAAAGTCAGTATGTTCTTTATGCTTCTTTTTTTAACCCAAATTTTTATTTATTTATTATTTTTATTTTTATTTATTTGTTTATTTATTTGCTTTTTGCTTTTTGGAGGGGGAAGTTAGTGTGATTGGGGTTAAGTGACTTGCCCAAGGACACACAGCCAGTAAGTGTTAAGTGTCTGAGGGTGGATTTGAACTCAGGTCCTCCTGACTCCAGGGCCAGTGCTCTATTCACTGTGCCACCTAACCGCCCTCATTCTTTATGCTTCTTACCCCTCTTCCTTGAACTGTATAAGCTCTGGCTTTCTCACTGGAAATGATAAAACCAGACTGAACTATGTCAGTAATGTTTAAAACAGCTGGATCCACCCCTAAGCATTACTAGCATGGTTCTGGCTCTACTTTCCAGGCTTGGTTTGAAATGAACAGATATATTTTCCACATACGGCAATTGATGACAGCCTTTTAATATCCAGAGTGAAAGACATTCAGCCATTCTGAAATTCCCCGAAGCTGTCTGCTTCTCATTTCATTGTGCATGCTGTTGTACCATGGAAATGTCTTTGGAATTAAAACCGGTTGGCCCCTGCTATGCGAAGCATCCCACGACACTTTTCCAGGATGTCTGTAGCTCCACATTCAGAATATCCAGCAGGAAATATGATGTCAGTCTAATGATAAAAATTACAACTAATAGGAAAACCAGGGGGAGAAACAATTTCTGTGTATAGTCTCTTAATATCATCTTTTCTTTTAATGAGGTACTTATTTGACAGTGAAAGAAATATTTTAAAAGGGCAGTCTGATGATATTGAGCAGAATGGAACTGTTTGGAAAGAAATCTAAGAATCATCTTTGTTTGAAAAAAAGGTTTCTCGTGTGTGTGTGTGTGTGTGTGTGTGTGTGTGTTGAAAAATCCTAAATATAGATTGGGAGGGTTCTATTTTCGTTTTTTTCTATTTTCACTGTTATTGGGAAATTTTCAAAATTGTATTCATCAGAGTAAATTGTTATGTATTTGAAAAGTACAAGTTCATTTCTGTAAGTAATAAAAGAAGATAACCTTTTTTTCTTCCTGGTTACTTTAGGGATTACCTGCTTTTCTTCACCCTTCATTGTTGCCAACTGCAGATCCAAACAGTCATCAGATAAAGGTCTTAAGTGACAAGAGGCAGGGTCTTTTGTGCAAAGACAAAGTTTAGAAATCTCTCAATAACAACAACAAAACTGACTTAAATTAGGTCTGGTGCAAGGAAGGCCCTTTTTTTCTGGCCCTTGTATTAAGATTCATTTCAAACATCTGTGGAGTAAGACAAATATGGAATTATAAGGCTGATGTTTTCTTTTAAAAATTTAAATGTTTAATTTAATCATTGTATCATTTTTCCCCCTTGCTTATGCCTCTTCTCCTTAATTACTCATGCTCTGAATTTGAGAGAGATTGATTTTGAGAGATTTTTGCTTACCTTTTTTTTCTATACATGGTCTTAGCTTGGTATCGGCATCAGTTATGATTGGCTTAGAGGGCCAACTTTTTTCTAAACTATATCTTGGTTTATACATCTGTCCAAATGTTTTATCTTTCTTCATTCTTACTGTAACCCACATATTTACTGTAATCCATGAAATTGTACCTGACACAAATTTCCCAGGTAGTCAGAGTCAGTTAGAATAGAAGCCTCAGTAAGGGACATGATTGTGTTTACAAAGCTTTTCAGTTTGCTTTCAGTCCTCCTGAATGGATGAGATGCATCCTGCCAGTGTGTTGGAGACCAAATGAAGTGTAAGTGGTTGTGGTTATGGAGTTCTATCTATACCAACTCTGGCAGAAGGAGTCTTCCTTTCCCATCTTCCTCAGTCATCCTAGAACCTTAAAGCTTTGGGGTTTTTTGGGCATTAATATACACTGGTGAGGTTAATACTGACATCTACTTTTAATCTTCCTGGATAATCCATCTTGGAGCTTTCTCAGCTGCTGTGGTTGGCAATTGCATTAACTATAAATGCTGTCATCAGCACTTGTTCCTCATTCACTGTCAGCATGGAGAATACTAAGTGCTTACCTCTTTAACCTCTGGATTGTGTGGTGCCAGTTACTTGTCTTTCATCTCCCTGAGATTTATTGGTGGATGGAAAGTGCAGCCTTGAGTTCAGAGTTGTGCCCCATCCTACCTCCTTATTCCCTTCCTCCAATCTTTTTTCAATTTTTAAAGCATTTTTATTTAAAGTTTTGAGTTCCAAATTCTATCCCTTTCTCTCTCCCCTCCCCTTCCCTGAAACAGTAAGCAATCAGATATGTTATACTTGTGCAATCTTGTAAAACATTTCCATATTACTCATTTTGTACAAGAAGACTCAAAAGAAAAAAATGAAAGAAAAGAAGGTGAAAAATAACATGCGTCAGTCTGTATTCTCTGAAAGCAGATAGTTTTCTTCATCATTAGTCCTTTAGGATTGTCTTGAATCATTGTATTGCTGAGAATAGCTAAGTCATTCACAGTTCTTCATTGAACAATGTTGCTGTTACTGTGTACTATGTTCTGGTTCTGTTCACTTTATGTCAGTTCATGTAAGTCTTTCCAGGTCTTTCTGAAATCATCCTTCTTGTCATTTCTTAAAGCACAATAATATTCCATTACAATCATATACCATAGCTTTTTTAGCCATTCCCCAATTAAGTTTTTAAATGTTGAAATCTTGTCCCTTCAGCTGTCTTTTTCAGTGAATTCATAAAAAAACATAAACAGGAGTATTGGAATTTAAAGTTTTGGTGTTTGTGAGACACCAAAGTGAGCAGTTTATAAGCAGAAAAAATGATGTAATCATTAATAGATTAAAACGGATGGATTTGTGACTTTTGGCACTTTCTCTCAAGCTAAAATGTTTCCAGAGAAAGAACTTATCCTCAAAATGACTTCATTTTCAAATGGTTATTTCAGCAATATTTTCTTACTTGATGTAGGTGTTGGTTGACTAAATAAATATTAATTAAGGATAAAGATAGGATGATAGTCTAGGCTGTTGGGGTAGTCTCCTAACTTCTTCCTGCCTAAAGTTTCTTCCTACTGCATGCAGTCCATCCTGTGTCACTACCCTACTCCCTATTATCCCTAGAATCTAACATAACTTCCTTTGTCATTTAAAGCCCTTCACAATCTGGCCCCAACCTACTTTGTTACTTCCCTTCCCATATTCTACAATCCAACTAACCTGGCTTTCTTGCTTGTTCCTCATATGTAGCATTAGCTACATACTAGTCTCCTCTCCTTAAAACACACTCTCTCATGGACTTAGAATTCCCAGTTTTTCTTCAGAATCAGCTGAGGCATCACCTTTTACATGAAGTCTTTTCCTTTAGTTGCTAGTGCTTTTCCTTCTCCCTACAAATTACCTTGTAACCATCTTATGTATAACTATGTATGTGCATATTGTCCTCGGGGTTAGAATGTAAGTTCTTGGATGGCTGAGACCTCTTCCACTTTTGTCTTTGAATCCTCAGCACCTAGTGCAATGTCCAGAGCATAACGAACGGATGCTTAACAATTTCTTATTGATTGATTGATAACATGATAACATTAGGGTTAACGAAAAGAAAAAAAAACATTAAAATGCCACCAGACTCAGATTAATTTCAGTGGCCTCTCTTGGTCGCACAGGAAAGAGGAGAAAACCTGTCTTCCTTTTCTTAGCTGAAAAGTGGGGAATGAAGGAGGGTAGAGTCTGGGTATGGAATGGTGCATATACCATTGAACAGGGTTACTTTGTTGGTTGACTTTTGCTTCAATTGTTCTTGGTTTCAGTGAATGAAGTGTAATGAGAATGAATTCATTCTCTGGTATAAAAAAGGCATAAAAATAATTAGTTGGATTAGGACAGTAATTCCTCACTCTCTCCTTTGTCTTTCCTACACCTATTTTAGTCCTGCAAAAAATTACCCCACTATCTCTCCCCTTCCCCCCCACAACTGGAAACCTCAAGATTTGTTTTTAAAATCCCAGGAAAAGTTTCTGTAGCTAATCCACCAAGAACTAGCAAATTTGTATTTTATGAACCTTGAGTATCTAATGCTTTTTGATGAATCTTCCTGTTGCCTGATTTAGGGCTTATTTTGAGAACAGAAGCCAATTTTTAGGAAGTCTCCAAAGGTTAGATTCCTTGAAGGGGTTGTATGCTATATAAGTCCCATTTGACAAAATGGTGTCTAGTGTGATGCTGTGATTGAATAGGCTCTTTCAAAACCAAAGGGAAGCCAAAGGTTTGTGTTCTAAGTGATGTCACCCAAGTTAGCCAATATCTGGAGTGAAGGTCAGGCCCTGGAAACATCAAAAGAAGTTCAAAAGTAAAGCAGGGTTGACCTTTTTTTCTTGTTCTTTCTTTTTAATAAGGAGAGTGTAGTCCTGTCTAGGCCTTTACTCTTCATAGACACCATCCAAAGTCAGGGCAAATTTGGAATTAATCGAGGGTCTCTTATACCACCTGCATGAGAAAGCATAGAGCCTATTACTAGACTCTTAAATGAATTAGTTTTTCCTTTCTCCTTTGCCTGCTCTGAAACTATTGACTAGTAAGTAGAACAAGGTTGACTGATTTCACTTACAACAAAGAAAGCCCAAGCTGCTGTTGCTGCTCCTAGGTTTCTGCCAGAAAGGAACTACTCCACCCTACTCTGCCTTATTGCATGGGTCTTCCCAGTCTCAAGATGAATAACATAAGAGTTGTTTTGATAAGAATTTCAAAGCCTGCTCTTGAAAGGGGTAAAACCCAAGAGGTGTAGTGAGGAGGGGGATAGAGGGAAATTCATCAATTTGGGCTTTTTTCCCTTTTGCCAAAGACAACAAGCAATGGGACAATGGGGAAAGATGGAGCCAGTAAGGTATTAAGAATTTGAAAAGAAAATTTTGTAAAATGCTTAAAATTGGATATAGAAGCAACAGAGCCTGGATTAGGGGTGAGTGATGGGGATTAGGGTGGGCAATGTTAACTTTGTTGTTTTTTTTTTTTTAATCAAACTAATTTCTTGACAGACCAGGCAGCTAGATGGTGAAGTGGGCCTGTAGTCAGGGATACCTGATTTCAAAGCTGATCTCAGATACTTACTGACTGTGTGACTTTGGGCAAGTCATTTAACCTTTGTTTGCCTCAGTTTCCCCAAATGTAAAATGGGGATAATAATAATACTTATCCTCCATGGTTGTTGTGAGGATAAAATGAGATAATATTTGTAATGTGCTTAGTATAGTACCTGGCATGTATTAATGGTTGCTTAATAAATATGAGCTATTATTATTAGGAAATTGGTGAAGCATTTTAAATTAATTGTTATTGGTACTATACGATTATTATAGTTATTAGTATTGTTGGCACTAGCACTACTACTAGCAGTAAAGCTAAATATACTCAAATTCTTTAGCATCATCATTTTTGGGGAACTGTCTTAGGATTAGGCCCCTTTGTTGCTTCAGTAACCCAATTCCTTTGTATGTTGCCCAAGATAGATTTTTTTTTTATGCTGAATCTGCTCTATAGCTAAATAATTTCCTAGGTATGGAACTTCTCATCCCTTAAAAAAACATTTATGATAGAAGACACCATAAGCTATAATAGTAATAGAGGCTGAGTTTCTTTGTTAGAGGAGAAAAAGGGCCGCAGAAGTGAATGCGGAATCCTAGCATGCTTGTGATGGAGGCAGAAGGGGAAGGCATTTTGTTACGTGATGATGGCTAGCATTTTGCTAGCTGCAGAATTTAGTGATTGAGTGGAAGGAGGACAGTGATGGGGTGTAGAGAGATGGCCATGCTCTGTATATTGCAGTGAATGTCAGAAAGCCTAAGGGAAACTCTTAATGAAATGGAAGGAGACAGAATAGAAGTAGTAGTGATAATGGATAGGGAGACAGATGAGGAATAGCAGAGAAACTGATCAGAGTTCTTTACAAAGCTGTGATGGTGCATTGTTGTGTTTAGTAACTGATCTCACCTTTCTGGCTCTTCTGCGTTACCCCTCTGTCAAACCAGCCCGCTTTTTAATCTCTCTTCTTTCTAGAGGATGGTGAATTGTTCTTGTTTATCTCTTGATTGTTCCTAGTCTTCCATCTGCCCTGATTCAGGGCTGGTCGGCATTGCCAGTCTATTCCCATATCCTAGGGAAGGATGTTGGAGGGGAGGCTCTCAGTAAAGCTTCTTCATAACTGGGCTAATGACATTTTATTAGTGTGTGTTTTTGTCCAGGCTTCCATAAGTAGCTTCTAATTACAAGGCTTTGCCTGTGTTTTTTGCACTGCTGCCAGCTTTCCATTTTGCCACCTTGGAGAATGCTGTAACCAAGTTGACAGACAATGGCAGAAGCTTGAGAGCAGCTTTCAAGATCAAAGAATTTGTGTGACTTGTTTTTGTCTTCTATTATGACACTGAAAAACAGAATTTTTCAGATTTTTATTTGAGGAAAATGAGGGTAGTCAGTTCTGTAGAGCAGGTTAAAATGCAGATGGAAGGGCAGAATCTCAGTGAGGGTGTGTCCTGGGGTCTGGGAATCTCACTCAAACTGGAATTTAAAGTGAGCCGACTTGCTTTAGCCCACCAAGATTCTATTCTTCAGGTGTTCAAGTTTAATGACTAGAGGGAAACAAAGGAAGACTGAAACAGACTTAGTTGTTAGAAAATGATTCTGTTCATATTTTATGAGTATTCTGTTTGCAGGGGCACACTTTTCCTGATGGATAGGCTCTAGTCCCTGTCTTCTCATGATTAGTATTTTAGACTCATACTTGGCTTCAGGATGTATTCAAATGTTAAGCCCTGCTGATTTTGAAGGTGTAGATGCTGGAAATAGTCCCTCAGAGTTTTTACATATAGTAGAAGTTTGTTGATAAATTGCCTTATGAATGATATAGCTATGCATTTTTTCTACCCACCATCTGATAGAGTATAAGCTTCTTGAGGGCAGGCAAAGTTTCTTTTTTGTATTCCCATTGATGTACAGGGATAGTAAGTGCTTAATAAATGCTTATTGATTGTTGTAATATAAATGTTTACCAGTACATTTAACATAATTTTGCTTATTTGACATACACAATTTCTTTAATAGTTACTAGATATATTTCATTTCATTTTTTTTTCTTCTTTTTGGTAGGGTGATTAGGCCAGGAAACTGCTATAAATATAATTTACCTGAATTTAAGAAAGCATTTGAGATAGTCTTTTATGCTATTCTTCTGGACAAGAAAGATAAATGTGGGCTAAACAACAGGGCAGGTACATGGATTCATTATTACTTCAATGGCAGCACTCAAAGAGTAGCCATTACTGGTGCAATACCAAATGGGAAATAGGCTTCTATTGGAAAACTTTAGAGAGCTAAGGTTCTCCCACAGCTATTTAACATTTTTATCAGTCACCTAGAAAAGAAAAATTAGAGGATGGTATACTTGTCAAATTTACAGATAATACAAAGTTGAGAGGGACATCTGACATAACAGATGATTGAGTTAGGTTCTAAAAAAGGTCTTGATAGGCAATACTGACTTAATAAAATGAAATGTTAGGTTTTCTCTCACTGCAGCACTTCAGCAGAGGCTGAATGATCACTTTCTGAGAATGTCATGGTAGGATTCTTGTTCATATATCAGTTGGAATAGTTGGCTTCTGAAGTCCCTTCTAAATCTGAGATTTAGATGCCTTTCCCTAATAGGCATCTTGTTTATATTCTGCCATGACTTCTTGACATGGAGACCAGTGAACATTGGGAGGCTTTCTCTCTGTCTCTTGATATCCTATGGGTATGGAAGCAGTATGTTGTTTGTCTATATGTTATCCTTCACTTCTGCTCTCTGAGAAGCATACTTCCATTCTGGTCACATGTCTCTTGGGTGGTGTCTTTTATACTACTTTTTGCATACAATTTTTCATTGGTAATAAAGTACAATCTATTTAGACCCAAAAGCATGGATTCAACTATCCCCCTCAGTAAACTCCAGTGGCTCCCTATCGCTTCTGAGATCAAATACAAAATGTGATGTTTGGCATTCAAAGCCCTTTATAACCTAGCACCTCTCCTAACTTTTCTAGACTTTTTATACCTTATTCTCCCTCATGTACTCTTTGATCTAGTGACACTGGGCTCCTTGAGATTCCATGAGCAAAACACTTCATCTCTCATTGAAGTTGTATTTTCTGGCTGTCCCCAGTGCCTGTAATATTCTCTTTCCTTAACTCCACCTTGTTTCCTTTAAGTACTACTAAAATCCCATCTTCTATAGGAAGCCTTTCCCAATCCCTCTTAATTCTAATGCTCCCTTCTGTTATTTTTTCTTTTTATATAGCTTGCCTTATAGATATTTGTTTGATGTTGCCTCCCCCATTTGATTATAAGCTCCTTGAGGACTTGCTTCTTTTTCTGTTTCCCAGTGTTTAGCACAGTGACTGGCACATAGTAGGTGCCACAGTGTCTCTTGATTAGTTGATTGACCTCTTATACATCTCTTCATTGTTTTTTGGGTGGTGACCCACAAATTTGTTACGTTGGAGATTGTGGTATTTCCAAATTCTCATACACACATACATATAAAAATATATATCTATATACACACATAGACACACATATATATATCTATATATATCTATACACATATTCTCTATGTATGTATATAGGATAACTAGAAGAATACTGGAGTTGAAAGGATTTTTTTTGTTTGTTTCACACAGAAGCTTGGGGTAATTTAAAATACTGTAGACATTGTAATCCAAATATAATCAAGCCTGTTCTTTTTCTCCTTTTCTATTCTGAGACAGGGTCATGTCTGTCTAAGGTTTTCATGTAAGTGCATCTCTTATTCTGGCAATTGCTATTGTTTAGTTTTTTTCTGTGTGGATAGTTAGGGTTAACTATGTTGAGTATATTGTGAAGTACCTATTGAAGACTTCTAACTACCTTGATGTTCATTAGGTACCTCAAAGACAACATGTCTAAAATGTAAAGTAACATCTTCCACACTAAGCATATTTCTCTAAATTCCCCTTTTGGTTAAAGGCATAACCTACTCCAGGTAACCCTGATTACTGCCCCTCCCACCAGTTGTTAGTGGATTTTCCCTCATATTTTCTCATGCTTATGTGTCTGTGTACTAATTGTATTCCTCTTTCTTTGATGGCAGGGACTGGTTCATCTTTTTTGTTGTGTCTCTAGGACCTAGAACAGCATCATGTATATTGTAGGTACCTACTAAATGTTGACTGAATTGAATTAAATACAGGTTTTTTCATCCTGTGGCAAAGAATAGAAAAATCTATAAGGGAATACTACATGTATGATTTATTACTTAGGTTCCCACAAAATATGGGGAAAAATGGGAGCCTATTCTTTGACTCCTGGCCTATACTTTTCTACCTTTAGGACACATCACATTTCCTTTATCCTTCGTTATTTTTGGTCTCTTAGATCAACAGTCCTTGATAATATTCTTTTTTTTTTTTTAAAGCAATTGGGGGTTAAGTAACTTGCTCAAGGTTACACGGCTAGTAATTGTTTGTGCATGGGTGCTCATTTTCTGAGGCCAGATCTGATCTCGGGTCATCCCAACTCCAAGGCCGGCGCTCTTACTCACTGCGCCACCTAGCCGCCCCTTTAGGGCAATTGGGGTTAAGTAACTTGCCCAAGATTACAAGGCTAGGTTTTTGTTTGTGTGGATTAAGTGTCTGAGGCTGGCTCCGAACTCAGGTCCTTCTGACTCCAGGGCTGGCGCTCTATTCACTGCGCCACCTAGCCGCCCCTGATAATATTCTTAACTTAATTAAAACATTTGTTTTGGAAGAAGTTTGATGTGAGTGTGGAAAATGAGAAAAGGAGCTAATAGGTAAATATTAATATCACAACATAGGAAAGACTGTGATAGATTTTTTTTCTCACTTAGGATTACATTATTTTCTTCAAATGTAAAGAATTATGATCATGTATGATAGGAAAAGAAGATGACTTAGGCCTGTTTGTACATGGATTTTAAACTTTTAGATAATTGTCATTTCTGTGCCAACTCAGAGGAACAAAGTAGAGCACAATTCAATGTCTCCATGACTTCTGAGCCATCAGTAGCCTCAATTTCTTCATTTACAAAGTGAGAGGACTGGATCAAAAAAGTCCCTTTCAACATTAATTTTCTGTGACTATAACTGAATTTTTAAAAAGTTCACATTTTAGAGATGGCATGAAATTCTGTATGGAGGACTGAACTTGGAGCCTGAAGACATTGTTTTGAATTCCAGCTCTGACAATTACTAAGGTTTAAACTCCCTTTCTTAGATTCAGTTTCCTCATCTGTAAAAATGGAGGTAATAATGTGTGTGGGGAGATGGGATAGTTTATATGTGTGTATGTATAATTGGAGAACCTGTCTGTATTTATATTTATCGTTTTTTTCTGTGAAAGGAAGGTAGAAGTTTGGATGTAATGTCAGGGACAAAGATTGTCAGCTCTCTCCTGCCCCTCCAGTATTGCTAATTGAAGCCCCAAAATAATGTTCATGGCTTTGGTGCTATCTCTTATCTAGGAGACAAGTTGGGAATTAAAAGGATTTTACTCATCTCATCAATCAAGCTTTGTGGAAGGAAGTTCTTATTAAGGGGGAAGTGTAGTATTCAAAAAGTTAGATTTGAACTCAAGAACTCTGCTATGCTGGCTAGGTATGACTGTAGGTCTGACTCACAAAAGAGACAAAATTGTTCTGAGGCTAGCTCATAAAAGAGTTTACTCACAATATTACTCTCTGAGGAATAAACTACCTAGTAGATACAATTCAGTAGGGAAGCAGCAGATGGCAATAACATTTCAGTGGTGAAGCAATCTAATAGCAAATTCATCAAGAAAGAGCAGATGGCAGTAAACTCTCAGTGGAGAAGCAGCAGATGGCAGCTCAATAGAGAAAGCAACACAGTAGATGACATCATTAATTATGTGAGGAAGCAGCAAGAAGCATCTTCAAGGGGCAGAGAGGTGTTTCAGCTGGAATGCAGCCCTAGAAGTATGAGTTGTCTAGATTATGAATATCCCCTTTCTCACCAGCAATATGAAACCTGTGGGAAGCAGTATCTGTATTCCTTTTGTTATTTACCTTGCTATTCTGTGTCCTCTAGTTTGGTCTAATTAAAAAGAACATTACATTGGTACTTGTGAGTTGTGATTTTGATTAGATGCTGATAATCTGAATGTAGCATTCAGGAGCCTTGTAGAGGGGGTACCTGGGCTAAATGATTTATATCATACCTTGCCAAAAGATTAAGAGGAAGGATTAAAAAGGTCAGGTTGCTTCATAATCAAGGAGACTTTCTAATAAAAAAAAATTTTAAGAGGGTAATTGGGGTTAAGTGACTTGCCCAAAGTCACATGGCTAGTAAGTATGTTAAGTGTCAGAGGCCAGATTTGAACTCAGGTCTTCCTGACTCCAGGGCCGGTACTCTATTCACTGCGCCACCTAGCTGCCCCCCAATTTTTTTTTCTTTTTGCTTTTTGGAGGGCAACTGGGGTTAAATGACTTGCCCATGTTCACATGGCTAGTAAGTGTGTTAAGTGTCAGAGGCCGAATTTGAACTCAGGTCCTCCTGACTCCAGGGCTGGTGCTTTACTCACTGTGCCACTCTAATAAGATTTTTAAACTCTATGTATCTGGAACCCAGAGATGGACAAACAAATGATCTTGGTAGGTGGTTTCTGTTGGATTTTGATATATCTTTGTGCAGTCTAGAGATGATGTTTTTTGTTCAGTTAGATTTCTACAGTTTTTCTGCCTAGAGAGTGGGTCCAAATAACTTGCAAAGCATTTGCTGAATGGTACTGAAAAAACCCCAAGACATAAAACTTTCCATTCACACCCTGCCAGCTGAGAATGTTGGGAATGTCAAGAATTTTCTTTTTTACCACTTCCCCCTTTCTCAGAAACCCAATAGTAGCCTGACCTTGTTTTGATTTCCTGCTCTTGCCTCTTTTTCATAGTCTAGGGTTTGAGAGTTGTTGCAAGGTTTCTGATTAAGTTCACAGGACAGGAGGCAGCCCTGAGAGTGGACCATAGGGACCTGCCTAAGCCAAGAAAACTTAGAAGGCAAGGTTTCAATCTCAGTGTAAGTGGGTCTCCAGGGACAGACTATTCTCTGAAAACTGAAACATATAACTAAGTTCCAAAGTACATTGCCAGAGAATTCTAGCTTGATTCTTTCTCATTTGTAAAGGTACAGCCCAGCTGGAACCAGATGTTCATTCTAAGCTATCATTTATTTTCCACACTGCTCATTTTTTACATGGAACATCAATATGTGGAATTTTGCTCTCATAGAATTTGTGATACCACAAATCTGCATTTAAGGAATTTTTCCTGAGGCATTTTGGGTGGTCTGAATGGCTTAGAAACTTGCTTGGAGACAATGTTGGTTCTTGGCTTCCCCCTCCCCCCAACATATATAAACTTTCTGGAGTAAAGCTTGGGCTAATAAAAGATGCCACTACACCATCATTTATTCAAAGCTTACTGCATGCCAGGTGTGGTGCTAGGTTTTGCCAATTAGTCAGTCAATAAATATTTATTTAGGCCCTACTATGTGCCAGCCACAGTGCTGAGCACAAGAGATACAAAAAGGGGCAAAAGAGAGGCCAGCTCTAGTGAAAAAGGATCAAAAGAAAAAAAGGAAACTCATAGTTTCCATCATTTTGCTGGATGGTAGAGCAACAGTTATTAATGGATTACCAAAGAGTCTGAGGATAGATTTCAGGGAGTCCATGACCTTCCATAGGAAAAAAATATCACATATTTGTTTTCCCTAATCTTGACTGAAATTTAGTATTTCCTTCAATCATGAATAAAGCCCCCCCACTAAAAAACAAAAAAATCCCCCATTATTCTGAGAAAGAATCCACGGAATTTACAAGACTGCCAAAGGAGTTCAGGACAGATAAAAAAAAATTAAGAACCTCTAATTTAAAGACTGAAAGGAGAAAGTGGAAGTTATGCTGTCATAGATGACAATTAGCTAGAGAAAGGAGAATGTAGGGCTAGGGTAAAAGTGAATTCCCACCATCATTAGACTGGAGCTCCTCTTTTGCATGCAAGGCTTGCTATAATCACAGAACAAGTCATGGAAATACTTGGGAAATCATTTAGTACAACCACCACATTCTAAAGCTGAGGAAGCTGAGAGGAAACCTAAAGAGGATGCAGAGACAGCAAGTGATGGGACTGGGACAGAACCCGTATTTTCTTTTTTCTTTTTTATTAATTTATTAATTTAGTTTCAGTTAACAAGATTCAATTCCATAGTTCCTTGATTTTCAAATTTCCTTTCCTTCCCTCCCTCCTCCCCACACGACAGCATGTAGTCCAGTATAGGATCTGCAAATGCATTCATATTAGACATTATTCCACTTACAAAGGTGTATTGTACTAGGTGGGATGAAAGATGGTAAGGAAGAAATAAAACCAAACAATGAAAAGAACAAGATCATTTAGTTTGCTTCCATCAGGATTCAGGCTCAGTTCTTTCTAGTTATATCTCTGGATGGTGCATTTCTCACTTTCTTGAGTCTTTTGGGATTAACTTATATGACTGTATTGCTGAAAAGAGTCCAGTCTGTCATAGTTGGTCATCACAGATATGGTATGTCTGTGATTGTATACAAATTTCTTCTTATTCTACTCTTCCTGCTCAGCATCAGTTTGTATAAGCCTCTCCAGGTAATTATGAAATCCGTCACCTCCTCGTTTCTTATAGCACAATAATATTCCATTACATTCATATACCACATCTTGTTTAGCCATTCCCCAATTGATGGGCACCCCTTTAGTTTCCAATTCTTTGCAACCACAAAAAGGGCTGCTAAAAATATTTTTGTACATATGGGTCTTCCTCCCACTTCTATGATCTCTTTGGGATATAACCCTAGAAGTGGTATAGCTGGGTCAAAGGGTATGAAATTATTTATAATCCTTTGGGCATAATTCCAGATTGCTCTCCAGAATGGTTGGATAAGTTCACAACTCCACCAGCAATGTATTAGTGTTCCAATTTGTCCACATCCTCTCCAGCATTTGTCACTTTCTTGTTTTGTCATCTTAGCCAATCTGACTGGAGGGATGTGGTATCTCAGAGTTGTTTTGATTTGCATTTCTCTAATCAATAGTGATTTAGAGCATTTCTTCATATGCTTATAGATATCTTTAATTTCTTTCTCTGAAAACTGCCTGTTCATATCCTTTGACCATTTATCGATTGGGGAATGACTTGTATTCATATAGATTTGGCTCAATTCTCTATAAATTTTAGAAATGAGTCCATTATCAGAGACACAAGTTGTAAAAATTCTTTCAGAACCCGTATTTTCTGACTCTAGTTTTAGGGCTTATTTTATCTATAACCCACTAACCCCCACCCTGCTGTGGAAGGTCAGAGAGCTGGAACAAGTGAGCCAGGGGCCAATAAGGGACAGATTGGGACAAATTAGAAGAGAGGGTGGGGCAAAACCTTAGTACCTTTACTCTAATTTATTGGTTATGGGAATGAATTTTTTTCTTTTAAGTGTTAATAATAAAACAATTGGAAACAGCCTTTATACTCATAAATTTGCTTCAGACAACTTTAAGATGACTTAGCATTTATTCGAATACTAGGATATCTGTAATTGTAAGGTCATAGATTGAGTAGGAAGGTATATTAGAGACCACTGAGTTCAACCTCCTTATTTTATGGCTGAAGAAACAGAGGCATAGAGAAGTTATGTGACTTGCCTGAGATCATACAGCTAATGTTTGGTTACTTTGTGAGATGGAGAGGTTAGAGATTGGAGAATATGGGGGGGGGTATCTATTTAGAAGAATGGTTTTCTTTTTGTTTTTTTTAAATAGGGACAAAGAGAACGATAGGATTGAGGCTGACTGAGGAGTATAGGGAGTCAGGACTTTAGGCCTTGAAGTACTGGAGGGAGCTAACAAAAGCACTGGCTTAGGGGGCCAAGAGACTTGGATTAGATTATTTTTTTACACCACTTAGATTTTCCATCCATAATAATAGAGATACCTTTTGTAAGAAAGAATAAAAAAGAAAAAAGCCAGATCACCAAAAATAAACACATTGAAAAAGTCTGATTTTATATCCAGTGTTCCATACTCCTTCTGAAACAATATAGGAATATGTCTTCTTATATTTCTTCTCTGGCACCAAGCTTGGTCATTAAATTTTTTTTTTAAATTAAACATTTGGGGTGGCTAGTTGGCACAGTGAATAGAGCACTGGTCCTGGAGTTAGGAGGACCTGAGTTCAAATATGGCCTCAGACACTTTAACACAAAAACTAGCTGTGTGACCTTGGGCAAGTCACTCAACCCCAACTGCCCTCCAAAAAGCAAAAAAAAAAAAAATTAAACATTTATTTTTTTGTTCAATGAAAATCTGTCTTCTTTTTCTTTTCATTCCTTTGTTCCTCCTCCATTGAGAAAGAAATAGAAACAAACCTCAGTTACAAACAAGCATATTCAAACAAATAAATTCCCCCATTGGCTATGTAAAAAAAAAATCTTATTCTTCATTTTGAATCCATTCCCTCTCTTCAGGGGAGGCAGGTGGCATGCTTAATTATGAATCTGGAATTGTGGTTGGTTGTAATTTCACAGCATTCAGTTTCAGTCGTTTTGTTGCTCTTTTGATCTATATTATTGCAGTCATTGTGTATATTGTGTTCCTGGTTCTGTTTATTTTGCTCTGCATCTGTTCATAGACCTTCCTATACTTTTCCATGTTCATATTCAGCAGTTTTTGCAGCACAGTGATAATATTCGATTACCTTCATGTAATACAAATTTAGATATTCTCCAAAGGACTTCTATTTTGTTTCTACTTATTTGCAAATAGAGAAAAAATATTTCTATAAATTGGTATATGTGGGGCCTCCTTTTGTCATTGACTTTCTTGGAATATATGCCCAATAATAGTATCTCTGGGTCAAGGAAAAAGGACATTTTTAGACTATGCTTTAAAAAATTTTTATTTTATTTTTTTCAATTAACACAATTTATTTTCTCTCCCTCCCACCTTGGCCTCTCAAATGAAAAAGAAAAATACTCTTATAACAAATATGTGTAATCAAGCAAAACAAATTCATACGTTGGCCATCTCAAAAATATAAATCTAAACCTGTCCCCTGAATCTATCATCTCTCTTCTCTAGACAATGCTTTTCAAGTCCTCATTCCATTTCTAAGACACTGTGATTGGAAGGAGTGAGTAACGATAAACAAGCAGGTCATTTATTCATTTTTATAAAGAACACTAAGGAAGGAACCCAACATATTTGTTTTAGAGGAAAAGATTAGCATTTCAAGATTAGCTATGGGGTTGCTTCTTAATGATTGGAAGGCGTCTGAAAATTATCTGGATGGACAGTTTACTAGGCCTTTAGGCTGTTCTGTTGTGTAGCTGGTGAAGAAAAACTGCAAATTGGCATCTTTTGTTCTAGTCCTGAGATTTTTGACCTTTCAAGGACAGGTTTTTTACATACTCCTCATGATTATGTTTTACTTACAAATGGTCTTTTAATTGGATTCCTTTCACTCCTCTTTTTCCCTAAATACATTATATCATTTTGTATATTAATGGCACTTGGACTTTATTTAATATTTATGTTAGGTCAGAAGTGACTTCTCTTTCTAACCTACGTAAAAACTATCCTTTGATCACAGCTGTGGGTTTTGGTAGCAGACCTCTTTAACTTTTGACTCATTAATCATCCGAGTCCCCAGCAAAGAAAAATCTTTTGAGGAGACTCCCCAGCAGATTTATTTTAAAATGATTCCATTTCCAGGAAGGAGCTGAAGAGCAATGCATTATAAACCGAGTTCTCTTCAATAATTCACAAGACAGGCCCACCAAAGGCCATTTAAGGGTCAGTCTATCATTTAACTATTGGAAGTGAGCTCTCTCTTTTAGGTTTTTTTTTTTTTTAAATCTATCCTTTACTGTTCTTTTCATTTGAGCTTTTATCATGGTAGCTTATTGAAAAGTCTTCATACAGTCACTCCTGCTTCAGGTGCCTGGATAGAATATTACTATGTGTGACTGCTTTTAAAAAATGGACCTTGTGTGTGACATTAGCACAGCCAGGTTGTTTCATGTGAATCTTCTGTACTGAGTTTAATGATAAGTAGATTACATAGAAATGAAATTTGATTTCCCACTTCCCATTTTCCCACTTTTATATCACCAAACACTAATTATTAACATTATTATTATTAACACATCCTGACATTTGTATTTACTCTGTATAGACTTTGAATGTTCTTACCCATTTATTATTCTTCCCCACTCTCCCACCCCTCCAATACAATATAAATTCCTCGAGGGCAGAGACTACACAAATATTTCAGTACATTCTATTTTTTGTTTTCTCTGGGATGAATTCAGTCTGATTCTCCCTCTGTACATCAGGGGTATAGGCTGGCCCAAGACAGATACCCAGGGATAGTAGTTCAGTGGATAGAATGCTGGGCCTGCAGTCAGGAAGATCTGACTTCAAATATGGCATGGTATATTTCACTTACTAGTTGTGTGCCATGTAGGGTTGTTATGAAATAATTGAGATAAATGAGATAATTGTAAAGTACTTAGCAGAGTCCCTGGTACATAGCAGGCATTATATAAATGCCTGTTATTGTTATTGTTCTACTCACTCATTCAACAAATTCATGTTTGTTGAGCACCTAACATGTTCCCTGCATTGTAGGGATCTGAAAATGAGCAAAGAACAAAGAATAAATGTGTTAAAAAGATTAATCCGTCTTCCAGGCCACAGCCTTTAAGGTACTTAAAGAAAACTATCATGTCATATGATTTAGGGTTATAGATTATAGATTTTGATCTGGAAGGGCCCTTTGAGGGCATTGAGTCTAAACCCCTCCCCCCTCATTTTACAGATAAGGAAACTGAGGCTGATAGAGGTTAAGGGACTTGCTTAGGCTCATACAGTGATCTAGATGCCTCTAAAGAGTATGTTTTATGAAAGTATAAGAATGGAACAAACTTTAAAAACTAATTGTCAACAGCAGATTACATCTTTGTATTTGTATCATGAATTGAAAAGAGCTGAGAGGGGCGGCTAGGTGGCACAATGAATAGAGCACCAGCCCTGGAGTCAGGAGGACCTGAGTTGAAATCTGGCCTAGACACTTAACACTTACTAGCTGTGTGACTTTGGGTAAGTCATTTAACCGCAATTGCCTGGCCCTCCCCCCTCTAAAAAGACAAAGAAAAGAGCTGAGAACGTGAGACCTAGTGCTTGTTGTTTATTGATTACCCCCTGCCTCAAATTTGCTGTAGCAAAATAGAAACTTGCATGCTTTCCTCCAACAAGGAGTCTCTCATACATGGTACTATCTCATGTATTTTCAGTATTCTTTGCCAAATGTAACCACAGAGATTGTTCCATGATTGTCTCATTATTAACTTCAACAAAACATAAAACATAAAGAGAAAGTGTTCACCGCTGTCAGGAATTATGTCTTGGGCAAGGTCCAAATGGAAGAGAGAGTCCTAGATGGTGATCTAAAGGGGAGATCCTCCAGGTCCTTCCTTGCTTGTGTATGATTTTGTCCTGATTGTAAAAAGCCACCCCCACCCAACATTACAGAACCAGGTTCTCGGTGAGATATAAAAGTGTACGAAAGAGAGTAACTTAATAATCCATGTAGAAAAAGATTCATGAAAAAGGCCCTTAGATAGCTGATACACTGAGTATATATAATACTCTCAGACTTAAATGGGAGAAAAAAAGCAAGGTGGTTTGCATTTAGAAAATCATGTGAATTGTTTCGTGATCCCAAGTGGCTCCCCAGTGCAAAGACCCATCTTTTCAACATAAATGTTCTCTTGTTAATGCTCTTATCATTGTGAATCTTGGAGTAACACAAAATCTGAGTGATTAAAATTGCAGATAACCCAAAGAGAAATGGAGATTCACATGATGAATGCAAATAGACTGCAACAGAAATGTGATGATGAGTTCAGCTTGCAAAGTGGTGGAAGGGATTTTCTTTTTCAGGAAAAGTGTGATTTAGAGGAGTTAGTCATGTGGAATGAGAAAGGCATGACAGACAGTGCCTCATTGGTGTACTTGAGTGTCAAAAAGACCAAGAGGAAGGGCTTCAGTACATTGGTAGGTTGATCCTGAAACTGAACTGGGACCTCCTAGGTGGTTCTCTGATCTCACAGAGATCTCACAGAGAAGTGACTGGATCAGGTCAGAGATATCTCAGGTTGATCTTCTTTGGTCAAATCATATCTGGAACATTTTATTCAGTTCTAGGTAATACCTTTTAAGGAATAAATTGATAAAGTGCAAAGTATCCTGAGAGAGAGCAGCCAGGATGATGAAGGGGCTACATTTCATACTGTATGAGGGTCAGTTGAAGAAATGGGGGTGAAAAGAAGACATAAAAGTGTATATAATAACTATTTTCAAACGTTTGATAAATTGTCCTGTGGAGGGAATAGATGTATTCTTCTTGTTTCCACAGGGCAAGGTTAAGAGCAATGAGTGGAAATTGCAAAAAGTTAATTCAAAGTTAATCAAATGAGGTTTGATTTCTATAAAACTTCTTTATTTATTGAAGCTAGCCAAAAGTGGAACATACTGCCTCAAGGGCTAGTAATTCCTCTTACTTGTCCTATAGATCATAGAGAGATCCTTTTTAAGGTACAGGCTGATCTGAAGTTCCTTCTGACCCGTCACATTTCTGTAATTCTGTGACACCAGTTATGATCTAGGATTTAACTAATCTGGTCTGGTCTGCTCCTTGGAATGCACCCTGTGGTGTTTTCTCATGGTATTTAATTACTCTGACCTTGGATACCATGACCTCTTGTTTTAAGAAACAGATGATTGGAAAAAGTTGACCAATTACCATTTATTAATGTTTCCTCTATGATTGAACTTACATGACTCTTAGTTTCCCAAGGAGTCTCTTGTATGATGGATACCACATGACTTTTTGGGTCTTGAAAAGAAACACATTTTTTTTTCAACTGTTGCCTTCATCTTCCTTTTGAAACCAAGGATAGGAAATACATTTTATTGTGAGCCTTCAGGAAATAGATTTTACAGAATCATAAGAATTTGTCTAAGTGTTCAGTGTATAGTATCTTACACACTGATCAATCAGGATGACTTTGAAACAGAGTTAATTCTTTAAATATTGCAGCACTAATTGTTCCCCAGAGATTATTTCAACTTCTTGTCTGCAGATCATCAAACATGCAAACAAATCAAATTAGAATGCACAAACAGGCGTGTGTTGTTAAATTATAGAACATTATTCTTTATTCTCTAAACAAGAAAAACTATGGTAGATCTAGAATCTCTCCTAGGACTGTAGACAAATATTAGTAATTAGAATTGTGGAGTTTCTGGCTTATAAAATAGTGATGAATAATATTGAGATGCTCTCTCTCTTTCTCCTCTCTTCTTCCCTCTCACCATCTCCTCTTTTCTTTCTTATTCTCTTTCTCCACAATGTATGTTAAAAGATGTTAAAATAATATATTTAATATGTCACTATAATGTATGTTGTTTTAATATTTCATATATATATATATATATATATAATAGGACCTTTCTTTCCATAAGGAAGTCAGATAATCTAACAAATTATTAATTTCAACCACTAACTCTTTTTGCAACAGATCTGCTATATAACTTGGACAAATTAATTAACCTTTCTGTTTCTTATTCTGTAAAACCAGGAATATGATTTTTGACCTTTCTGGATCCTTTGGGTAGTAGAAATAGGAAGTGATTTTTAAATGTTTCCTGTTTTATAGAGCTTTGTACCCTTGCTTCAGGAACATGTGCTCTTGAATCAGCAGCTTGGTTGATGCCTTTGATTAAACTTTCTTCTGCTGACTGGTGGCTCTACTCTTTGGCCCTGAAGTGACTTGGCGTTGTTTGCTTTTTATCTAATTCCTCTTTTGCCTTTGACAACTCTCACCCCCACCCCTTTCCCCACATGAGCCCTTCAGAGCTTTTGTTGAAGTAGCTGCTTTGAACAGGGCTGAAAAAAAAAATGTCAAAATAGAGGCTACATTTAGGGGATTATAACCTATAAATGATACTTTTCCTCTCTCTAGGGCACTACAAGGTACCATGGGGAGCTTCAAAACTTGTGGGCAGGAAGTGTATCACTTTTGTCTTTGAAATCCTCATGCCTGCCACATAGTAGGCATTTAATGAATTCTTGTTAATTGATTTCCCATGTAGCATAGTGACCGTCTACTGATATGTAGGAATTTTTTCTAGGAGGAAATTTTAAGATTCTAGTATGTGCTGCTTTCTTCCTCAGATTTTCAGTTTTTATGTTAATTTTGAATGATGAAAAATGGTATCTACCTCCAGAGAAAGAACTAATAGAGTCTGACTACAGATCAAAGTATACTTAAAATTTTTTTTCTTTCTTTTTTTTGACTGTTTTTTTTTGCAACATGGTTAATATGGAAATATGTTTAGCATGACTTTACATGTATAATCTGTATGTAATTGCTTGCCCTCTCAGGGAGTGGGGAGAGGAGAAAGGGAGGGAGATAATTTGGAACTCAGTTTTAAAAAACAAAAATTGACATAGCACTGGCCCTGGAGTCAGGAGGACCTGAGTTCAAATCCAGCCTCAGACACTTAACACAAAAACTAGCCATGTGACCTTGGGCAAGTCACTTAACCCCAAACTGCCCTCCAAAAAGCAAAAAAAAAAAAAAAGAAATGAAAATTATTTTTACATGTAAATTGGAAAAAATTAAAAAATTTCACATTAAAAAAAGAAAGGTATTCATATATTATTTCCTAAAGGAGGAAGATTTGAACCAGTAGTGTTCTGACACTCACTCTATTAAACATTGTTGGATTTTAAGACCATGTTTTACCTCTTGTAGCCACAAAACAAAAATAAGATAGCATTTCTCTCTGTGTTTAGATTCAACGGTCACTGCTATTTTTAAAAAATATATTTTATTGATGCTTTTTGCCTTTATATTACAATCATTTCTGTACTACTAGGTGGAGCAGTGGATAGAGTGCTGGGTTTACAGGCAGGAAGATCTGAATATAAATCCTCCTTCAGATATTTATTAGCTCTGTGACTCTGGACAAGTCACAACCTCCGCTTCAGTTTCCTCACCTGTAAAATGGGTATAATAATAGCACCTTCCTCCCAGGGTTGTTGTGAGGATAAAATGGAATAAAATTTGTCAAGTGCTTTGCAAATCTTAAATCACTCTATAAATGCTGGTTATTATCATGATTGTTTTCATCATCATCAAAAAGAACCACTTTCTTTTTTTCCATGTTGACCACTGCCATCTTTAAATAGCCACTGTGAGATATGTTGTTCTAACAGGTTTGCAAATGAAATACCTTTTTCTGAACCCAATTATGCTTTTTTAAACAAGGCTAAGAAATCTCAACAACCTCCATAGGAAATTTTGTTTCATCCAGAGCTGCAGAATTGGCCCTTACTGTGTTAAAGAATACATTTTAATGAATTTATAACTAATCTTTTTGCTTTCTAAGCTGGATTCAATAGTCTTTCCTCAACTGGGACTTTGAATACAAACCTGCCAAGTAAAAAATATGACCCTAGGTATTAGAGATAGTTGTTCCCCTCTTAATATTTAAGTGAATTTCTTCTTCATAGATTATTTAGTATTTAAAATGGCAGGGAAAGAAAATAGATTTGGAGGTTCTTCACTGGTAAAAGTATAAATGAATTTCCCCAGTTGAAGAGTTCTAATAATCCAAAAGAAATAAGGGGATGGTGACAGTCACTTAATAAATGGATATGTTGAATATTCATCAGGTTCATGGCTCACTACTAAATCCTCAGGATGATGTCCTTATAGTAAAAATCTCTGGACTGCCTTGCTTCCCTGAATTGCCTTGCCCTGCTCTCCCCTTCCATCCTTTTCCCTTTGCCTACTTTTATTTCTTTTTTCCCTATCTTCCTTTCTCCCTCCATCTTTTCCTTCCTTTCTTCCTTCTTTCCTTCCTAGCCAGAATCCTATCACCAATGATATTCTTTTTGTTAAGTCTTTTGAATGAAGTGCTTTATATTCTATCTCTTTTTAGGGTTCGTAAGAGTTCAATGTTGTGTGGAGTCAGACTTAGCTAGGAGTGTTTTCAAGGTCTCTGATCTCTGCTTTCTCAATGCCTCTTCAACAAAGGTCCAGTGGTACTTGGCATTCTTCCGCCAACTTATTCTTTAGGCTTTTCTTGATCTTTTCTCACTTTATCTTTTCCCTTGCTATTATATAATTCTCTTGTCAGTGATACAAGAAAGTAAAATCAGATGGATAAAGGACAATAGGGAAAAGAAAAATCTTTTTGAAAGACAACATTTTAAAATTGAAGTTTGGCACTTGCCAAAGAAGAGACCACAGGGTTTGTTGGTATATGCAGAAAACTGGGAAATGTTCAGTGAAGAGTATTCTAAAATTGTTTAATATAACTTTGGGGGAAATACCAGTGGAAACCACTGTCTCAGACAGATTTGGGACTAGAATCTTTTTTTTTTTGGTCTAATTTTATTCATTCTTCCTTAAACAGTTCCATTCATTGGCACCCATGTACTATCGGGGATCTGCAGCAGCTGTTATAGTGTATGATATCACTAAACAGGTAAGACTGGCCAAATTGAGAAATAATATCATATTTCCCCTGACTTAGTATATTAGGAAGGCAGGGACTCACTCCCTTGCTTGGGTCTCTGAAATGTATAGCAGTAGAGTTTATTAGCATGCAGCCTTGCATCAGCAGGAAGTAATGATCCTCAGGAGCCAAAGTGGGCTTTTTCCATATTGCTTTTATTTCCCAAAGGTCTCAGTACAGGTAGATACACATCCCATCCGGAAAGAAATGAGCAAACCAAACCTCATAGAGATCGGTTGCTTATTAAGTTTAAGAAAATATTTCACTCAGAACATTTATTTGTAGATAGAACTTTGAGAGTCTTCTTGACCAAGTTTTTACTTTTGAAGGCAGAAAAGAATTTGTTTTGCAAAGGTTTGTGCATGGTTATAAAATTCCTGTTTTCTGTCAGTATTCCTATGGATATTACTACAGGAAATTTATGACCTTAAAACCCAGAGGTAATATTTATGTGTTTGTATACACACACACACACACACACACACACACACGCACATATATAAATGACAAAGTGAGCTTATAGGATATGCATTAATGGATCCTTGCAGCAGTTTGCTGTCATTTTATTTCTTTCCTACAAATTGAATTATTTACTTCTAGTTTTGAGAGGCTGACTCACAACACTAAGGCATTAGTTTAATGACCCATCACTGCTACCATTTATGAATTTGTGCCACTTTTTGCTTCTGTGTTCTGTGTTCTTTGGCAGGGAAGGTGAAGGGCAAAAAGGAAAAACAGACTTCAGAGCACATAAGCTCTTCTTCCTATTGAAGTAAACATAAAAGAAGCCCCCCATCCCAAGCAGGATATCATCAGCCTTATTATCTGTATTTATATAGTGTAAAGGATGCAACTTTAGAGAAATATTAACTTACAGAGAAAAGTGTTAATAGAAAACCTTTTCGCCTTTATCAGAGGTTTAATTTTATTCTGTGAATGAGTTTCACATTTCTAAAGTATTATTGAAGGCTTTTGTTTTTTATATCATACTCATTTCTCAATTGCCTTCTCCCCTCCCCCCACCCTGACCTTAACACAGAACCCTGTCTTATAACAACAACAAAATCCCAATAACACAAAACTGGCCAATACAGTAATCATGTTTGATAACATTTTGTGCTATAGTCCTCCACTTTTCTGTTGAGAAGAGGGAAGTGTGTTGAATGTTTTGGATTGTGTGAAAGAATGAATTATATTTTCAATGATAGTTTTATATTTACATAATACAAAGAAGTAGCACTATTATTCAAGAGAACCACGTGAAAATTATTTCCTCATCAAGCTGTAGTGCACTTGTAATGACAAGAGAACGTTGGATTTTTAAAAAATCCCAAGAAACTTTCTGAATAATGTGCTTGTATTTTTTGATTTAGGATTCTTTTAATACCTTGAAGAAATGGGTGAAAGAATTAAAAGAACATGGTCCAGAAAACATTGTAATGGCCATCGCTGGAAACAAATGTGATCTCTCAGATATTAGGTAATATATACACATATGCATATGTTTACTTATGTGGGTGCAATTATGGATTATCACATTAATACCTATGTGCAAATTGAGAAGATTATGCCAGTGGTGCCACTTCTTAATCTAATCACTTATTTAACTGGTATCTGATCTTTTCATTCTGAAACCTTTAGTCCAACCTATTTATTTTAGAAATGAGGAGACTGAAGGCCATAGATATCAAGTGACTTGTCTAAGGCCATATGGCTACTTTACAAGAAGAGCTAAGTTTCCAGACTCTTTTTTCTATTAATATATCTTGAATAAAAAAAACTATAATTTTGAGAATGAGTTTATCAGTGGAAAAATCAAATCTGCTAAATATTGATCAACATTGGCTGTGACATGTAACAGTGACTCAATTATCTGATAGATTTAGAGCAACTTCAGATTTTCAAACATAGCTGGATAACTCACAGTAAGACCCTGATCAACCTTAGCTATCCAAAATGTAGTTATGTACCTAGAAGGAAGGGGCAAAGTCTTTGAAGAATGAAAAAATGTTTCTATGGACATTCTATTCATTCTGCTTCTGTACTTTCCCCCTCATCTCACTGCTTCCTCATAAATAGCTTTAGGCATTTGTAATGTGGGTTTTTAGGTCTCCAACTGAAATGAACACCAGCAGGCCTGAGTATGTGAGTATTTGATGAAAGTACTCTAAAATGAATTGAAAGGGGCCAGGCTGGATGTGTAGAAAAAGGTCACAAGGTGAATACCACAGCTTCCAGCTAAGACAAATCTCACTGGTGTGTCAGTTTCATTGAATAGAGACAAGGTGGCGAGCCTCATTAAGGAAAGCTATTGAAGCTGAGCAATCTATAGCAACAAGACTGTCCATGAAATTGCTCCTTTACCCATTGAACAAATGAAGTATCTATCCCATGTGTACTTTGTACATTCTGTCCTTCGGGAATCCCAGAGACTAAAGGTGTACACCTATACCTAGAAACAAACATACTTTATGTCTGTGTGTATTTTATAAATGGCAGAGGCAAGCAGGGTTAAGTGGTTTGTCCAGGGTCACACACCTAGTAAGTGTCGGGGGGAGGGGTGTATTTGGACTTATGAGTCTTCCTGATTCTAAGCCCAGTGCCCTATATACCCCACCACCTAGCTGCCCTCTTACAGCTAGCTTTATCTTTTTATAGGTGCAGGACTTTTAAATTACAGATAATTGCCCCTATGAAAATTATAATCAATTATTGCATGATATACAATTGAAAATCTATAGAAAGAGGAAGCAAATTTATCCAGGTGAAAAAGGCCATGATCTCCCACTGCTTCTAGGGCCATCCCCAGTTGTTCTTATCTATATCTTGCAACTGGACCCAGATGGCTCTGGAGGAGAACATGAGACTGGTGACTTTGCACAGCCTGCCTCACTTAAATCCAATTCACTTGCAAGTGATGGCATCACCTTCCTGATGTCATGGTCCTCTTTGAGAACAAAGGACAAACAGCTACAACAATTTTATAAATGCCTATGAACAGCAGCAACAACAAACAGTTATATTAGGACCATTTTGAAGTAATATCTTACAAATAATGAATGTACTTTATTCAAGTACATCCTGTAGCATTCTTCCTGTTCACAATGAAATTCCTAGAAGAAACCATCTAGCAGTATCACTTATGTTTTCTCACCAAGGTCTATTAATCTCCAAATCTGATGGCTTTTTCTTAGGCCTTATATTTCTTTTTTTTTTTTTAAAGCAATTGGGGTTAAGTAACTTGCTCAAGGTTACACAGCTAGTCATTATTATTTATGCGTGGGTGCTCATTTTCTGAGGCCGGATCTGATCTCGGGTCATCCCAACTCCGAGGCCAACTCTCTTACTCACTGCGCCTCCTAGCCGCCCCTTTAGGTCAATTGGGGTTAAGTAATTTGCCCAAGGTTACACGGCTAGGTTTTTGTTTGTGCGGATTAAGTGTCGGAGGCCGGCTCCGAACTCAGGTCCTTCTGATTCCAGGGCCGGCGCTCTATTCACTGCGCCACCTAGCCGCCCCCAGGCCTTATATTTCTTGAAATCTCTGTAGCATTTGACACCATTGATCACCTTTTCCTCCTAGAAACTATCTCCTCCTTGGCTTTTCATGATCTGCTTTATTTTGGTCCTTCTTCTACCTGGAGCCTGGAAGCTTTCTTTCAGTCTCTTTTGTTCTGCTCTGTATGCATGGCTGTACCCCAGGGTGCTGTTCTGGGTCTTGTTCTCTTCTGTATCTGTTCTTTCAGTGCTCTCATTGGTCTCCATCAGTTCAATCATCATATCTATGCTATTGATCTATATATCCAGCCCCAGTCTTTTTCTTGAACTCCACTCTCTTATCACCAGCTGCCTATGGTATATCTCCAAATGGATGTCACACAGGTTCTCAAACTCATTATGCCCAAAACAATTAATTTCCCTTCTTCCAAATTCTTCCTCTTTGCTAATTTCTCTATAGGTTTAAAACTCCAGAGTTTTATCCTCAACACTTCCCTTTTTTCCAAATTACTCACATTCTCATATCTATCAGAGGCAACTAGGTGGCATTGTGGATAGAGTGTTGGATCTGGGGTAAGAAAGACCTGAGTTCAAATCCTCAGACACTTACTAGCTGTTTGATCCTGGGAAAATTATTTAACTGCTATTTGCCTCACTTTCCTCAACTGTAAAATGGGGATAATAACCAGACCTACCTCTCAGGGTTGTTGTAAGGACTAAATGAGATAATATTTGTAAAAAACACACAGCACAGTGCCTGACTGTAGGTGCTGTAGAGAGAGGGCTGTGTACTTAGTGGGTGCTATATAAATGCTTCTTCTCTTCCCTTATGGATTGTCAAGTCTGTTGATCCTACCTCCATAATGTACCCCAAATCCATTCCTCCCCTCCCCTCTCTTTCATTGCATAGCCTCCATCCTAGTTCAGATCCTTATCATTTCTTGTTTAAGCAGTAACCACTAATTGGTCTGTCTGCCTCTAGTCATTCCCAGTTCTGTAATGCATCCTCCACAAAGCTTCTGGTGGTCTTCCCAAAATACAATTTTGACCAGTTCACTCCCCTGCCTAAGAAACCCTACTGGCGCCTTCTTGCATTTAGGATACCGTGTAAATTCCTCTGTTTTAAAGGCCTTTATGGTCTGTTTCCAACCTACTTTTCCAGGCTTATTACACATTACTCTCCTTCACAAACTGTATGTTCCAGCCAAGCTGGACTGTGGTTTATTCCACATAAAATGATAGTATATCTTCTCTCCATACAATTGCCAGGCTGTCTGAAATATGCTTTTTCTTCTCCACATCTCAGAATCTTTTGTTTCTTTAAAACGCAGCACAAGTGCCATTTCATATAGGAAGACTATCTGGATTCAACCCAGTTACTAGTGCCTTCTTAGGAGAAATTATTTTTTGTATTTTGCATAGATGTTATTCCGACCCCTCCTGCCTTTCACAGAATGTAAATTTCTTGAGTTTATAAGCTATTTTGTTATTTTTTTTCTCCATATCCCCAGCATCTAGCAAAGTGTCTGGCCAAAAGTAGGCACTTAATAAATGATTGTTGAATTTGAAATTCAATAAAATGATAAGGTTTATCAGTGGTCAGCAGCCCTGCTATATGTCTCCATGACCTTCATCAACTCATCCTGCCTTCTAAAGACTCAAATTAATTGATAGTAGAACATCTGTTCCTTGAGGGTATCAGGGTCAGCATCAGACCTCAAGCTTGATTTTTTTTTCTTTTCTATTTTCTTCAGAGAGTAGGAGAACCAATGAGGGCTTTCCAGCTTTGTTATGCAAATGAGTCTGGGTGAAATCCAACCTAGAGTCACACATCTGGAGGCCAATCAAGCAAGGAATATAAATTGTGAGAGGTGGAGGTATTCAATAAAGAAACATAGGGAGCTTGTGTGTGTTCACATACATACATAAGACAAAAAAAGAACTAAGTTGTGGCATAGTTTATTTTTTTGTTACAACTGAATAGCAAAATAAGCATTTGCCTCATCTTTAAGGGTGAAATATAGTGAAATTTGTGTGGCAGGTGTATTTTAATATAAATAAACCTGATATATGGAAAAATCCAGATTTATATCAAGGATAATTAGAAGGATATCTTTGCTTTATAAAAAAGGTTGGTGATGCATTGTATTACAGTGGAAAGAGCATGAGATTTGGAGGCAAACACCCTAATTCAAGTATCTGTTCTGCTTTGTACTACCTTTGTGACCTTGGCCAAGTTACTACCTCTCTCTGGGCTTCAGTTTCCTAATCTATAAAAATGAGGGGTAAACAAATTAATCTCAAAGCCTTTACCAGCATTAAATCTAAGATTTGTGATAAGATTTTTTAAAATGACAAGCTCTTAGTATATTTAAAATGCTTCCATTTACACAAAACTATGTAATCTTGGTTGTTGATTTTTTGCACTTGACATGTCCTTGAGAATTGTACATATGGACTATATCTAACCCTTGGCCCTGTAACATCCTAAGGAGGTAGTAACTCAACTTCTGTCAGTGCCTCACTGGCCACCTATAGTTTCATTGTTATGGGGGTTCTCTCCTCTGTCTCAGATTATAGACCCTTTGTAAATTAGTAGATGGAATCTGAGAGCTGCTGAAGCTGAAACAATCCATTGCCTTGAGGCTTGCCCAGTGATAAACCCTTTAAACTTAACCTTGGGGATAAACCCATCAGTCCCTAAGTAGGACAAGCAATTAGTAAATTGCTAAGTAGGATTATGTTTACATGTCTATGATCAATTATAATCATTGGTTCCTTGAACTGTAATGTCCATAGTTTATCATTATTGATACATACATACATGTTACAGTAATATTAACAATAATAATAGCTAGCATTTATATAGTGCTTTAAGGTTTGCAGAATGCTTTAAAAATATTATCTCATTTGATCCCGGCAACAACCCTGGGAAGTAGGTTCTATTGTTATCCTCATTTTACAGACTAGGAAACTGAGGCAGAAAGAGGTTAAATTACTTGCCCAAGGTCACATAATCACCACATTTTTTAAACTTTCTCCCAACACCAATCCAGCATTCTGTCTCCTGTGCCACCTAACTATACATATATGTTGTGTTTCATAAGAGAAAACTGTGCCAGAAGTAACATAGAGCATAGTTATTTCCTCATTAAATTTGTGAAGTTTTGAATCCCCTTAACTCCTTAGCTAAGTAATTAATTGATTTGTCTTCTAAGTGGTTTGAATTCAACTAATGTTTATGAAGTATAATAAAATATCTATTTTGTATTTCCCCTTCTGGACATAAGCTCCATGAACTCTCATTTCCATGTCTTTCTTACCTTTGTAAATTTTCTAGTCCTTAGTTCTATGCATAGCATTTGCTTAATAAATTAAATTCACTAATATAAATATTATTATATAAGGTACTGTATTTGGCTACGTAGATCAAATAAGGATAAATTAGACATGGTCCTATCCTCAGACAGCTTCCAGTATGATAAGGGAGATAAGACTTGGACACAGATAGATGTATTAGAAGGTAGGTTATAATTAGTACTGCAAAACAGGTATAAACAAAAGGGCTTTGAAAGTATAAAGAAGGAGGCAGCTGGGTGGCACAGTGAATAGAGCACCAGCCCTGGAGTCAGGAGGACCTGAGTAAAAATCCGGCTTCAGACACTTGACACAATTACTAGCTATGTGACTTTGGGCAAGTCACTTAACCCTAATTGCCCTCCAAAAAGCAAAAAAGAAAAAAAAAAGTATAAAGAAGGGAGAGACAGATTTTTGTTAGGGGAATTAACAAAGCTTCATAGAAGAGATGGAGTTTGAAGAAGGCCTTGAAGTATATGTAGGATTTCCACAGGTAAAGATAAAGGTTGGGGAAGACATCCAGGGAGAAGGAAAGACAAAGTCAGGAAAAGCATAAATGATGATTTTTCAGAAAGGTGGTCCTAAGCTGTCGGATAATCATTCTTCAAAATTATTGATATAATGATGACAATTCAATAATGATTATTGAATTGTCATTCCCAGAATCCTAAACAGGATAGTAACTCTCTTGGGGTTATAATTAAACCATATACTCATAATTTGCCTTTACAGATGGGGTTAGTATATTCCAGAATTATTCCTTTCATTTTTCCATCACTTGATATAAGAATGTGTTTTGTTTTGATATTTGATCTTTTTTTTATTGATATGGTCCTGGATAGAGTTCTGGGGAATTTGTTATTACCCAAGACTGTCAGCTATGACCCTCCTGGAAATTATTGTGACTTTAGTCCATGATTTATCTGGCAGCTGTCACCCTTGTCGCTGAGAAATTCATGAAAATGTGACATGTCACAGAGAGCTCTTTACCTGCATAGTGTTCATTCAACAGGAACAGGAATTAACATCAACAACCTTTTCTGCGAGAAGGGAGAGTGAATTACAGACTCACCTGACTATGTAATAATGCAGTTTGAGACTAAGTTTTCCTTTCACTTATGGCCCGATTTAACCAGTCCAACAAGCATATATTAAATGCCTATTATGTGTAATGCAACAGTCCTAGGCACTGGGGAATGCAATGACAAAACAGAACAACCAAACAAACCAGTCCTTGCCCCCTAGAAGCTTAAATTCTACTTGGGTTATATAAGAAACAAATGAATTGCTAGATATATGAGTATTTGAGGCTAGAAAGAGCACTACCATGTATTTAGTTGGCATTATTGTTGTTGTTGTTTCTGCCACCTGTACTATTTGAGGTGACCCCTTTGGTTGGACAAGATGAACTCTTTATGTTCTGTATGGCATACTTGTTTAGTTAAATCAAATGTTCCAAGTGAAGTAAAACTCTAACCTGTAACTCAATATTAGAGTTAGGCCTAGATCATCTCTTAAGACTTGAGACATGTTGTATATTGTCAAAATGTGTGCACTAGCTTATCCCTGAAACAATGAAACATAGAGCACCCTTCCTCTGGAGAAGGGTTTATAGGGGCTTAGGCAGAATAGAAGTTTGAGAATGCCTTTATCCAGTCTCATAGGCTAGCTGCCTCACTAAATAAATATGTAATAAAGAAGCAAATAACAAATTTGCATTGCCTCTATTCCCTTGATTATTTTGGCTCTCAGGAATGTTGGAATCCAATTCCCATAAATACCATGATAGACAGTACACAGTGCTCTAGGTTTTGCTAATCCATATATGATTAAACTAAAATTAAATAAACACTGAAGAATAGGCCCCTCACACACATTTAACACCATTTGACAAATTGCTCTGTTTCTTTGGGATTTCAAAAACCTCATGTCAAATTGTGGAGTGTTGGTTTTTAATAACAACTAGAGATACCATGTAATACTTTATATAGCCCTGGGTCTTAGCCAGATCTTTGGGTTTCTTTCAGAGTACTGCTGTCTTTACTATGATTCAAAACCAGTAGGTTCATTTATAATTCTTGGGACAATTTCTTTTATTTATTTTGGGATCATCTAATAGTTTTAAAGGGGTAAAGCTTTAAAAGTTGACATGTGTCAGATATTGTGAAATTTCCTGTTTATTGGACTTTGAGGACAGGGGATTGTCTAAATTTTTTACTTTTTTTTTTTTTTTGGAGGCAGGAAGGCAAGGCAATTGGGGTTAAGTGACTTGCCGAAGGTCACACAGCCAGTAAGTGTGTCAAGTGTCTGAGGCCAGAATTGAACTCAAGTCCTCCAGACTCCAGGGCTGGTGCTCTATTCACTGTGCCACCTAGCTGCCCTGATTGTCTAAATTTTAATGAAAATCAGCCTTCTATCGCAGTGATGGGGTTTAAGTTAAATAAGTGGGTAGCAGTAGAGATGCCCCCCTAAAAGAGCTAATATATTTCTTATGCTGGCAGCTCATAGAAGATGATATTTAGAAGCAAAGGGATAAATTAATTGCCAGAGGGAAGGCAGCTTAGAGACATTTTGTTATTCACAATAATGACTGGTTTAGGGAGAGTTGCAAAAGTACTGGTGTGAATGAGTACAGCATGTGTGTGGGATATTCAAGAGACTGATAGTCTGTCTACAGGTTTGTGTTGGAAAATATTGAACAATACAGCTGAAAATGCGATCTCCCAGGCAGAAAAGGTAGGTTTGGCTCACACAGTTGAAAGACAGCTAGAAGAGTTTAGTCTGAATGAAGTAGGTTAGGGAGCCATTTTAAGTTCTTGATCAAGAAAGTAAAAAAATAGAAGTGGTGAGTAGAAGGCATGAGAAAGAAGAGAGACTAGAAGCAATAACTCTAGGTTAAAAATCAACAATTAACAAGCATTTATTGTGATTTAGGTTGTACTACAGTGACCTGACTGTCAGAAGTCAGAAGGGGAGCATAGAGACATTACAATGACAACTAGTCATTTTCATTTAAGCTATAATGAGTCTTCTATGATTTATGTTCACTATATCCCTGTGAAGTAGGTAGCGATAGTGGATAAGAGTGCTAGACCTTGGGTCAGAAAGACCCGAGTTCAAATCCAGCCTCAGATACTTCCTATCTATATAACCCTGGGCAAGTCATCTAACCTCTGTCTGCCTCAATCTCCTTAACTATAAAATGGAGATAATAATAGTACCTACCTTCCAGGGTTATTTGGAGGACCTAATAATAATATTAGCTAATATTTATATAACATCTACTATGTACCAGCCACTGTGCTAAATTCTTTACAAATATCTCAAGATAATATTTGTAAAGCATATTGTAAACCTTAAAGCATTATATAAAGGATACATAAAATAAAATTAAAAAAAAAACCCAACTCTAGTTTATGCCACTTTGGAACAAAGATGTGAAAAATTTCCTATGCAATTTGGATATGGGAACTAGAGGAAAGGGAAAAGGTGAACTGTCAGGATTTGGGAATCTGCAATCCAATCATTGTTCTGAATTCAGTAGCCCCTGTTGCTTCTAAGATGAAACACAATCTCCTGTCTGGTACTGAAAGCCCTTCACAATCTAGCTTCTGCCTACCTTTTCAGGCTTATCAGGTGTTACCCTCCTTAGTGCAGTCTGCATTCTAGCTAGACTGTTTGATTGGCTTTTCTTCAGGCACAGGGTACCCTCCTTCTTCCTCTTCACGCCTTTGCTGAGGTCATGCCATCTCCTGTGCCTGGAATGCACCTGGTTTTCCTTTCTGATGCCTCTTAGAATCTCTTGTTCTCTTCCAAGTTCAAATTCTACCAAAATGAGGCTTCCTCTGATCCCTTGAGCTGCTAGTACTTACCAGAAGTTACTGCATATTTACTTGTTATTTTTAACTTTAATTAAGACTTTATTGTCTGTGTTTACTTATTATACCTTGCATTTTCTTTTTTTTTTTTTTGGAGGGCAATTGGGGTTAAGTAACTTGCCCAAGGTCACACGGCTAGGTTTTTTTGTTTGTGTGTGTTAAGTGTCTGAGGCCGGATCCGAACTCAGGTCCTTCTGACTCCAGGGCTGACGCTCTACTCACTGTGCCACCTAGCCACCCCCAGTGACTTTTTGTTTTGTTTTGTTTTGTTTTTGCTTTTTTTTTTTTTCGAGGGCAATTGGGGTTAAGTAACTTGCCCAAGGTCACACGGCTAGGTTTTTGTTTTGTGTGTGTTAAGTGTCTGAGGCCAGATCTGAACTCAGGTCCTTCTGACTCCAGGGCCAGCACTCTACTCACTGCGCCACCTAGCCTCCCCCTTGCGTTTTCTTATATGTAAAAATGCTGTTCTCTTAAAGTCATTTCATTTTTTTCTTTGTATTCCCAGAACAGAGCACAGTTCCTGGTACATTATAGATGCCTAATAAATTCTTGTTGCTTAATTCTTACAACAGATGAAGATTAAAGTTAGGATTGCAAGGTAGCTTATTAAGTCTATAATTTCTTTTTTTTTTTCTGATGGAAGAAGGCAAGGCAATTGGAATTAAGTGACTTGCCCAAGGTCACACAGCTAGTAAGTGTATCAAGTGTCTGAAGCCAAATTTGAACTCAGGTCCTCCTGACTCCAGTGCCAATGCTCTATTAACTACACCACCTAGCTGCCCCACATCTATAATTTCTAGGCAGACTTTGGAAAGTGGAATAGAGACTGTTCAGTAGTTAATTTTTCTGCATTGATTATGAAAATTGTGTAGCCAACGTTCAACCCAATTTCAAAAGTGATCATTAGGAGCATTAATACTTTTTGGTGTCCTACAGACTTTCAGAAATGGAGATGCAGGATGGCAAAAACCCAAGATGAATTCAAATTAAATATTTAAAAACCCTCAGGCATAACAAACAAATGCTAAAACTACCAAAATCGGCAAAATTATACTGAAATGTTAAAGTCAAATACTGACATTTTCCTAAGGTCCTTTCTTATGAGTGTGGCAGACTCCATTCATGGAATGCACTCTAGACTCCACTCATAGCTTGCACTCCCCCTTTACCTCTGTTGCACAGTATATCTAGTTTCATTAAAACTCAATTAAAATTCCATTCCTTACATAAGTCCTTTTTGGATCTCCATTCCCCCAAATTCTATTACCTCCCTCCTAAAAAAAAAATATCTATTTGGTATATATCTTGCATACACTAATATGTATATTTGCTGTCTCCCCCAATAGAATGTGAGTTCCTTAAGGGCAAGAGCTGTTTAATTTTTGTATTCTCTCCTGGAAAAATGCCAGGCCTTTAATAGATGCTTATTGATTTATTGATAGATACAAATTTTTGCTGACATGTCTTTCATGGAAAAGCAGTTTATAAGAGGGCATTCAGTGACAGTTGGTAACATGTTGGACTATAAGGAAGTTATCTTTTGCTGATGGTTGATGCCAAGAGACTGAAGTAGGTGACTACACATCTATACACATGACCACACATCATGAAAGTAGAGGGAGCAAAAAGGAAGGTCGAGGCCCCTTAAGACAACTGAATTTCTTCCTCAGCCAGGCCCCACAGATGTCGGATCTATAGAGTCATAGGCTTTCAGTTTTAGAAGGGACTTAAGAGATCATCTGGTTCAGACTCTTACTGTAAAGATGAGGAAACTGAAGAAACCCATAGAGGGTAAGTGATCTGCACAGGGTCACACAGATAGTTAAGTAGCAAAGGCAGTATTTGAACTCAAGTAAGGCCAATACTCCATCCAGTCCTATGACAGCCAAAATGTAGCTTTCAAAAGTGTCAGTTAGCATAATGTTACTTTGGGTCAGCTTTAGATACAGGAAAATTTGCCAGAAGAATAAATATTCATTTTCCTTTTAATTTGCATGCTGTCCCGAGTTTCCCTGGAGTTTCTCTTATGAATTCCAGGTATTCCAGGGATCATTTTCAAGCACTACATTTTTTCAGATGTTTGGACTCCTAGCTCAGAGTCCGACCACGGAGATTGGGCTGAAATAGGAAGAGGAGCTACAAGAAAGGTCTATAAGGGATGAGCCCCAAAGAGTGAGGGAGAAAAGATACAACTCTCAATTCCTGAGATCTGGACCTGAGTAATTCTTCCTAAGCCACCCTCCCTCCCATTTTCCTAAGTGTTACACTAACTTTCCTTAATCAAAAAATGTAAAAAACCCTTTTATTGATGAACTTTGTCTTTATATTACAGTTATCTGCCCCTCCTTCTCCAAGATAGAACCCTTACTTGTGACAAAGAAAAACAGTTAAGCAAAAACATCTGATACAAAAACCTCATCTGATAATGCATACAACCTTTTGCCCTAGTAATCCCCCACTTCTGTGCTGTGAGGGATGGGGCATATTTTGTTATCTCTTCTTTACAGGACCTTCTTTGGTTATCTTCATTTTCTGCCCAGAGATAGGGGCAGATAGGACATGAACCCTATTATTAAAAGCAGTGCTCAAAGATCTTGCTCCCTAAGAACTTTTCTTTATGTCAGTTCCTTGGGGGAAGGGATTGTTTTGCTCTTTGTATTCCCAAGCCTAGTATAATGTTTTATTCCTCTTAGATACTTAACAACTATTTGTTGAATTGAAGAAAACAAATAAAAATCTTTTCTTTTCTGGGAACTAGGGTCTGCTTTCAGACCTGGAGTGTTTTTCCATGAGAAAACACTCAGTCTAAGTCTGTGGTGTGAACGTGACACTTGCTTAAACTTGACACTGGAGCTTTGGCCGCAGGTAAATAGTAGCTCTGGATCCACATGATTAAGCAGGCAGGGTCTCATGGGAACAGTTTCTCACTCCCATGATAGGGAGGTTGAGTAGATTAGCTATAGGGTTCTATATATAGGCTAAGTATGATTGGATCTTTTGGTATAAATGTAGTAATTATTTACTAGCTTAAAAAGTTCCTTCTGGTCTTTGTTCTTCCTCACAGGTAAATTGCATCTAGCTTCAGGAAAAGTTTATTTTTAAATACACACATTGCTGCTTCAAAACTCTCTTTAAAGAGTTGCTTCATCTGTGTTACACAAATATCTTGGATATTTAGAGAAAATATAAGACTTAATGGGAGCATAACAAACTCTAATTATTCACTTCAGTGGCTGTCCTTGGTATCAGGGAAGGCTATAAGAATCTGCTTCATCACACACAACAGCCTTCACATGCATCCCACAGCTTGCCTCTGCAGGATTTTGATGGAGTGTTGTGAATATTTCCCATCATTTTTGGCCCAGATACTTTAAACACGTGGGATGGTGGTGACAAAAACTATTCAACCAGACATTTAAGTATCATGTACTGCTGCTCTCTGTTGCCATGCTACAATATTGCCAGCTTATTTGCCATTTTAAACTTGACCTTGGATAGGCACCATGACAGTGGGAAGAGAATAAAAAGGGAGGAAAACTTTTTTTTTTTTTTTGGATGGTAAATGTTAACTTCCCAGAGTTTGGTCGATTTTGAAATTTCTGTATGTTTTTATATATTAGGGGATTTTAGAAACATAATGTTTTAATACAGTGCATGTGTGGAGAAACAAAGTATCTTCCTGTGTTTTGGGGTGATAGGGAAGGAATTGAGAAAACCATATTGATTTTGTTACTGTAAAAATGTGCCTGGATGTATGTTTATTTCATCTTGACCTAGATGTAGCAGACCTCTCTGAGGCATTACTTCATATGTGTAAAATTATAAAGCAGGCATAGGGAGAGCCTAGGTGACCCCTGACATGTCAGTTTCATTATTAGAATCATTTTCTGATTTTAAATGTAATGATATTTAGTTCACTACATCTTAGTCTGAATCTTAAGAGAAGTATGACCTATGTTACTAATTAGGAGAGCCTCAGAGGACATCTGGAATAGTTCTGTTTTAATGGTTAAGCAGGGAAAGGGCTTGGAATATAACCTTCTTCTGAAAAGGGTACCTTAATCATCAAAACTCCCATTCTCATTTACAACTTATGGGACTATAGGATTTAACATTAACCTACATTTATATGGTCTTTTAAAGTATACAAAGTATTTCACATACATTATCTCATTAGTTCCTGAAAACAATCCTGTTAGGAAAATAATGCAGGTGTTTCTGCCCTTATTTTAGCACCTGAAGGTTCCTTAGAGATAATCTAATAAGAACAACAGCTGATATTTATATAGCACTCTAAAGCTCATAAAACACTACATACATTACGTCACTTGATCCTTCTAAATCTGAGTTAAATGTCATTATTTCCTCATTTTACAGCTGAGGAGACTGAGAGGTTAAATGACTGGTCTGTGGTCACATAATCAATAAGTGTAAGAGTCAGGTTGGAAGCCTCGTGCTTGCCACTACTCCATGTTGACTTTCTAGTATGACTCCTGCATTTTACAATGAGGAAACTGGTCCTAGAGAGGGGAAGTAATATACCCAAGACTACATGGAGAGCAAGTAACAAAACCTGGATTTGAGTAAAGGTCATAGGATCAATTATAGATTTAGATTTGGAAGGGGTCTTAGGAGGTGGGCTCATCACATGGCAAGGGTAAGGGATGACAGGTAGACAGCCAAAGTGCCTCACTCATCCCTTCACAGTGACAAGAGAAAGTGAAGGCCTACAACAAGTTGGGTGGACTTCCTATAATGGACTTAGAGTTGGATGTGGATAGCAATCAATCAGTAGGCATTTTCCAGGTTTCATTATTGGAATCATTCTCTGATTGTAAGTGTAATGATATTTAGCTGCCCACTTTTTAGCCTGAATCTTAAGAATAGTTTGGCTTGTGTTACTGATTAGGGGAGTCTCAGAGGACATCTAGAGTAGTTCTGTTTTTTAGCACCAACAATATGCCAGGCACTGTGCCAAGTGTGGGAATACAAAGAAATGTAAGAACATGGTGTCTACCCTCAAGGAACCTCACATTCTGATGGGGGAGACAACATGCAAACAACTATGTACAGATAATATACAGAGTAGATTGAAGATAATCTCAGAGGGAGTCACTCCCAGTTGGTAGGACCAGGAAAGGCCTCCTTCAGAGGGTGAGATTTGAATTGAGTCTTGAGTTGCAGAAGATGGACAGGCATACATAGGGGGCAATCCACATTATTGGAAGAAAGACTCAATTTTGAAGAGATCCCAGATCCATTTGAGTATTTGAAAATCAAAACTGAATGAGTCAGGGTTATGGATCTGAATGGCAGCACCTGAGCTGTGGGTCTTTTATATAACCCAGGATCATCCTAACGTCTAGAGCCAGAAGGGTCTAAAGACCAGCCAACTCTCATTTTAGAGAGGAGGAAACTGAAACTCAAAGAGTTTGTTTGATTTAACTAAAGGCATGTGAGTTCTCTTGAGTAACAGCAGCAGAGCCTTTATTCAAACCCAGATTTTCTGACTCTAAATTTTATGTTCTTTTTTACTCTACTACTAAATGCTATTGGAAGTAGAAAAATTCCTTGCCTTAGAGCAGGAATTCTTGACCTGTCATCTGTGAACTTTGGTTTAAAAAATAAATATTTTTTATATCCTTATTTCTATGGAATTGATTTCCTTTTGTATTCTGTGTTTTAATTTAAGCATTTAAATACGTTATTCTAAGAGGGGATCCATGATATACCCAGAAGATTAAGAATTGTATCTCTAGAGCTAATTTTTAAAAATTTCCAGCTACCTTTTAGATATTACCATCTGAATGTCTCACCAGCATCTCAAAGTTATTTTTACCAAAACTGAACTTACCTCCTTACCCTCAACACTTGCCCCTGCCCCTAATATTGCTCTTTTTTTTTTTTAAGGCATGATCATCCTTCCTGGGACCAAGCCTCATAATCTCAAAGTCATCTTTTGACTCTTCCCTTTTTTGCATTTCCCATATCCAGTTCAGCTTTGACTATTTTTTTTTTACGCATGCCTTCCTTTCTATTTATCTTACAATATGTTTGCTTTTGTCCTTCCTAACATCTTGCGTTAAGTATTACCTTAATGATTGGTCTTATTGCCTGAAACCTATTTCCCCTCTAATGCATTCTACCCTCCACATCACTGCCTGTATAATCTTTCTAACATATTGCATCATGTCAGTCTTCTACTTAAAAAAAACTTTATTGGCTCTCTATTAACTACAAAATAAAGACACAACTAGATGGCACAGTGAGTTGGTCCTACAGCTGGGAAGACCTGAGTTCAAATCTGCTCTCAGATATTTACTTAGCTGTGTGACCTTGAGGAAGTCACTTAACTATTATAAAGTATAAACTTTAGGGGTGGCTAGGTGGCACAGTGAATAGAGCAACAGCCCTGGAGTCAGGGACCTGAGTTCAAATTTGGCCTCAGACACTTAATGCTTACTAGCTGTGTGACCTTGGGCAAGTCACTTAACCCCAATTGCCCTCCAAAAGCAAAAAAAAAAGTATAAACTTCTAATCTTGACATTCAAGGTTTTTAGTAATCTGGCTCCAACTTATTTTTCTAGCCTTACATTGTATTAACCTCCGTCACGTGTCCCATGTTCTATCCTCACTTGGCTATTCTCAGACTCTTGTTCTTTTCCTTTTCTGTTCTGACTACACCTTTGCTCATGCCTCCCCATGCCCCCATTTCTTTACAACATTCCCTTCCATAGCCCTTATCAGGTCTATCTGTTGGAATCTCCCCTTTTCTTCAAGGCTTGACTCAGTTGTCACCTCCTTTGTGAACCCTTCCCTGATCACATTTCCAGTTGAAATTTATCCCTATTGTCTTAAATTCCTTAGTACTTTGCCCAGGCCTTTTTTCTTTTCTTTTCTTTTTTTTTTTAAACAAATGCTTTATTAACTTCTGTTTTACATCATTCATTTCCACCAGATTTTGAGTTACAATCATTTTCCCCCCATTATTCCCCTACCCAACCTCCCAAAATAGTAATCCCACAAGATATCGCTTCCTCCAATCTGCTCTCTCCCATACCTTCTCCCATACCCCCATCAACTTTTCCATTAGAGGAAGGTGAATCTTTGTGTCCCAATGCCTGCACATCTTATCTCCCAATTATAAGCAAAAGAGTATTAATAATAGTATTTTTATATATTTGAAACATTTAATGTTAAGACCTCGAGTTTCAGATCCATTTTCTTCCTCCCTTGTCACCCATTCCCTCTGGGGAGATAAGTAATTCAGTATATGTTGTACATGTCTAGCTATGCAAAACATTATCATAGTAGATATATTGTACAAGGCTGCTTATAATTCCCTCCCACTCATCCCACCCCCCACCTGGTCCATTTCCTACATGATCCTGTCTCTCTTCTATAGTGCGTACTTCCAACCTCCCCTCACCCCAAGGATGCCCTCCCATCCATCATCCCTCCTCTCATCCCCCTTCCCCCTATCCTGCTGCAGGTTGAGATATCCCATTTACTATGTATGTCATTTTCTCCCTGAACCAAATTCAATGTGAATGTGGTTTTCCCTTTTTAGCCTTCCTTATTCTCTCCCTCTTTTGCAACCACTTCCCCTTGCTTCTTCTGCATGGGATAGTTTACACTACCCTGTCTCTCCCCATCTGCTCTTGCCACTTTCCTCTCTCACCTCATAATTTCATCCCTTGAGTATTCTCCCTTCCCAACAAATTCAACTTATGCCCTCTATCCATATATAACTGTAACCATATACACACACATTCGCATATGTATTCATATGACCACACACCCTTCTTCCATTATTTTCATAGTGAGAAAGATATCATCAGTCACAGTTATTGCTTTTCCATATAGGAATGTAAATAGTTCAACTTTGATAAGTTGCTTTTGATTTCTTTTCCCTGATTACCTTCTCAGGCATCTCTTCCTTCTTGTATCTGGGTGTCAAATTTTCTATTCAATTCTGGTTTTTTCCTCAAGAATGCTTGAAAGTCCTCTATTCCACTGAATGACCATATTTTCCCCTGAAACAAAATACTCAGTTTTGCTGGGTAGGTGACCCGTGGGTTCATTCCCAATTCTTTTGCCCTCTGGAATATCATATTCCATGCCCTTCGATCCCTCAGTGTAGAAGCTGCCAGGTCCTGGGCTATTCTGATTGTGTTTCACAATATTGAAATTGTTTCTTCCTGGCTGCTTGTAGTATTTTCTCCTTGATCTGGGGATTCTGGAACCTGGCTATAATATTCCTGGGAGTTTTCTTTTGGGATCTTTTTCAGGAGGTGATCTGTGGATTCTTTCAACCTCTATTTTGCCCTCTGGATCTAAAACATCAGGGCAGTTTTCCTTGAGAATTTCTTGAAGGGTGATTTCTAGGTTCTTCCTTGATCATGGCTTTCAGGTAGTCCAATAATTTTTAAATTGTCTCTCCTGGATCTATTCTCCAGGTCAGTGGTTTTTCCCATGAGATATTTCACATTGCGTTCTAATCTTTCATTTGTTTGGATCTGCTTAACAGCATCTTGATTTCTCATAAAGTCATTAGCTTCCATTTGCTCCAGTCTAACTCTGAAGGAATGAATCTCCTCAGTGAACTTCTAAGATTCTTTTTCCATCTGGCAAATTCGACTTTTTAAGGCATTCTTCTCCTCATTGCCCTTTTGGGCCTCCTTTGCCATTTGAGTTAGTCTATTTTTAAGGTGTTGTTTCCTCAGTCAGGCTGTTGACCCTCATTTCATACTTTTCCTGCATCCTTCTCATTTCTCTTCCAATTTTTCCTCCACTTCTCTTATTTGATTTTTAAAGTCCTTCTTAAGGTCCTCTATGGCCTGCAACCCGCTCTTGTTTTCCCCTGGGGCTTTTGGAGCAGGACTTCTGACCTCACAGTCCTTTTCCCGCTCTATGCCCCCAAAATGGGAGTCTAGGGTTGCATTTTTCTGTTTCCTTTGCCTTGGCATGTTGCCACTTAATTGCTTGACTTTTGGGCTTGTTGCCACACTATGGCTTTAAGGCCAGCTAGAGGAATTTTCGTTCCGAACGTGTGGGGGGGCAACTTCCGTTTCTGGCAAGCTGTAAACCCACCCACAACTTCCACCCTAGATCACAATCCAGCTCCAGGGAGGTTAAAGCAAGAGCAATTACCCCCCAAGACTGATCGCTGGATCTCCCTACAAATTTGCAGGCTGGGAGCTGTATCTGCCTCTGAAAACTACAAAATGGCGTTTGTCCTCAGGGTCTTCTAGCCCCCAGGGGAGGGAGCTGACGCATTCCCTAATACCAGTCCCAAAGTCCATAGGACACTAACCTCTTACTTTGTCCCAGGCAAGTCTATGTTGATAATTCTGGAGTTGCCACAGCTCCTGGTGTTCTGGGGTTCCTCCAGCTGGCTGCTGGCCCTGCCACCCTGGGGCTAAAACCTCGGCTCACACGGACCTGGGCTCGGCTCGGCTCTGCTCCTGCGCTCTGCGTTCTGCGCGCTGCACGCTGCACGCTGCCAGGTCCCAGACCGCTGCGCTGGTCCTTCCTGCAGGGCTGCTGGGCTGTCCTCAGCGGGAGGTTAGCTTCTCTGTGTCGTTCTGTGGGTGCTGGGGCTCCAGAAGTTGTTCAGAGTCCCCTTTTACATAGTTTGGGGGGAATCTGGGGGCAGAGTGGCTTGGATGAGCTGTTTCTACTCTGCCATCTTGGCTCCCCCAGGCCTTTTTTCTTCACAGTTACATGTTTTCTTTCACATTGTGATCTTTTGCATACATGTCTTTTCTCCTATTAGACTCTAAGCAGTTTGAGGACAAAGTTTGTCTCCCATTCATCTCTGTAACCTCAGCACCAGCACAGTGTCTCATACAGTAGGCACCTACTACCTTAGAAGGTTCCTTATTCCATTTTTAGATATTACAAATTATTCAAAAGTTCTCCGTTTCCTTAATAGTTATCGGAGCTTTTGTGAAGCCAAACGACCCTCTTTGGCTTTTAAAGGTTTCACAACACATTTCCAATCTACATTTCTAATCTTTTTTATACTTTACTCCTTTTTCTAAATTCTGCACACTAAGGAAACTGCCTCCTTGTTCTTCCTCTCACACAATAATACCCCATCTCCTATTCTGTACCTTTTCACTCACTTTCTCCCAAGTCTGGAATGCTCTCCTTCCTTACCCACATCTCTTAGAATCTTCTACTTCATTTAAAACTCAACTCACATTCTACTTGGTGCAAAAAATCCCCCAAACTTTTCTGATCTTCCCGTGCAGCTACTGACCTCTTCCCCAAGTTTTCTATTTTTTCGTTTATATTTCTTATATGTGTAAATGTTTCCCTGCCCTTCCTAAATTGAAGGTAAGCTCTTTGAGGACAGGGACTGCTTCCCCATTTTCTTTGTATTGCCAGTGTCTAGCACAGTGCCTAGAAGGTAGAAAATGCTTAATAAATGGTTGGTGATTCATTGTATTTTATTCTGGGTGCCATATTTTAGGAAGGGCATTGTCAAACAAAACCTCGCCCAGAAGAGTGCGACCAGACAACTCTTTTCACATATTTCCTCCCTTTAATTTCTCATAATTTGTTGTTGTTCAGATATGTCTGACTCTTCATGACCCTGCAAACCACTGTGGTATCTTTGCCAAGAAAACCCCAAATGAGGTCACAGAGTTGGAAGCAACTGAAAATAACTGAACAACAACAATAACAAGAAAAATTTCCCACAAACACATTCTTTGTATAAGTCTGTCTCTTTAGGAATGCTGTCCTCCAGAGGAAGTTAAGAAATAGCTATAATTCTGTACATTTATCTTTTCCTTCCAAATAGCCAATAAGCATTTTAAGTGTCTGCCATGGACTAGGCAGAGTGCTAGGAGCTAGACTTTACTAGAATCTTCTGGAGGGCAGGACTCAGGTCTTTGATTTCCAGTTTGTCCATCTCAGCATTTGCCAGTGTTCCATCTACATCTATACTTGCTGAATGAGTAGAGAGGCCACTTCTATCACAGTGAGGTTGGGTGGGATGAGAGTAGATTTCCTAAATACTAAATTCTTTACAAATTATTTCTACTTGTGTTTTACCTCTTTCCCAGGGAGGTTCCTATGAAGGATGCTAAGGAATATGCTGAATCCATAGGTGCGGTTGTAGTTGAAACCAGTGCAAAATGTGCTATTAACATTGAGGAACTCTTTCAAGGAATCAGTAAGTAAATCAACTTGTTTTTTTTCTCCTCTCTCTCTCTGTGTATTTTCAAAGCTGTCTTAGATTAGATCAGTAGCTGTCAAATGGGACCTGTGGTCTGGCAGATAGAGAGCTCAAACCTGCAGCCTTATGATCTTTAAAATGACTGCATCTCTAAAACTGTGATTCTATATTCTCTCCCATTGAATATAAGTAAACAATAAAAAAAAAGTAAATGTGATCTTAGGCTGTCTTAACAGCCTCTTTTCCAGAATGAAGGCAGTGGTAATCCCTCTATACTTGGCTCTGGTCATACTGTGTCTGGGTTTTGGGTACCACACTCTAGAATGGGCATTGCCAAACTGGAGTACCCTGAGGACAGTGGCCAGGATGGTAATGGGCCTGGAGATTTTGTAATATGAAGATTAATTGAAGGGACTGGGAGTATTTAGCTTGGAGAGAACACTTAGTAAACCTATCATAGCTGTCAGTAAGGATGAGTGGAAGGAGAGTGATAGATTTAACACAGTGGATAGAGTGCTGGAGCTGGAGTCAGGAAGGCTCATCTTTACAAGTTCAAATGCAGCCTTAGACACTTACTAGCCATTCCCTTAACCTGTTTGCCTCAGTTTCCTCATCAGTAAAATGAACTGGAGAAGGAAATGGCAAACTACTCTAGTACCTTTGCTAAGAAAACCCCAAATGGGTTCACAGAGTCAGACATGATTGAAATGACTGAATGCCAAGAAGATTTAGATTAAATATAATAAGGACAAGACTCCTAATAACTGGAGCTAAGTATGGAATAGAGTTTCCCAAGAAGGTTTCTATTCCTGAAGATCTTTGACATTCAGTTTAAATGGACATGTATCAGGGATATTATAGAGAAAATTCTAGTTCAGATTGAATGAAATGACCCCTGAAGTCTCTCCCAATTCAGAGACTCTGTTCCTTTTACTTCATCATAGGAGAGACACGTTGTGGTCAAGTAGAAAGAAAACTGAATTTGGAGTTAGGAAAGTTTTGTATTTGACTTCTGGTTCTGGCAAGCTACTTAATCTCTTTCAGCCTCTATCCATTTCTTTATAAAATGGGGATTATAATGCTTACAATAATAGCTAGCATTTATGTAGTGCTTTAAGGTTTGCAGGGTGCTTTAAAAACATAATTTCACTTTTTCTTGAAATTCACTCAGTCTATTAAGTCATTTATTAAATACCTCCTATGTATTTAATATCTTTAATATATTTAATATCTTTAATTTATTTAATATCTTTAATATATTCTTTGTATCCCCTGGGGATACAAAGAAAGGCAAAAGATAAGCCTGCCCTTGAGGAACTCACAATCTAATGGAGGAGACAACAAATAAGCATATATGTACAGACAATCTGTATACATAATAAATGCAAAATAAATAGCAGAGGGAAGGTGCTAGAATCAAAGAGAGATTGGGAAAGGCTTTCTGTAGATGGTGGGATTTTAGTTGAGACTGATAGGCAGCCAGGGAAACTAGAGGTAGAGATGATGAGGGAGAGCATTCTAGATATGGGAGATAGAGAAAGTGCCAGGAGCAGAAAGATAATGTCTCGTTCATGGCACAGTAAGGATTAGGCAGCGTCATTAGAGTAAAGACTATGTAGAGAGGAGGGGATGAGATATAAAAAGACTGGGGAGATGGGGATGGCCAGTTAAAATATACCCCAGGGTTGTGAGGAAAGCTTGTGGACCTTAAAAGGACTAAGTAAATCTCATTATTATCCCAAGATGTCACAAAATTCTAAAAGTAATAAAAATCCTCAAATAAAATAACTTTAATTTACTTAAATTACTTTTTTTAAAGTTACCTCAAATTTCTAAAGCTTATTGTATATGCCATACAGAACTTTCTGTGTTGAGGGAACTCAGGAACCATTTGTTGGTAGCTCCTGATAGAGACGCTAAGAGGCAGATGCCAAAAATCAGCCATAATAAGGTAAATAAACAAAGCAAAAATCCCTAAAACTACTATTGCCTGATTGAACGAGGACAGAAAATCCTGTCTCCTCCCCAAAACAAACAGAAAACTAGGTGGAGCAGCTGTTCATAAAAGACTCATCACTACTGAACAATTAATTGAAAGTAGTCAGTTTCCTTCTCCATTTCCTGCTTGTTATCTTATTATCCTTATAGCTTTTTTATTTAAGTTACTGTTTCACCATAAATGGCATTTGTCAAAGGGTAAAATTCGGGGATGGATGGCCTCTTAAGTACTTGCATTTATAGCAAGCCAGCTCTCCTGGCATACCTTGTTATTATCTTGACCAAATCTGCTCATAAAAGTTTTCTGTTCTGGTCTAGGGTAGAAGGTAACTTTTTGAACAATAGCCCTGGGAGCTTCTCCAAAGGAGTTCTTTAAAAATATATACATATGTATCTGTATGTGTGTGTATATATTTACTTGTAGTTAATGTATACATATATATATAAATATGTTTTGCATATATGTATATACCCATATGCACACACACATATTTTAAATATTTCCCAGTTTAAAACGTTTTAAACACTCATTAAAAAATATTGAGTTCTAAATTCTCCCCCTTCCTCTGTTCCTCCCCTACCTCTTGAGAAGGCAAGCAATATGATATTGATTATATGTGAAGCCATGTAAAACATATTTCAGTATTAGCCATGTTGCAAAAGAAAACACACATACACACACAAATGAGAAAAATAAGGAAAGTTTAAAAAAAAAGTATGCTTCAGGCTGCACTCAGAGTTTGCAAGTTCTCTCTCTGGAGGTAGATAGCATTTTTCATCATGGGTTCCAAAGAAACTTCATTCAGTTATAATTGACTTACCCAGGGATACAGCTGAAAGTAGAAGTGGCTGGGTGAGTCTTGGACTGAAGACAATTGGGAATCCTCCTCAGGGGAAAGCTCAAAGCTTAGTGAACAGTTGTTTCCAAATTGACTGGAAGCTGACAGCCCCAGAAGGGAAGCTTTTTGGTTTGATATTTTTGCCTGAGATCATTGTTGGCTTCCCCCAGAAAAGCACAGGGGGGAGATTGGGTTTCCATTGAACTAGTTTTTTCTTTATTACTTTAGATTCAAAGATCAGGACCCACAAAAGGGAGTCTTTTGTTTGCTTGTTTTGGCCTTAACAAGAACTAGCTGGAGATAGGGAACTGTGACCTAAAATATGCTATGCAAAGAATTAAAAGAGAATGTTGCTAAGACCTCTCTATCCCCTTGTGTTCTTTAGTTCCTCCCAGTCAATCCCATCTTTCCTTCAACCCTAGCCTGCTCAAAGCCAACATAGTATAAATAATTCTGCAAAAAGATTCCTTTCCTGTTTTCACTATATACTCTCCATAGTACAGGAATTTTGCAGGGCTTGTTGACTTTGGCTGTTGAATTCCAGAATGATGAATTATTGAATTATTGGAAAAAACCCCAATTTCCAGTAAAGGACTATGGATTTGATGTCTGGGTTTGAAGAATTAATCAAGGTCGTCTTCAGTTGTATAATTGCAGCCTGTTTTAGTTATCATCCAAGCAATTGCAAGTTGAACTTGTTACTCGCTAAAGTACTAATTTATATTCTTGGTGGGTGGGGTCTAGGCCACTTGTCCAAATACTAAATGATTTCATTCATTGTGGGTAGTTTTATGCAGGTGACTAGCAGCCACCTAATGAGATGCAATGATCAAATGATATAATGCATGTAAAGTACTAAAAGCTTAAATTTTACTAGATTTTTTTGTTTTTGTTATTATTACCACCAAATTATTGCAATGGCTTTGTATACATTAAGTGCTATATTTCAGTGTTTTTAGTGAGATTCCTACATTAGTTCTGAGAGACCTCCTAAGACAGGGAATACCTTAAAATAAATAATAAAATAAGAACCTCAAAAGAGATGAATGCTGTTTCTCCTAGGTCCATGTACTATGAATTTATTGGAAAACATTAAGTGGTTATACAGTACCAGGCCATACAGATTCAAAAGCAACACCATTCTGGGTCTGAATGAACTTACATTCTACTAGAGTATTAGTTTACATTTATGTAGCAATTTAAGGCTTGCAAAATGCTTTGCATATATTGTCTTTATTATTATTATTATTATTATTATCATTGCTTTTTGGAGGGGGGAAATGCAGGGCAATTTGGGGTTAAGTGACTTGCCTAAGGTCACATAGCTAGTAAGTGTGAAGTGTCTGAGACCGGATTTGAACTTGGGTCCTCCTGACTCCAGGGCTGGTGCTCTATTCACTGTGCCACCTAGCTGCCCCTATATTATCTTACTTAGTCCTCACAACAGCCCTCTGTGATAGGTGCTATTATTATCCCCATTTTATAGATAATGAAGCTGAGAATCAGGTTTCATCTTAACTCCACCTAGCCCTTCCACTGTACCCTCTGGAATGCCTGTTGATAGGCAACAAACTTTCCTACATCTTAAAACTCTTCCTCTCTTACTCTTTCCATCTACTAATTCCTACTGAAACCTGGCTTTCCTCTGATAGCACAGCCTCTGTGGCCTCCCTTTCCATACTGGCTGCATTTTCACTCATTCTCCTCTACTAAACTGATCAAGGCAAGGAAATTGGAATACTCCTTGCTCCCTATTGTCAGAGTAAGAGTAAGGCCCTTCACCTTACTCCTTCACTCTGTAACTTCCTCTTCCTTTAAAGTTGATATTATTCATATCTTCCATCCAATCAAAATCCTGGTAGCTGTTGTCTACAGATCCCTAGGTCATTGCCCTTCCTTCCTCAATGAATTTGATATATGGATTACGATTTTTCTCTCTTCCCCAACTCCTGCCCTTATACTAAGACTTCAATAGACATATTGTTTCTCCCTCAAATACCCTAACCTCTCAGTTCCTCTACCTTCCATGAGTCCATCCTCCATACCATCTCAGCCATACACAAAGATAGTTATACCACTGATCTTGCCATCACCCATAAATGTACTACCTTCATGTTCAAGAATTCCAAATCTCCTTATGGTACCATAATCTATTGGCTTTTCACCACTCCCTCTGCCCTCCTTGCAAAACGCTACCTTTCATCCTCACTATTACCTCCAATCCATCTGTCTAGCACTAGCCACTTTCTCCTCTTCTTCCCATCTTGACTGCTTAGTGAACCAATTCAACTCTATACTGGCCTCCTCTCTTAAATCCCTAGAGTCCTGACTATGCCCAACTACCCTTCAGCTCAGATCACTCCCACCATTTGTCACCTTCATGCCTACACATGTGCTGCTGAACAAAGGTGGGGAAATCACCCAACCATTCTGGCTGGGTCTACTACAAATTTATGCTACGTAACTTCAGCTGGGTCCTCACTGCTGCTAGGCACTGCTACTGTACATCACTTATCAACTCAGCATCCCACTCTCTACCACAGCTTTTCTAAACCTCTTCATCCCTCTTCATACTTCCCAAGGATTCCCCTCCCCCACTCAATCAAATGAGAACCTTACCTCATATTTTATAGGAAAAAATTGAGTCCATTTACCATAAATGCCCTCTTCTCCTCTCTTCCCCATCTCTTCTCACTCAAGTGCCTTCTACTACTTTCTCCTCCTTCACCCATTTCATATGATGAAGTCACCTTAATTCTTACCAGGGCTTTTCCCCCTACTTGTTCAAGTGATCACATTCCATCCCATCTCCTCCAACATATGCCCCCTCTGTCATTCCCACTATTTCACTTATTTTTAATCTCTCCCTCTCTAATGACTCATTTTACTATCTACAGACATGCCCATGTCTCCCTTATCCCCTACTGAAAAATTCACTTGATCCTGCTTGGTCCCTGCTATCATCCTCAATCTCTTCTGCCCTCTGTAGCTAAACTCAGAAAGATGGTCTACAATAGGTACCTCTGCTTCCTCTCCTCTCTCACTTCTTAAACCTTACAGTCTGGCTTCCAACTTTTATCATTCCACTGAAACTGCTCTCTCCAAAGTTACTAATGATCTCTTAATTGTCAAATCCAGTGACCTTTTCTCCTTGACTTTTCTTCAGCCTTTGACACTGTTTATGACTCTTTTCTCCTTAATACTCTTCTTCTCTCTGGGTTTTAAGGACACCCCTCTCTACTGGCTTTCTCTTACTTATCAGACCATTTCTCTGTCTACTTTGTTAGATCCTCCTTCAGATCATACCCTCTAACCTTAGGTGTCCCTCAGGGTTCTGTCCTGGGGCATTTTCTCTTCTTTCTCTCTACCTTCTTTATTTATTAATTTAATCAGCTCTCACAGATTTAATTATCATCCCTATGCTGATGAGGCAGCTAGGTGACTCAGTGGATAGAGTGTTTGGGTCTAGAGTAGGGAAGACCTGAATTCAAATCTGGCCTCAGATACTCACTAGCTGTGTGATCCTGGGCAAGTTTGCCTCAGTTTCCTCATCTGTAAAATGAGCGGGAGACAGAAATGGCAAACCACTCTAATATCTTTGCTAAGAAAACCCTAGATGGGGTTGCAAAGAGTCAGGCACAACTGAATGACAGCAAAATGCTGATGATTTCCAAATCTACCTTTCCTACACCAGTGTATTTGCTGACCTCCAGCTGCTTAGTGATCTCATGAGCTCCTATAGATTTACAATTTCCATTCTCCGTTTCTTGCCCCAGTCTCTTTGCTTACCTCTAATTTTGCATCTCCGACTGCCTATCAGATATCTTATGCTGGTTGTCTAGTAGCCATCTTAAACTCATTATGTCCTAAATAGAACCCATTATCTTTCCCCCTAAACCCTCCCTGTCACCCCTACCTTTCCTGTCACTGCAGAAGACACCACCATTCTCATACTCATAACCGAGGAGTCATCCTGGATTCCTTACCATCTTTCACCTCTCCCTATCCATTCTGTTGACAAAGCCTGGTGATTTCTCCTTGTAGCATCTCTCCAATAGGCCCCTTTCTCTCCTGTGACACTGCCATCTCTCTATTGTAAGCCCTTATCACCTCATACCTTGATTATTGCAACAGTCTGCTTGCCCCACTCCAATCTAGCCTCCATTCATCCACTAAAGTGATTTTCCTAAAATGCAGGTTTGATCATGTAACACCTCCCTGCCAAGTAAACTCCAGTGGCTTTCTATTCCTTCTGGGATCAAATAAAAAAATACTCTGTTTGGCATTCAAAGCCCTTCATAACCTAGACCCCTCCTACCTTTTTGGCCTTTTTTCTTCCCAACACATATTCTTTGATCCAATGACATGGCTGTTCCACAAACAAGATGCTCCATTTCTTGGCTCTGGGCATTTTTTCTGGCTGTCCCCTGTGCTTGGAACACTGTCCCTTCTCTTCTCTAACTAGTAACTTTCCTGGCTTCATTTAAGTCCCAACTAAAATCTTACCTTCTACCTTTTAATTTCATTTCTTTCCTTCTTTTAATCCCTTCACCGCATTTATCCTGTCTATATATTTGTTTGCATATTGTCTCTCCCATTAGATTAAAAGCACCCTATTTAGGTGCATCCATTGACCCCTTCTTGACCCCATTTGGGATTTTCTTGGCAAAGATACTGGAGTGGTTTGCCATTTCTTTCTCCAACTCTTTTTACAGATGAGCAACTAAAGCAAACAGTGTTATGTGACTTGCCCAGGGGCACACAGCTAGTAAGATATACTTAGGCCAGTTTTGAACTCAGGTCTTCCTGACTCTAGACTCAGTCTGCTGTGCCATCTACCTGCCCGAACCCTGAGGGTAGAGACTACCTTTTGCCTCTTTTTGTATCCCCAGCACTTAGTTCAGTGTCTGGCACATAGTAGGTACTTAATAAATGTATACTGAATGAATGAATGAATGAATGAAAGGTTAAGTAACTTACCTAGTATCAGAGGTAGAATTCTAGGCCAGATCTTCTTGCCTCCAAGTATATTGCTTTATACACTACACCATAATGTTTAAGTTATTTCTTATTTGCTTACTTCAGCATAACCTAGATAATCAACTTTGAAAGTTTATTATTACATTCATTTATTCATCCAGAACATATTAAGTGCCTGCTATGTGCCTAGCTTTGCGATAGAAGTTGGGGAGTTTCAGTAAGACAGAGTCTCCGCCTGGTGTACTTACATTCCAGTGGGAGGGTGGATGTGCCACATATATAAATAACTATATTTGAAAATATTATATGACAAATGCATTACAAAGGGGCAGAACAAAGTGCTGTGGTAGGGTAATGATTGTTAGCAATCAAGAAAAGCTTTACAAAGGAGGTGATATTTGAGTTGGGCTTTAGGAGTACAGCAAGCCTGTCATTAGGCTAAATAAAAATAAAAGTACTAAGTTTATTGGGGTTGGGCCTCCATAGGACAAAGTAAAGGATAAGCTGAACAAATTTTGAATAAATTTTGAATTTGAGTAATGAAATAACAAAATCATTAAACCTTGTTTTCCCTTAGATATCTATGTACTTCAGGAAAACATGGACTTTTGCCTGTCTTGCCTGAGTAATTATGTCTTCTTTTAATGGACAATAGATGCATGATTTTGCCCATCTTCTGTCTCAATTAAGGAACATTTTTAAAAATTTACCCCACTGGGGTGGCTAGGTGGCGCAGTGAGTAGAGTGTCGGCCCTGGAGTCAGAAGGACCTGAGTTCGGATCTGGACTCAGACATTTAATACACACACAAATAAAAACCTAGCCATGTGACCTTGAGCAAGTTACTTAACCCCAATTGCCCTCCAAAAAGCAAAAAAAAAAAAAATTTACCCCACTTTGCCTTGTATTTGTCACATGAATATTAAAATATAGCTTTGAGCTATGTATTATTTAATGTAATTTCTCTCTCTCCACACACACACACACACACACACACACACACACACACACCCACACCCACACCCACCCCTTTGTCTTCTGTCTTCCTTCACTCATCTGAATTTCCACGAGATGAACTCTAACTTTCTAGATACTTTAAACTACAATTACAGGTATATCTAAGTTCAGGGTAACTGGCATTTTGAGGTATTTTCCTGCTTGCATTATATATGTTCCACCCTTGGTCTTAAAATAGAACTTAAACACTGCTCACACCTATGTTCCCAGAAGCAGTGTCCGAAAGAGAAAAATGCTTGAAAGAAAAGGTACAAAAAACAAAAAATTAAGAATGAGTGGAAAAGAAAAAAACCCTTCGTTTTCTTAAAGTGTGCTGTGTTAAAAATAAAGTCATATTGATTGAGATAAAGAAACAAATATCTCTCTGTTGCATTTCAGAACTATTTGTAAACCAGAAATGAGGCCACTGTCTGTTCTGACGATGAGCTAATCTATTTGCTAACTGAAAATGGCTCACCAGCATATATTTTAAAAAAGTCTCAGGCTACAAGTGCATAACAACGACTTGAAAAGCTGCTTGGTTATTCTAGTGTCAGATTCCAGTAAAGGTACTTTAATACTCTATGTGTTTGACTTACATAATCTATTATTGTCCTTGGAATCTGTGTGCCTGATTGGGCCCTCACTAGTAAGGTTGCCAGGCATCCTGGAATAGAGATTTTTCTCCAAGACAGATTTCAAGATCACTTCTTTTTTTTCCCATCATTTTCTCCCAGTGCATATAATTTGTTCCCTTCTGTGTATTCTTAACCCTGGGTTGGTTTGTTTTTCTTCCTTGGACTCTTGACATTAACCTTGGCAAGCCCTGGGAAGTTTTTGTGCCCTTGATTTGGGTGTTAAGGAATGTATGTGTTTATCCCTCTAGATTAAAAAAGAAACAGATTTTGGTTTAACAATCAACCCTAACTGAACATTTTTTCCTTTTTGGTCTGGTAGATGAGAATGTAGGCTGCTGATGCCATGTGGTTGTGAGTCATGGAATACCACGGTTTCTGATGAATGAGAGTTGAGGGTTGCCTGAAGGACGGTAGGGATACATGATCAGTGGGAGTACACTGCAACATTCCACTAATATAAAGAATTGCATAGAAGAAGCAGCTTAAAAGATATCATCAACAAGCTCTAGGGCCAGAAAAGGAGGAAGATTAGTCATATAATAAGGAGGGGGAGGGATAAGTGATGAGCAGCCTTTGTGCTCCATTGGTTTCCACATAATGTCAAGAGACTAAGAGGATAACCCCCAGCTCTTTGGATGGAACTGCTGTGAGGATTTATGAGAAGGCACCAACTGCTTATAGAGAGTAAGAAATTGTGGTTGGGCTCTGACCAGTTCAGTGAGTACCCACATGGTAGAATCACTTGTCTAGCAACATATTGAACCATATAAGAAGACAACTTCCTATTTCATTTTTGCTTGCTTGTTACATAAAGTCTTTTAAATTCCTTGAAAGGCTTTCTAGATGTGATTTAAATTGCTTCTCTTTCCCAACATATCACCTACTTTCATAAAGTGGTTTATGTGCATGCTTTTGATGTTTTTACAGTAGAAGGTGCCGTTCTTATTCCTACTTTTCTGTTTTTTGCTCCTGCTTTTACTCCAGCCTAGAATATCTGCCCCTTCCTTTTCAGACTCCTATCTGTGTTTCAAGACTCAGATCAAACCTCAACTCTGACTTGCTGTCTGCCTTCTCTTGCTACTTTGGCCCACAGTAATCTCTCCCTGCTTAGATCTATACTACATATTGTCTACATCCATCATTGGGACGCTCAATTGTCATTGTTTTATGTTGCTTTCTGATTGTTTCCTATGTAATGTGATGTCTTAGGTTTGAAGAACTAATTAAGATCCTCTTGAGTTGTATGATGCTGCAGTTTGTTTTTTCCTAAGCAACTGGGAGCTCCATTCATTGCAGTTGTTTCTTGTGTCTTTCTTGTCTTCAGAGAAATTTCAGGCTCCTTGATTCAGAAGCCTTGTCATATGCTTCTCTTGTAATTCCCATAACCCTGAGCACCTGAGAACCAGGTGCTTGACGTAGTAAATGCTCAGCAAACCCTTGTGGTATGGTGGCCTTTACAGAAATATTCAGAAGGACCTAAGAAGTGGAAGGTACATGGTGAAAAACAGGAGCCATCATCACGCTTCAGGCACTCACCTAATTAGGGCACAGTGTGGCCAATATAACAATAAGCTTACTGATGCCCTATTTCCTTGTTTGTTACTGAGCTTGTTCCCAGTAACAGGCCAGCAAAGGAGAAATGTCTCCCTGACTTATGTGAAGTTGTAAGGCTCCTCAGAAAATATTGGCTCAGAAAGGACTAAAATGGGAATTTATAGGAGATATAAATAAATTTTGTATTAAATATTATCTTGGGTCCCTGTGTTCATAGTGTCATGAAGACTCTAGCAATATGGTATGGTGAAATGAGTGCTGGGCTTAGAGTCCTAACACTTAGATTTGGGTCTTGGCTTTTCTATTTTTAAGCTTTGTGACTTTAGGCAAGATGCTCAGCTGCTGAAAACCTCAATTTCATTATCCAGAAAATGTTGCAAATGATGATATGCAGACTAGATATCTCACAGAGATGTTGGGAGGATCAGATGAGATGAGTAAAATGAAAATGGTCTCCAGAAACTCTAAGTCCCTATATAGGGGTTTTATTTAACTCTAGATAAGTGTATTATTATTCTCAGCAATTTAGAAAACATTAAGCACCTGTCACATAAAAGGAAGGCATTGTGTTAGTTGTTAGAGATTTAAAAAAAAACAGATTACATAGCACATGGGACCTGTGTTGAGGGATCTTAGAATCTAATAAGAGGCAATAAAACATGCAACAAAGTATGTTAGAAGACAGAATGTGCCCAGTGCAGAGAAGTGATAAAAGCAAGATGTCAGTCAGTGAACAAACATTTATTTAAGTGCTTGTTATGTGTCAAGCATTGTACTAAGTGGTGAGGCTACAAAGAAGGGTAAAAACATTGTCACTAACTTAAAGGAGCCCACATTCTGATGGAGAGATAATATATAAATAACTAGGTACATGCAAGATATATAATATATAAATAATTAGGTACATGCAAGATATCTATATCAGTACATTCATAGTTAGAAAGGAAGCTATTAGCAGCTAGAAGAACTGGGAAATGCTTCACACACACACAGGGAGGGAGAGAGAGACAGAGAGGGAGAAAGGGGGGAGAGACAGAAAAAAGGGAAGGAGAGAGGGAGAGATAGACAGAGAGGGAGAGAGGGGTGGAGAAGAGAGGGAGAGAGACACAGAGAGAGAGATGGGATTGAGCTGAGTCTTGGAAGAATCCATAGAAACCAAGAGGGAGAGATGAGGGGGTGGGGTTTTGAAGTCATGGGGAGAGATGGGAGATATGTTAGAGGAAGTGCAGGTATGCCATATCCAGGTGTGCTGGATCCTAAGAATACGTGAAGGGGAGTAAGGTGTAGGAGGGGGGCAGGTTATGAAGAACTTTAAATTTCCAGCAGAAGACTTTATATTTGATCCTAGAAACAATAGGGAACCACTGGAGCTCACTGAACAGGGAGATTTAGCATTAGATTTAGAAAAAATCATCTTAGTGACTGATTGGCGGATGGCTTGGAGTGGGGAGAGACTTAATGTGGGAAGATAGATCAGTTAGAAGGCCAGAGGTGATGAGGGCCTGAGTGAGTGGAAAAGAGATGTGTATGAAAGGTGTTTTAAAGGTAGAAGTCAGTTACTCAACAAGTATTTATTAAGCACCTGATTTGTGCCAGGCATTGTCCTAAAGTGCTAGGGATAAAAAGAAAGACAAAAAATAATCCTTGCTCTCAAGGCATTCACAGTCTGATAGGGGGAGACAACAAGAAGACAACTGTTTAAATAAGAGAGATACAGGATAAATGGAAAAGAATCTAAGAAGAAAAGTATAAAAGCTGAGGACTGGGAAAGGAATCTTACATAAGACAGGATTTAACTAAGGAAGGAAACTAGAGAAGCCAGGAAATGGAGATGAGAGAGATAATCTTCAAAAGGGGAAAACAGTGAAAATGCCTGGAGAACCTTCTTCAGGATAAGGCAAGGATCTCAGTGCCGCTGACAGGGAGAGAAAGAGAGAGAGAGAGAGAGAGAGAGAGATTGATTTGTGAGTGTGTGTGTGTGTGTGTGTGTGTGTGTAAGGGGGTAGGGGAGGGGACTTGCAGTAAAGTATAAGAAGACTGGAGAGGTGGAAAAATCTGGAAAGGCTTACATGAACCGGTGCAAATTGAAGTGAATAAAAGAATCAGGAGAACACTGTATATGGTAAAAGTAATATTGTATAACGAAAAATTGTGAATGACTTAGCTATTCTCAGCAATACAATGATCCAAGATAATGCCAAAGGACTAATGATGAAGCATACTACATGTTTCCAGAAAAAGAACTGATAATGTTTCAATACAGACTGAAGCATGCTGTTTTTCACTTCTTTCTTTCTTTTCCTTTTATTTGAGATTTCTTGTACAAAATGATCAATATGGAAATGTTTTACATGATTGCATATGTATATATAACCTGTATCTAATTGTTTACCATCTCAGGGAGGGGAAAAAGGGGAGTGAGGTGGGGGGGGGGTGTAGAATTTGAAACTCAAAACTTTTTTTTTTTTGGCACTAAAAAAACAAATGTTAAAAATTGTTTTAACATGTAATTGGGGGGGAGGGCGGAGCCAAGATGGCAGAGTAGAAACAGGACTTCCATGTGACTCCTGCTTCCACCTCCTCCAATACATGTAAAATATGACTCCGAACAACCTTTGGTGCTCCAGAACCCACAAAATGACAGAGAGAAGCTAATCTCCTGCAGAAGACAGCTCAGTAGGCCAGCAGGAAGGGGTCAGCACAGCACTCTGGGAGCTGAGCACAGCCCTGAGTGAGCTGGAGGTTATAGCCTTTTGGTGGCCACAACCAGCCACTGGCTGAAGGGACTTCAGATCACCAGCAGCTGTGGTGGTTTCCAAAATTATCAACCCATAGATGCTAAGGACAAAGTGAGAGGTCAGTGCAGTGTAGACTTTCGGGACAGGGAGTTCGGGAGTGTTGTCCAGCCTTTGCAACCTGGAGGGTGAAGTGGCTGAGGCATCGGGCTGTGCAGCCACCACCAGTCTGAGGGGTAATTGTTCTTGCTTTAACCTGCTTGGATCTGGATCATTGTCTAGGGTGGAGGTCCTGGGGTGCTTGAGCATGTGGAGGCTTCAGAGAGGGCAGCCAACTAATAGCTCCAGCACCTGAGAAAACCCCAGCAATTTGGAACAAAGCTTCCCTCTCTGGTAACAGAGTCCTACTGTGGCAAGAAGCTCAAAAATCAAGTAACTGAGTGGCAACAAGAGCAAGCAAAGGAAGCAGAGCAAGCACAGCAATCTGACTTTACACTCCTATTTTGGGGACAAAAAGGATCAAAGCATTGAACAGGAGGAAGACAGTGAAGTCAGAACTCCTGTACCAAAAGCTTCCAACAAAAGAATAAGCTCCTTATAGGCTATAGAGGAGCTTAAGAAGGATTTTGAAAACTAAATAAGAGGAGTGGAGGAAAAATTGGGAAGAGAAACGAGAATGATGCAAGAAAATTATGAAATGAGAGTCAACAACCTGACTGAAGAAAATAACACCTTAAAAAAATAGACTAACTCAAATGGCAAAAGAGGCTCAAAAAGCCAATGAGGAGAAGAATGCCTTAAGAAGCTGAATTTGCCAGATGGAAAAAGAATCTCAAAAGCTCACTGAAGAGAATCATTCCTTCAGAATTAGATTGGAGCAAATGGAAGCTAGTGACTTTATGAGAAATCAAGATGCTGTTAAAGAGATCCAAACAAATGAAAGAATAGAAGGCAATGTGAAATATCTCATTGAGAAAACCACTGACCTGAAAATAGATCCAGGAGAGATAATTTAAAAATTATTGGACTACCTGAAAGCCATGATCAAGGAAAGAATCTAGAAATCATCCTTCAAGAAATTCTCAAGGAAAATTGCTCTGATGTTTTAGAACTAGAAGGCAAAATCGAGGTTGAAAAAATCCACCAATTACCTCCTGAAAAAGATCCCCAAAAGAAAGCTCCTAGGAATATTGTAGCCAGGTTCCAGACTTCCCAGATCAAGGAGAAAATATTATAAGCAGCCAGGAAGAAACAATTTAAATATTGTGGAAACACAATCAGGATAACATAGGATCTGGCAGCTTCTATACTGAGGGATCAAAGGGATTGGAATATGATATTCTAGAGGTCAAAGGAGCTGGGATTAAAACCAAGAATCACCTACCCAGCAAAACTGAGTATCATGTTTCGGGAAAATATGGTCATTCAATGGAATAGAGGACTTTTAAGCATTCATGATGAAAAAAAACCAGAGTTGAAAAGAAAATTTGATATTCAGATACAAGAAGCAAGAGAAGGTAAACAGGGAAAAGAAATCATAAGGAACCTATCAAAGTTGAACTATTTACATTTCTACATAGAAAAATGGTAATTGTAACTTATGAAACTTTTCTCAGTATGAGAATAATTGAAGGGAATAGAAATGTATGTATACAAATATATATGTATATATATATATGTATACATACACATATGTATGTATATGTATACATACATATATATGTCTATAAAGGAGGTTATATGACCATATGAATACATATGTGAGTGTGTGTATATATGTGTATAGATATACATAGACAGAGGGCAGAGGACCAGTTGAATAGGAAGGGATGATACTTAAAAGATGAAATTAAGAGGTGAGAGAAGAATATAATGAAAGGGGATGGGAAGAGACAGAATGGGGTAAATTATCTCATATAGAAGAGGCAAGGGAAAACTGTTACAATGGAGGGGGAAAACATGAAGGCAAAAGGGAATGGGTCAACCTTATTCTTATTGAATTTGGCTCAGGGAGGGAATGACATACACACTAAATAGGGTATCTCACCCTACAGGATAGTAGGGGGAGAAGGGGAAAAGAGGGGGAATGATGGAAGGGAGAGCAGGCTGGGGGAGGGGAGGGAAGATGGAAGCACTCACTTTTGAAAAGGGACAGGATCAAAGTAGAGAATAGAACAAGTGGGGGTGGGATAGGATGGAGGGAAATATAGTCAATCTTTCACAATACATCCACTATGGAAATGTTTTGCATAGCTACACATGTACAGTCTATATTGCATTGCTTATCTTCCCAGTAAGAGTGGATGACGAGAGAGGAAGGAAAAGAACTTGGACTTCAGAGTTTTAAAATCAAATGTATATTATTATTATTATTATTATTATTATTTTATATGCAACTGGAAAAGAGATATACAGGCACTGGGGCATAGAGATCCACTATGCCCTACTGGAAATTCTAAGGAGTGATGGGGAAGATATAGGAGAGAGTAGATTGGGGAAGGGGATATTCAGTGGGATCACTGTTTTGGGGTGGTGGGTAGGGGAAAATGGGGAGAAAATTTGTAACTCAAAATCTTGTGGAAATGAATGATGTAAACTAAAAATAAACATAGAAAACGTGTAATTGGGGAAAATATATTAAATAAGAAGACTGCAAAGCTAGGAAGAAATCAGTTTATTAAGGAATAAAAAGTCAAACAAATGAATTTATATTTTTTCCTGCAAATAAGGAGTCACTAGAGTTTGTTGAATGGGGATGACATAGTTGGACCTGAGCTTAAGAACAGTTAAATGGAAGATGGACTTGAGTGGGGAGAAATGTAAGTCAAGGAGACCAATGGCAATAGTCCACTTCTGAGGTGATGGGTACCTATACCAGGGTGGTTGCAGTGTTAGAGGAGAGAAAAGGGGTATATATTACAGGTAGAAATAAGCAACAGGAGGGGGTGGAGTCAAGATGGTAAGAGTAGATACAGGACTTGTGCGCAGCACTGGCTTCCACCTTCCCCAATTCATGTAAAAGGGAACTCTGAACAAACTTTGGAGCTACAGAAACCACAAAATGACACAGAGAAGCTAACCTCCCACTGAGGACAGCCTGGCTGGCCTGCAGGGAGCAACCAGTGCAGCTCTCTGGGAGCTGAGCCCCAGGGTGGGCCTGACCAAACACCACCTGGAGGGACTTCAGATCAACTGTGGTGGTTTCCAGAATTATCAACACATAGATGCCAAGGACAAAGTGAGAGGTCAGTGCAGTGTGGACTTTGGGACCCACTAGTTGGGAGTGCATCTGCCTCTTCCCCCGGGGGCAGGAAGTCCCTGAGGAGCCGTAGCATAGCCACAGGCACACGTGCCTGCTTCAGCTTCTGGCCTGCAGACTGCAGGGGAACCAAGTGACCAGTCTGAGGGGTAATCTCTCTTGCTTTAACTTGCTTGGATCTGGATTGCGGTCTAGGGTGGAGGTCCTGGGGTATGTTACCAGCTAGCAGAGTGTGGGCTTCAGAGAGGGCACCCAAGTAATACCTCTGGCAGCTGAGAAAACCCCAGCTTTTGGGATGGAAGCTTCCCTGTCTGGTGGCAGAGTCCTACTGTGACAAAAAACCCAAAAGCCATTAGCTTCCATTTGCTCCAGTCTAACTCTGAAGGAATGAATCTCCTCAGTGAACTTTTGAGATTCTTTTTCCATCTGGCAAATTCGACTTTTTAAGGCATTCTTCTCCTCATTGCCCTTTTGGGCCTCCTTTGCCATTTGAGTCAGTCTGTTTTTTAAGGTGTTGTTTTCCTCAGTCAGGCTGTTGACCCTCATTTCATACTTTTCCTGCATCCTTCTCATTTCTCTTTCCAATTTTTCCTCCACTTCTCTTATTTGATTTTTAAAGTCCTTCTTAAGGTCCTCTATGGCCTGCAACCCGCTCATGTTTTCCCCTGGGGCTTTTGGAGCAGGACTTCTGACCTCACAGTCCTTTTCCCGCTCTATGCCCCCAAAATAGGAGTCTAGGGTTGCATTTTTCTGTTTCCTTTGCCTTGGCATGTTGCCACTTAATTGCTTGACTTTTGGGCTTGTTGCCACACTATGGCTTTAAGGCCAGCTAGAGGAATTTTCGTCCCGAACATGTGGGGGGCAACTTCCGTTTCTGGCAAGCTGTAAACCCACCCACGACTTCCACCCTAGATCACAATCCAGATCCAGGGAGGTTAAAGCAAGAGCGATTACCCCCCAAGACTGGTCGCTGGATCTCCCTACAATTAATTGCAGGCCAGGAGCTGGAGCTGCCTCTGAAAACTACAAAATGGGGTGTCTCCTCAGGAGCTTATAGCCCCCAGGGGAGGGAGCTGACGCATTCCCCAAATACTCATCCCAAAGTCCATAGGACACTAACCTCTCACTTTGTCCTAGGCATGTCTATGTTGATAATTCTGGAGTCGCCACAGCTGCTGGTGTTCTGGGGTTCCTCCAGCTGGCTGCTGGCCCTGCCGCCCTGGGGCTAAAACCTCGGTGCTCGTTTCGGCTCCCTGTGCTCTGTGCGCTGCCGGCTCCCAGACTGCTGCACTGGTCCTTCCTGCAGGGCTGCTTGGCTGTCCTCGGCGGGAGGTTAGCTTCTCTGTGTCGTTCTGTGGGTGCTGGGGCTCCAGAAGTTGTTCAAAGTCCCCTTTTACATAGTTTGGGGGGAATCTGGGGGCAGAGTGGCTTGGATGAGCTGTTTCTACTCTGCCATCTTGGCTCCGCCCCTATAATCAGTCTTTTACAATATATCTACCATAGTAGTGTTTTGCATTAGCTACATATGTACAACCTATATTGAATTGCTTATCTTCCCAGTAAGAGTATGTGACAAGGGAGGAAGGGAACAATTCTGGAATTCAAAGTTTTAAAACCAAAGGTTAAAAAATACATTTATTATTATTATTATTTTTTTTATTAATACTATTTTACATGTAATTGGGAAATTACATATAGATATACAGGCACTGGGTCATGGAGATCCACCATGCCCTACTGGAAAAGGGGGCATGGGGGAAGATAGGGGAGAGAGCAGATTGGAGGAGGGCATATCCCGTGGGACCGTTATTTTGGGGCAGTGGGTAGGGAAAAACGGGGAGAAAATTTATAACTCAAAATCTGGCTGAAATGAATGATGTAAATCAGCAGTTAATAAAGTATTTGGAAAAAAAAGGAAACAACACCTTTTAGTAATGTATTTGATATGTCAAGAGAGTAAGGGTAAATAGTTGTGGATGACACAGGTTGAGAGCTTGAATGACTTGGGAAAATGTCACCGGAAGAGGAGATCAGGGAAAACTTTGGAGGTTTAACCTACATGGATTTGGTTTTGAAGGAGGGAGGGATTGCAAATGATAATTAGGTGATGGGATCTCAGTTTCCAGAGCAGAGGCTAAAGTGAGCAAAACCATGGTGACATATGAGAATGGGGGTATGCGATAAGGTAAATTGTAGAATGTGAGAGGTATTGCGAGAAAATGGCATTATTATAGCAGAATGTGTGATGAGAAAAAGAATTTGATGTCTAGTGGCCCCAGCATGATAAACCAATGTGCTTTGTTGTCAGCTAGTACCATGGAGAAATTGCCAATTTAGACAGGTCAAATTTAAACAAGTTCTGAGGATGTGCAAGCATAGAGAAGGGTGGTTGTGGAGGCAGGGTTGACATAGGCTTGTCAAACAATTGACTATGGAAATTAAGATAGAAAAGAACAAGGCCAGGATTTTGAATCTGAGTCACTGGCAAGATGGTGGTGTCCTCAAAAGAAATAGAGAAGACATATATACTCATCTGCACAGATATAATGCAGTTTGGCAATTAGTTCCTTTCTCACCTCAGAGAAAGCCTTTATGCACCTATTAAGCTACGCAAGAGGTTTTCTTTAAGCAAGTGAGCAAATTACAAAACAATGACCATGTTTGATATCGATCCAGTGATTCAAGGCCCACAAAGTTCTTCCTGTGTTTTGTCTAATAATTGGTTCTCACATGATATAATGAAGAGGCCAGGGCAGCAGATGCAAAACTCTCAACCCTCCAAAGACATTATCCTTTTAAAATTCCAAACCTCTTTCCTGATGTGGGTTGAACCAGGTGCTTCACTTGATACCCAGAGAGCTAATGCCTCCACTTCTTTCCATTCAGCTTGGTTTTTACTGCTAGCAGCACACTCCAAATTTAGCATAAATAGTTCAGTCCCTATTAACACACACTCATCTTACAGCAGAACACAATAAATTTGGAAGGTAGGACCAGCTTGCAAACGTTTAAACTATAATCATGAATCAAATTGACATTGCAGTTATATCTAGAATGTCCCCAAATGCCTCAGCTGCATGATCTGCCCCCTTCTCTCGGGCATTTCTCCTGGGGCCTTCTTTGAAGAGCCATCCTTCATTCAGCAAAGTGATGCAATCCAGGAAGACCTGAGTTCAAATCTGACCTCAAACACTTACTAACTGCATGACCCTGGGTAAGTCACTTCACCCTAATTGTCTCAGTTTCCTCATCTGTAAAATGAGCTGGAGAAGGATATGGCAAAACCACTCCAGTATCTTTGCCAAGAAACCCCCAAATGGGGTTTCTCAGACATGACTGAAGTGAATGAAGAGCAACAAACAACAATCCTTCATTCCCTCCTGGTTTTCCTTCTGACTCTCGACTTCAACATGGTTTCCCTCTTCCACATCCTGTGCACTTTCCCCTTCCTTCCTTCTTTTCAGCTCTCTTTTTGTGTGTCTTTTCCCACTGGAATGAAAGTTCCTTGAGATTAGGGTCTGTCTTTCTTTTTGCTTGCTAGGTGGCTCAGTGGGTACAGCACTGGGCCTAGAGTCAGAACACCTAAGTTCAGATATGGCCTCAGTCACCAGCTGTGTGACCCTGGGTGAGTCACTTATATTGGCCTAAATTTTCTCAACTGTAAAATAAAGATCATATTAGCACCTGCATTCCAGAGTTGGGAGAATCAACTAAGATAATATTTGTAAAAAGTGCTTGGCATAGTGCCTGGCACATAGTAGGTACTTTATAAATGAATTCTCCGTCCTCTACCCACTCCACCCCCACTTTATGTGTAAGTTTAATGAAAACCTGAAGACTGAGCCACAAAAGTTGCAACTCCATACAGCAATTGATTTTTTTTCTTCTGATTACACACAAAACACACACACACACATGATGAGGTTACGGGAACTTATAATGTTGAGGTATAGGTTTAGGGATGCTCAAGACCCCAAAATACCATTACACTGGGTCCTGCCAAATGAATTCAACTCAAATCTTCTCTCAGCCAAAGAAAAGTAAAGTTTATTAAAAATTTACCTTAATGGGTAAACTCTTAGGGAGCCTCAGTATCTGTAACACTTGTACAGGATAAGTGGGCCAGAATCATCTGACACAGAGTGAGTCTGCACTAGATCATTCTCTGGGCGCTCTCATGGAGGCACCTCATGGAAGCAAGATGGGGTCTTGCTTCCATGAAAGGTTGTGGGAGGAATCTAGGGGTGGTCTAGAGGAGGAGTTTGGGGAGGGACTTGAGGAGGAGTCAAATGAGGTCAAAACTCCAATAATGAGAGAAGGGTGGAAGGTAGCTAGAGGCTACCTGGAGATGAGACCATGGTGGGTTTGAGAGGATCAAGGGTGGGAGCTAGCTGGACAAATGAGGACTAGACTTGTAACAGAGATTTGGGCCAGCCACAGTGAAAGGCTTATGGCCTCAGACAAATGCTTCATCAAATGGGAAGATTCAATCAGAGTTCAAGGGGGTTCCCAGAACCTGTACCTCATCATTCATATATATATATATATATATATATATATATATAATTCCCCCTCCCCCAAATTACATGTAAGACAATTTTAACAATTTGATTTTCTTTTAAGTTTTGTGTTCCAAGTTCTATCCCTCCCTTCCTTCCCCCCCTCTGAGATGGTAAGTCATCAGATATAGCTTATACATGTGCAGTCATGTAAAACATTTCCATATTAGTCATTTTGTATAGGAAGACTCGAATAAAAGAAAAAAAGAAAGTAAAAAATAGCATGCTTCAGTGAGCAATTGCTATTAAATACAAAAACTACTTTCCCAACTGGTTCACTCTCTCTTAGCTCCTAGCAAATACTGGGTGGGACATTGGCATCTGCTGTGTTTGCTTCTCTGCAGCTTCCCCAACCCTGCTTTAGCCACTTACCGTCCCAGGCCACAGGAAATATCAACACTTTTAGCAGATCCTTATCCCTTATCCTAATGGCAGAGGAGCCAGACCACTAAGGCTCTTCCCCGTTTGGATTCCATCAATTTCAAGAATAAAGGCAAAAATTTGACTCTTCAAGTCTGTGACTGGGCAATTATGACCCTTGGATATTTAATGACTGACAACAACAACCAACCTAACCCATCATCTTTAAAACTACAATGTTTCCTTATTAGATCATTTTTAGGAATGTCAGTTCAGTGAATTGTTCAATCTGAGTAATTCTCCCCAAACTACCCATCGCCTGTTGGTCTAGGATAGGGGACCTCAACTCCATTTTTCTTCTTGTTGAGTAAATGTCATTTTCATTCAAAAAGAGAAAGAACACCACCTCATCTTCTTGATCACTTTTTCTTTCCGTGTTTTCCATGATCTTGCCCTTCTATCTGCTAAACTATTCCTTCCCAGTCTCCTTTGCTGGATCATCATCTCTGTCTGACTCAGTCTATCGGTATCCTCCCAACTCTGCCTAGTTCTTATCCTAGGTACTTTTCTGCTCTCCTTTGGTAATCTCAGTAATCTTTTTAGTTCTATATGGGATCAATTGTATTCTCAAAGCTGATGACTCCTAAATCTAGGGAGCCAGCCCTAATCCTTTTCCTGAACAGTTGGATTATTAGCATGTCCCACTGGACCCCATCTCAGACTCACATGTTCAAAATGAAACTCACATTTCTCCTAAAACTTATCCTTCTTTCAGACTTCCCCACATCTATCGAAGGTATCACCACTCTGCCAATAAGTTCCTGTGGCTCCCTATAAAGTCCTCTGTTTGGCTTTTTAAAAAATGATTTTTATTGTTATATTTTGTTTTTACATCGCCTAAATTTCTTGGTATATTCTTCCTCCCTTTCTACTCTCCACTCCCAAAGAGCTACCTCAAAAATAACAAAGAATATCTGTTCGACTTACAAAACCCTTACAATTTGGACCCTTCCCACCTTTCCAGTCTTTATAACCCCCCTCTGTGTACTCTGCAAAGCAGCAGATTCTTGCTCAAGACATTCCATCTCTTGATTTTGTACCTTTTCACTGGCTATCACCCACGCCTAGAATGCTCTTCCTCATTCACCTCTGACTTCTTTCAAGACTCAGTCAAATCCCACATTCTACATGAAGCCTTTCTGGTCACTCCCACTGTTAGCACCTTCCCTCTGAAATTACTTTTCATCCACTGTATCTTGTATGCATTTTCCTCTCCTGCATATTAACTCCTGTATTAAGCTGTAAGATCCTGAAGGGCAGGGATTATGTTTTTTTTGCTGTTCTTCATATCTCTAGGGCTTAGCACAGTTCCTGGGCTCATAGTAAGTGCTTAATAAATGCTTGTTGACTGACACTGCCAGTAACTGCATCTTCACAAATTCTTCCTTTTCCTTCACTCCTCACATTTAATTGGTTATGAAATCTTGATTTCCTCTCTTCAACATATTTTTATTTCCCTTTATCTCCACTCTTGCAGTCTCTACCCTGGTTTAGATTTTTATCATCTTTCCCCTGGATTAGTGCAATAATGTCCTTATTGGTCTCACTGCTTCTAGTTTCTCTCCTCTTCAATACAGCTTCCAAACAATTGCCAAATTAATATTCCTAAAATGAAGATTTGATCCTGTCATTCTCTTCAAAACCTTTTGTAGCTTGCCATTGCTTCTAGTATAAAATACAAACTACCTAGGCTGTCATTTAAAGCCCTCTGTAATGTAACTCTCACCTACCTTTCCAGTTCTATATTATATTATTCTTATATCACATATATTCCATTCTAGTCCAACTGACCTGCTCTCTGTTCCCCATACAAGACATGGCATCTCACTCCCATGTCTGTTTCTCAGGGGCTCTTCAGCTGTGTCACTTCTCTGGGTTCAGAGTACCCTGAAGGGTTTGTGGGTATCTTTTTCTCTACCACTATTGACTCAAGGCCCCATTGGTTGTCCCCCACCTCCTGACTCCCACCATTGTTAAGATCCTGTAACTAGTGCTTCAGTTCTGTTTAGCTTCTACCAAGGGTTTACTTCAGAGATGTAACAAGAACAAACATACACATGTTTTCCTTAATACCTCCAGGGCATACTCTCACCTTTACAGTATCTGGGGGAGTAGGCATAGTGCTTAGCTTACTTTATACTTAGCATTGGTCTCACCAAATTCATGTCCAAAAGTGGCATCACTGCTCAATAAGTCCTCATTTCAGGTTTGGCTGTCATAATTCCAGAAGTTGTCTACTGAAGTTTGCTCCTTGTTCCTCTGGACATCAGTAATGGGTTGATTAAAATACTCACTCTGGATTCAGACTCTTAAATTCCTGAGGCTCACTCTCTTATGGTTAGAGATCCTAATTTCTGCACCTAAAATAGAAAAGAGTAAATGAAAAGACAAGGATGGAGGCCCATTTCTCAGAGGCTATATGGCCAGAGAGGGTTTGAGAACAGTCCCCTAATGCCTCTGCATGTATTTTACTAGATACCATTAAAACTCTCTCAGATGTTAATTGAGCAAAGAAGTTCCTGAAGCTAACTAAAGTGTTTTGGAAGATACCAATAGTTCTGACTATGCAGCCAATCAAAAAAAAAGCCCCCCTCAACCATGTGGTTAATCAGCTGGAACCAGTTAAATCATATTCATATATGCTTTCCAAGGAAGCCATTTCCCCAGTGCCCTTCTCAGGGAGAGATTGCATCAGCCAAGCAAGATGATAAAGTTTGTGCATGCACTAGACCCTCATTACACCTATAATTAATCAAATAGGGTTCATATTTTGCTGGAGGCCCTGTCATCCAAGGGAATCTAAATACAGGGAGGTTGTGACAGAGGGTTCTATAAAGGGGAACAAGAACTGGAGTTCCAGAATGAAGACAGATATTTGCAAATGGGGATCTCTCATAGTGTTATTCAGAACACTGTATCTGTTAATACCAAGGGCCTAATTTGCATGTATAAGAATGTCATCTTATTTATGCTGTCACAATTATGGAGGTAGGGGAGATGATCTGTGTGAAAAGAAGGCAGCAGCTGTTACCCAGAGCCACAGCTAGGACACTAACCTATATTCCACTCTGAGGCATCTGTAAACACTCTGCGTATTCAGGGAAAGTCTGAACATCTAGCCTAGTTTTGGGAATTGATTGGTTTTATTGCAGTGGCAGGACAGTATGGATTGAAAGGAGGAAGAGCAAGGAAAGTAGGTAAGACTTCTTTGTGGCAGGTAGGTGCAGGACTTTGGGTAAGAAGGACATTACTAAGCTGGAGAGTCCAGAGGAAGGCAAAAGGAATATTGAAGAGCTTCCAAATCATGCTACTTAAGGAACATTTGAAGGAAAAGAGGGTGTTTAAATAAGAAAACATGGTATGGTGGGGTTATTATAACTGTCATCAATTATATGAAAGGCTAACTTATTGAAGAGGGGATTGCTTTATATATAGCACATGGCTCCAGAGGGCAGAATCAGGAATGATAAATTTAAGTTACAAGAAGACTGATTTCTTCTTGGTGTAACAAAAAGCTTTCTAACAGTTAGTAGCATCTAAGCCTGTATGTTTAGAAGGCTTCAGGCAGAAACTGGATGGGTGTTTGCTGGGACTATGTTAAAGGGGAATCTTGGTCAGGTAAGGGTTGAATTTGGTGGCCTTTGATGTTCCTTCCAAATCATAGATTCTGAAATTTTTGTTTTTCTGGGTGGTTTTCCCAGTGTTTGTGTATGTATTGTTCTGCATTGTCCATGTATCTGCTGAAATTTTGGTCATTGGGCAGTGCTGCAAACTCCTTGAGGTTTTAGGCATAGAGATCACTAAAGGCTGGGTTATCTTGAGTGTTTGTTACAAAGTCAGTGACAGTTATGTCCTTGAGGATATCATTTGAGCCCTTCCCTATTCTCTCAGCTGCTCTTGGATCAGAAATCACTTCATCCTGACATTAGGAGTACTTTTGCTCAAGTAATATTTCCAACACCTTGCAGGCAGTGAAGTTCAGGGTGGACAGCTAAGATCCACCCATTTCCATTTCTCCAATAACCCTTAGAAACTTAACTTTAAAAAGCAAATATAGCTATAAAGGATACACTGTGAATCATATATAGGGGGAATATGTGCAAATTGCATAAAGAGAAAACCTAATGATAGAAAAATCTGAATATCCTTGTGTGGAAAATATTTAGAATTTTGGGTTACTTGGTAGGTGCCCATAAGAAGTCTTCCCTTCCTTCTCCTCCCCTCCCCTCCTTTCTTTCCTTCTCATCCTCTCCTCATACTCTCTATTCCCCTTCTCTTCTCTCCTCTAGACCTGACTTAACCTTGGTAGACATTACATTGACAGATGTTACCTAGCCAGGACTACAATTCTTATACATTTCAATTCTGTTTAGATAACCAAGAGGTATTTATTAAGCACTTGTTATGTACAAAAACAAAATCAGATTGCTTCTCTTTTTTTTATCCCCAGTGCTTAGCCATGGTGCCTGGCACACAGATTGTATGATTGACTAATGATCAGCAGAGTCAAAATGGGTTGCAAGCAATTGTCTAGTACCATTTTGCAAGAGTGTTAATGACTCTGTGTGCCAGTGTAATGAATTGCAACTTGGCAAAAATAAACCACATGACTCCCTATTATAGTCATTATATTCAATATGCACTGCTGTGAGTTCATCCATAGTGAACATTAGAAGTCAACCATCTCAGCTGTATTGACCAGGATGGAGGCCATCTTTCTGGCTGTGCATAGTCACTGCCTCTAGGTATGTGGTCAGGCTGTGTAAGGTAGAAGAGAGGGTGGAGAAATTAAGGGGGAGAGGAATGGATAAGAAACAGAAGAGGAAAAGAGATGGTGCTTAAAATAGGCACTTGATGGCAGTGAAAGAAAGGAAGAAACAGGGAGAGATCCATTTGTTTCTCTTTAAAGAGAAAAAGAAAAGCCTTAATAGTTTGTAGAGAGGGATAAATCCACTTTATAAAGCTTGCATAGCTTTGGAATTCTTGTTTCTATCAAGTCCTATTCTTTAGTATTAATATGAGGCCAGATAATAATCCTGATATTTATATGACAAAACCTCCCTCAGCTGGAGACAGGACCACATAACACACAGTTTATCTGATTCCACAATGAAATAAAGATTCCTCTAAGTGTGCACTTCTGTCGAGATTCCCATTAGGCTGCATCTGTCCTAAATGCCAGCCTCACGCATGCAGGTATTGAGTTCCCACTTTTGCTGGTTTAATTTTAGTTCTGTTCTCATGTCTTCTTTGCTGGCCATATCAGACTTCTTCCTGGAGTCCTTACTCCTATAATGTCCATTCTCTTCAGAGGAAACTAACCCATATGTAAAAATAGCAGGAACAAGAATAATTTCCTAATTACCGTGTAGAAAGATGGTGAAGCTGATTCACCATTAGATTATTTTGAAGGTCTCAGGCCTGCCCTTTTAGTGGGATTGGTTAATTTAATCCCTTGAGAATAATTACTCCAGTTTTTCCACTGCTAACTTCATGCATTCATCAAGGTAGCAACAGTGGCTTGTGTTGGGGAAGTTTAGAGTATAAATGAGGCCACATATTTATTATTTCCCAAGTCTTCCTGTCTTCTGGGTTTTCTTTATTTCTGGAGCAGGGTTCTTCCTTTATTCTACATAGACTATGAGCTTAGGTGGTCAACCCTGTTTTAAAAAGCAAAATATTGCTCAGTCCTAGAAGAGCTGGTTGATTTAATAAACACAACAGATTCATCAAATCAGAGGGGAGAAATGGGAGCTAGAAAACCAACACTGGTCTTTAAAATAAACAGATAGGTAGAGTTAACTACTGAAGTGCCCATACTACAAAAGCTTCCTCAGAAACAATGGGGAATGATCAGTTAAGTAAAGAAAGAGAAGGAGAAACAGGTAATATGACAAAGGAGATATATGAATTATGTAAATGGGAGACCTGCCCCCAAAATTCAATGGGAGTAAAGAATACGAATGGAAAAATTAGAACGAGGCAAAGCATAAAAGGAAATGGTTTTGAACCATCACGTATGACAAAAATCTAGCTGCAAATAAAAGTGCTGCTTAGTTTTTGTTCAGTATAATCATGTTCTAGCCACCCAGGTCATGCTTGTGCTGAAATTCCACAGGCTTAGGTCTTGTTTTCATGCATTAGATTTCTGAAGAAACCCTTAAAGGCTTGGTTTTTTTCAAGCCTGTTCACTTCCCAGAAACATGAACTTCTAAAATTTTTTAATTTTTCCCAGACAGAATCTTATCCAATCCAAATCTCATTTTAATACCCTTGGGCTTTTTCACAAATCTGTCATGTTATTAAGGTGGAGTACTATAAGGCATTTTATAAGAGCAGAAACATACAGAGGATGTTCCAAATCTCTTCAGACTCTTTCAGCCTGCCCTTCCCACATGTAAACAATATTGACTTAACACTGTTCCATGGTGATCACCTTGGTGCAGAACACTATGCATGGCCTTTTGCCAGATTCCATTCTTTGGTGACTGGTGTACTTGACCTTGGAATGAATTGTAATGTCTTTGACCATGGTATAGGAGCCCTTGCTTCTTTTTTTTTTCTCTAGTTATTTACATTCTCCTTTTAAAAGTGAAACTCTTTTTTTATTAGTTGATCATGCCCTTTTTATGCCCTAAATGGAAAGTATTTTTTCCCTTGTTATTGTATTTAAAGTATGACTATTTTCAAGTCACATGTTGATTATCTTTTTAAAAAACAGAATCACTGATCCAGTAGATCAAGAGAATATTGCCAGGGGTGGGGTGGCCTTGAGGCCACATGTGGCCCTCTAGACCCTCAGCTGTGGCCCTTTGACTGAATCCAAACTTCACAGAATAAATCCCCTTAATAAAAGGATTTGTTCTGCAAAACTTGAACTCAGTCAAAAAGCTGCACCCAAGGACCACCAAGAGGGTCACAGCTTCCCCACCCCTGTTGTAGACTTTTGTTTATATGAATTTCAACAGAACCTTCAACAGAATCAGTAATAATATCCTTATGGACAAAATGGAAGAAATGTGAGCTAGATGATGGCATAGTTAGGTGGATTAGTAAGTAATTGAATGGACCCATATAGAAGATTTATAAGAAGTCACATATGATAGGCAAGCATTGTTGGATTATAATCAGCAACTTTGAAGGGAATTATATCAATGAGGCTCATAGATAATGGTAATTAGTTGAAAAAGCATATCCAAATCAATCAATCAACAAACATTCATTAAGCACTTAATATATATGAGGCACTCAGAAAAGTGGTTATTAACATCAGCTTGGACAGAGTTCATTTTCCTAATGGCTATCACTGGACATGATCCTTGGTCTTGTCCAATACAACATTTCATCCATTGTTAAGAGAGGACAAAGAAGGCGTGGTTATTAAATAGTGAATGATGTAAAACTGGGAGGGATAGTTAAGAATCAATATTCTGAAAGGGATGAGATGACTCTAACAAGGATAAATGTCTTTCTCTTTAAAAATCCATACAAGTACAAGATGGAGGAACCATTGGCTTAATAGCAATTACTGTGGAAAACAATAACAACAACCCACAGAAATCTCAGTTGTCTTCTAGCAGCTGGCTCAGTATGAGTCAGCAGTATCACATGTCTGATCAAAAAACTAATGCCATCTTAAGCTGTGTTAATAGAATTATAGTGTCTGGGAAGTGAAGGTGATAATCCTACTGTACTCTGTGAAAGTTAACTTATGGGGTGCTATGTTGAATTCTGGACAACACATTTTAAGAGCTAAATTGGTAAACAGGGCCAAAATGGCAAGAAGTCTTGGAAACAGGTCGTGTATAAGGATTGCTTGAAGGAATTGAGGATGTTTATCCCAAGGAAATAAAGATTTAGGGACAACTTGGTAACTGTCTTTAAATGTCTGAAAGTTTCTTATTTAGATTAGGTATAGAAGACTAAGAAGTAAAAGAATATAATAGCATAATAGTTGATAAATACAAGGACAGCCAACTACAGGGGTAAGGACTTATCATCTGAAAAAAAAATTGCTGGGAAAAATAGAAATTAATTTGGGAGAATTTAAGCTGAGACCATTTCACATCAAATATCTAATAAGTTTCAGGTTGATATATAATCTGTATTTTATTTTATTTATTTTTTTTTTAAAGCAATTGGGGTTAAGTAACTTGCTCAAGGTTACACAGCTAGTCATTATTTATGCGTGGGTGCTCATTTTCTGAGGCTGGATCTGATCTCGGGTCATCCCAACTCCGAGGCCGGCTCTCTTACTCACTGCGCCACCTAGCCGCCCCTTTAGGGCAATTGGGGTTAAGTAACTTGCCCAAGGTTACACGGCTAGGTTTTTGTTTGTGTGGATTAAGTGTCAGAGGCCGACTCCGAACTCAGGTCCTTCTGACTCCAGGGCCGGCGCTCTATTCACTGTGCCACCTAGCCGCCCCTATAATCCGTATTTTAAAAGATCATATTTACAGGAGAAGGGAAGATGCATCTCATAACTATGAATAGAATTCTTCGCCAAAGGACAGAAATGATCACAAAATATAAAATAAACAATTTTTATTACATATAATTAAAAGGTTTGTTGTTGTTGTTGTTGTTGTTGTTGTTTGCTTTTTTGGAGGGCAATTTGGGTTAAGCAACTTGCCCAAGGTCACACAGCTAGGTTTTTTTGTTTGTTTGTTTGTGTGTGCATTAAGTGTCTGAGGCTGGATCCGAACTCAGGTCCTTCTGACTCCAGGGCCAGTGCTCTACTCACTGCGCCACCTAGCCGCCCCAATTAAAAGGTTTTTGCATAGATAAAATTAAATTACAATTAGAAGGAAAGGAGTTAACCAGAGAAAAAATGCATCAAGTATCTCTGTTTAAAGCCTGAAATCTAAGTTACAGAGTGTGTGAAAAGACTTATTGCAAGGATACCCTGTATCTGTATAAGAAATTGATACAGACATATAAGAACGAGAACTTTTCCCTAACTGATATGGTCAAAGGATATGTCCATACGGTTTTCAAAAAAAGAAACAAAAATTATCAACAACCATATGAAAATTGTCCAAAAATCCTGGAAAGATTTACATGAACTGATACAAAGTGAAGTGAGCAGAACCAGAACATTGTACACGGTAGTAGCAATATTGTATGATGATCAACCATGAATGTTTTAGCTTTTCTCAGTGATACAGTGAGCCAAGACAGTTCTGAAGGACTTATGATGAAAAGTGCTATCCATCTTGAGAGAAAGAACTGATGGAATCTGAATGCAAATCAAAGCATACTTTTTATTCTTATCTATATGTATACTTGCTCTATGTTTTCTTTTGCAACATGGCTAATATGGAAATATGTTTTGCTTGACTACACATGTATAATCTATATCAAATGACTTGCCTTCTCAAGGAGGGGGAATGGAGGAACAGGGAAAGAGGGAGACAATTTGGAACTCAACGTTTGTTTTTGTTTTTTTAAAGAATGTTAAAATTGTTATTACATGTAATTGGGAAAAAATAAAATATAATTTTTAAAATCCTCCATCACTAATAATAAGAGAAACACAAATTTAAACAATTCTTTTCCTACCCTATACCCATCAGATTGACAAAAATGACCAAAAAAATGAAAATGACTATTGTTAGAAGTGGTAGAGGTATTCTCCAAATCAATCTGGGACTATTGGATAGGGGAAGTTCCAAGAACTGAGCTGAGAACATCAATTACATTGAACTAAAGTTGTTAAATAGACTAGGCACTCATCCCCCACTTCCCAAAGCAAGACCTAGTCAGGCCAGGTTTAGAGCAGTGTGTACACATGTGCATTAGTCTAAAGTGGTTCTAAAAGGACTTGAAGGTTGAGTGTGAAGAATGTTCTATATATTTCTTTAAAAAACCAAATACAAAAAACTACCAACAACAAACTTCTTTCCCACTCCTCCCCCCACCATTTTATGCTTTAAAATAAGATGTTTAGGGGAAAAAACATTTCTATTTCTAGATCTGTATCCTGTTCAACCTCAAGCCCTGCTTCATAATATATTTAGGCATCCACTAGGACACCAGGGCTTACCTAATGCAGGCATGCTGCCATTGGCCTACCCTCCTCTTTCCAACTCTTTCCTTTTGCTTTGGGAATAATATTCAGATCACTATTATCATTGCTACTGGAAAGTTCATGGTAATCTCATGTTTTGTAGGTCGACTCACAATCCCTCAGCAGGGATTCGTATCCTTTTATGTGTCATGGAACCTTTGAGAGTCTGGTAAAGCCAATGGACCCCTTCTCAGAAAACATTTTAAAATTCATAAAATATAATACAGAGAATTACAGAGAAAACCAATTACACTGAAATAGTTATAAGAAGTTCACAGACATCATGTAAAGAACCATTGACCTAGACCAAGTGTCACTTACTTGGACCTCACTTTTTTTATATGTGATGTATTCCACTCTTAGAATGTAAGATCTTAAAGGCAGGTACCATCTCATACATCTCACTTTTTTTAGTTATGACTTTACACTCCAGTATCTGACAAATGCTTATACATTTTAAGAAACCAGAATCTGAAAATGTTAGAAATCTACTCAGGTTACAAAGGAAGGGTTAGTGAATATGTTTAACCAATCTCATAAGGCCATCACCTTCCTTTTCTTGCTCTCTTTCTGCTCATCTATAAGAAGAACAAATAGAAAAAGCTGAAGGGGCATTTTTTAATCAGGACACATGGAACAAAAAGTCAATTTTCTCTCTTTGTGAAAAGGGACAGAGAGGAACTTTGACAAATATAAGGATTTCTCAGAGACATAAGTGGGCATATTAAATGGACATATTAATGCATTGATTCATTCAACAAATATTGAGTGCCCACTATGTACAGGATACAGAATTACATAAGACCTGATTTCTGTCCTCAAGGGGCATTCTCATTGATGAGTTAAGTGCATGTGTGCTTGTGCCCTGGGCAGACAATTCTAAAAGAAAAGGAAGATACCTGAGATTAGATAAAGTGATTATTGTTCAAAATTCAACTTTTGGAAGGAAGCTACCAAACCATAGGTTTGTATCCTTTTTTTTTTCACTATTGCAATAAATTTTAAGTAATGTCATTTATCTTTAGTAATTAGTTCATATTTATGTCTTATTTCATTAAAGATCTTATTTTTAATAGGAAAAATATAGTTGATAGTGTGACTTTGGGCCTCAGTTTCCTCACTGATAAAATAAACATGCTAAGCTGAATAATTACTAAGATCCCTTTTCTCCTCTATGATTCTGAGATTTTAAGACTGAGTCATTTGCTATTTCCTATGCTCTTTGTTTTTTCCATGCCTAGGAAGGGTTTAGCTGTTTGGTCCGTGAAGTCATAAGCTAGGCACCATTATTCACTTGGGGATAGCTGCAGCCATTGTGATTAAGGACAGCAAACCAAAGTACAGAAGGATAGGCTGATGACAGCCCTGGAACAAAGATATAACATTCCAAAAAGTATAAGGAATTAGAAATTTAATAGTATTTTTATTATATGGTTTTTAAAATGAAAATCATATAGGACAGTGCATTTAACTCAGTTATTTGGGAACTGATTATTTAGTTTATTGCTTTCTTAGGTTAGGACCCTAGGTAAAAATGTTTATGTAGTTGCTTAGTTTTGATACAAGGCTCTATCCTATATCCTTGCCAAGTTTCACTCTTTTTTTTTTTTACTTCATTCTACCTCCTGCTTGCTTGCCATCTTTATTTTAGTATCAAGGCAATATTAAAAAATTATGTATGTTCTCAACCAACCAATAAACATTTATTAACCCCTTAGTATGTGTCAGGTACTGTGTTAAGCACTGCCAAAACTAAAGGAGGCTAAAGACAGTCCCCACTCTCAAGGAGCTTACAACCTAATGGGAGAAACAGTGTGCAAATTAAAAATGTGTGTGTGTGTGTGTGTGTGTGTGTGTGTGTGTGTACACACATGTATATGCTGTAAAGCCACACATGAGCAGCTTTCCAGAGGATTGCTGCTGTGAACAGCTTTCAAGATTCTGATTACTTAGTATAGTGAATTCTCTATTCAATAACAAATTGGAGCAAAACATTAACAGAAAATCAAGGTACAGCATTCACAGTGTTACAACTTATCACAGAAAATCAAAATACAGCATTCATCATCTCACAACTCAGCAACTTATCACTAAAATGACCTCATAGTTTTCACTAAAGTGGTCATATAGTTTTAAACAAAGTACATTCATCATCAATCACAAAATCCTATACCATAGTGAAGTTCACAGTGTCCAGTCCACTTCAAGTCCTTCATAGTTCCTGTTTCTGGGAAGACAAAGCTTGACAGAGCCACAATAATATTCATACACGTTGCTGCCACCATCATCAATTCACTATCTGCCTGTGAAATCAACTCAGACCCACCAACAAGGTCTGAGAACTCAGCACAAATCATCAACATAGAAATCAACAAACCCACAAAAAAGGTCCCAGAGGTCAGCACAAATCATTAGTAAAGTCCCAGGACTTTCAAAACCCTCCTCCAGGACTTATATAAACATACAACCAGAAAATCCTCTTTCAGAGCTTCCAGTAAGGTCCCAGGGCTTCTGTACAAAGTATAACAAATAACCATCAACACAGAGCAGACAAACAGAGTGCCAGGATACCACAAGTTTTCTCCTTCTTTTTTTTTTTTTTTTTTTTTTTTTTTTTAAGCAATTGGGGTTAAGTAACTTGCTCAAGGTTACACGGCTAGTCATTTGATTTATGCGTGGGTGCTCATTTTCTGAGGCCGGATCTGATCTCGGGTCATCCAAACTCCGAGGCCGGCACTCTTACTCACTGCGCCACCTAGCCGCCCCTTTAGGGCAATTGGGGTTAAGTAACTTGCCCAAGGTTACACGGCTAGGTTTTTTTTTGTTTGTTTGGATTAAGTGTCGGAGGCCGGCTCCGAACTCAGGTCCTTCTGATTCCAGGGCCGGCGCTCTATTCACTGCGCCACCTAGCCGCCCCAAGTTTTCTCCTTCTTGACTCTGCCACCACAAGAGTCCTCTTTTCAGTTCTGCTGTCACTAGACAAGACCTCTCCTTATATATGATCATTAGCTCCTCCCCTTCCTGTTGTGGGAGTTCATGAGTTCTAGAGTTTACAAGTTGTGGGGTTCACACTGTTTCTTTTTTTTTTTAAACAAATGCTTTATTAACTTCTGTTTTACATCATTCATTTCTGCCAGATTTTGAGTTATAATCATTTTCCCCCCATTATTCCCCTACCCAACCTCCCAGAATAGCAGTCCCACAAGATATCGCTTCCTCCAATCTGCTCTCTCCCATACCTTCTCCCATACCCCCTTCGACTTTTCCATTAGAGGAAGATGAATCTTGTGTCCCAATGCCTGCACATCTTATCTCCCTATTACAAGCAAAAGAGTATTAATAATAGTATTTATATATATATTTGAAACATTTAATGTTAAGACCTCGAATTTCAGATCCATTTCCTTCCTCCCTTATCACCCATTCCCTCTTGGGAGATAAGTAATTCAGTATATGTTGTACATGTCTAGTTATGCAAAACATTATCATAGTAGATACATTGTACAAGGCTGCTTATAATTCCCTCCCACTCATCCCACCCCCCACCTGGTCCATTCCCTACATGATCCTGTCCCTCTTCTATAGTGGGTACTTCCAACCTCCCCTCACCCCAAGGATGCCCTCCCATCCATCATCCCTCCTCTCATCCCCCTTCCCCCTAACCTGCTGCAGGTTGAGATATCCCATTTAGTATGTATGTCATTCTCTCCCTGAACCAAATTCAATGTGAATGTGGTTTTGCCTTTATAGCCTTCCTATTCTCCCCCTCCCTTGCAACCACTTCCCCTTGCTTCTTCTACATGGGATAATTTACCCTACCCTGTTTCTCCCCATCTCCTCTTGCCACTTTCCTCTCTCACCTCATAATTTCATCCCTTGAGTATTCTCCCTTTCCAACAGATTCAACCTATGCCCTCTATCCATATATAACTGTAACCATATACACACACATTCACATATGTATTCATATGACCACACACCCTTCTTCCATTATTTTCATAGTGAGAAAGATATCATCAGTCACAGTTATTGCTTTTCCATATAGGAATGTAAATAGTTCAACTTTGATAAGTTCCTTTTGATTTCTTTTCCCTGATTACCTTCTCAGGCATCTCTTACTTCTTGTGTCTGGATGTCAAATTTTCTATTCAACTCTGGTTTTTTCCTCAAGAATGCTTGAAAGTCCTCTATTCCACTGAATGACCATATTTTCCCCTGAAACAAAATACTCAGTTTTGCTGGGTAGGTGAACCTTGGGTTCATTCCCAGTTCTTTTGCCCTCTGGAATATCATATTCCATGCCCTTCGATCCCTCAGTGTAGAAGCTGCCAGGTCCTGGGCTATTCTGATTGTGTTTCACAATATTGAAATTGTTTCTTCCTGGCTGCTTGTAGTATTTTCTCCTTGATCTGGGGATTCTGGAACCTGGCTATAATATTCCTGGGAGTTTTCTTTTTGGGATCTTTTTCAGGAGGTGATCTGTGGATTCTTTCAACCTCTATTTTGCCCTCTGGATCTAAAACATCAGGGCAGTTTTCCTTGAAAATTTCTTGAAGGGTGATTTCTAGGTTCTTTCCTTGATCATGGCTTTCAGGTAGTCCAATAATTTTTAAATTGTCTCTCCTGGATCTATTCTCCAGGTCAGTGGTTTTTCCCATGAGATCTTTCACATTGCCTTCTAATCTTTCATTTGTTTGGATCTGCTTAACAGCATCTTGATTTCTCATAAAGTCACTAGCTTCCATTTGCTCCAGTCTAACTCTGAAGGAATGAATCTCCTCAGTGAACTTTTGAGATTCTTTTTCCATCTGGCAAATTCGACTTTTTAAGGCATTCTTCTCCTCATTGCCCTTTTGGGCCTCCTTTGCCATTTGAGCTAGTCTACTTTTTAAGGTGTTGTTTCCTCAGTCAGGCTGTTGACCCTCATTTCATACTTTTCCTGCATCCTTCTCATTTCTCTTTCCAATTTTTCCTCCACTTCTCTTATTTGATTTTTAAAGTCCTTCTTAAGGTCCTCTATAGCCTGCAACCCTCTCATGTTTTCCCCTGGGGCTTTTGGAGCAGGACTTCTGACCTCACAGTCCTTTTCCCGCTCTATGGCCCCAAAATAGGAGTCTAGGATTGCTTTTTTCTGTTTCCTTTGCCTTGGCATGTTGCCACTTAATTGCTTGACTTTTGGGCTTGTTGCTACACTATGGCTTTAAGGCCAGATAGAGGAATTTTCGTCCCGAATGTGTGGGGAGCAACTTCTGTTTCTGGCAAGCTGTAAACCCACCCACAGCTTCCACCCTAGATCACAATCCAGATCCAGGGAGGTTAAAGCAAGAGCAATTACCCCCCAAGACTGATCGCTGGATCTCCCTACAATTAATTGCAGGCCAGGAGCTGGAGCTGCCTCTGAAAACTACAAAATGGCGTGTCTCCTCAGGGGCTTCTAGCCCCCAGGGGAGGGAGCTGACGCATTCCCCAAATACAGGTCCCAAAGTCCATAGGACACTAACCTCTTACTTTGTCCTAGGCATGTCTATGTTGATAATTCTGGAGTCGCCACAGCTGCTGGTGTTCTGGGGTTCCTCCAGCCGGCTGCTGGCCCTGCCGCCCTGGGGCTAAAACCTTGGCTCACGCGGACCTGGGCTCCGCTTGGCTCCCCGCGCTCTGCGCGCTGCCAGCTCCCAGACTGCTGCGCTGGTCCTTCCTGCAGGGCTGCTGGGCTGTCCTCAGCGGGAGGTTAGCTTCTCTGTGTCATTCTGTGGGTGCTGGGGCTCCAGAAATTGTTCAGAGTCCCCTTTTACATAGTTTGGGGGGAATCTGGGGGCAGAGTGGCTTGGACGAGCTATTTCTACTCTGCCATCTTGGGTCCGCCCCCCACACTTTCTGTTTCTTAACAGACTTGATATAAGGCTTAAAAGAAACTTGAACTGAAACAAGGTATTAATTCAGTAGCTGAAGCAAGGTGTGAACTATTTCTGTGTTTGCCATTACATTCCACCCCTCCAGGATCCTTGGCCTTACAATCTCAATCTAAATGGCTATGGATCCTGGAACAAATAGAGGCACTATACTGCCAACTATATCCTGCGAACTACGCCATAATGTTAAGCCACACATGAGCAACTTTCCTGACAATGGCTGCTGTGAACAGCTTTCAAGGTTCTGATACATAGTATAAGGAACACTCTATTTATTCAGTAAGAAATCAGAGCAAAACATTCACATAAAATCAAGGTACAGCATTCACAATGTTACAACTTAACAACTTATCACTAAAATGGCCACATAGTTTTCACCAAAGTGGTCACATAGTTTTGAACAAAGCATGAGCTCCCCCTCCAACCACCACCACCCAATACCTTTAAAATATGACTCTAAACAAATTTTAGAGCTAAAGAACCCACAAAGTGACAGAGAGAAACAAATCTTCTGCTGAAGGAAGACTGCAAACTGACAGGAAGGGTCTATTGCACCAGACTGGGAGCTGAGCAGAGTCCTACATGAGCCACTCAGTCCCAGACCTGGGGCAGCCCTGACCCACGGCCTAGACTGGCCAGAGCAGACTTCAGGAGATTGAATCACTGGCAGGTCTGGTGGTTTCCTCACTTCTCAACCCATAAAAGCCAAAAAGAAAATAAAAGGTCAGTGGTGAACTCTGTTGGAACAGGGTGACAGAAAAGCATGGTCTGGCCCCTGCCCCCAGGGCAAGAGGTGGTGGCTGCTGCTGCTGCCATATGGCTGCCTCCAGAGCTCTTGGCCTGCAGATTGTAGGGGGACCAAACGACCATTCAAAGGGTAATCGCTCTTGCTTTGACCTGCTTGGATCTGGGTCTCTGTCTTGGGAAGTGATCTTGGGGTGTATGGTAGTGTGCCAGGGCTTGGGGTGTCTGCAGAGAGGACACCCTCCTCAGGCATCTGACAACATTTGCAAAATCCCCAGCAATTTGGGACATAGCTCTCTCCACTCTGAAAGCAGAGTTCTACTGTGACAAAGAGCTCAAAAGTCAAGTAATTGGCTGGGAAGATAAGCAAGCAGAGAAAACATAATCAGACCATAGAATCCTTTTTTGGGGACAAAAAGGATCAAAACATGGAACTAGAAGAAAAAAAACAAAGTCAAAACTCCTGCATCAAAAGCTTCCAAGAGGGGCGGCTAGGTGGCGCAGTGAATAGAGCGCCGGCCCTGGAATCAGAAGGACCTGAGTTCGGAGCCGGCCTCCGACACTTAATCCATACAAAACAAAAACCTAGCCGTGTAACCTTGGGCAAGTTACTTAACCCCAATTGCCCTAAAGGGGCGGCTAGGTGGCGCAGTGAGTAAGAGCGCCTGCCTCGGAGTTGGGATGACCCGAGATCAGATCCGGCCTCAGAAAATGAGCACCCACGCATAAATAATGACTAGCCGTGTAACCTTGAGCAAGTTACTTAACCCCAATTGCTTTAAAAAAAAAAAAAAGCTTCCAAGAAAAATATGCATTGGTTACAGGCCATGGAGGAACTCAAGAAGGATTTTGAAAATCAAGTAAGAGAAATGGAGGAAAAATTGTCAAGAGAAATGAAAACGGTACAAAGAAATCATGAAAAGCAAGTCAATGACCTGCTAAAGGAGACCCAAAAAAATGCTGAAGAAAATAACACCTTAAAAAAATAGACTAACTCAGATGGCAAAAGAGGTCCTAAAAGCCAATGAGGAGAAGAATGCCTTAAAAAGCCAAATTTGCCATATGGAAAAGGAATTTTAAAAACTCACTGAAGAGAAAAATTCCTTCAAAATTAGTTTGAAGCAAATGGAAGTTAATGACTTCATGAAAAATCAATATACTATAAAAGAGATCCAGATAAATGAAAAAATAGAAAGCAATGTGACATATCTCATTGGAAAAACCACTGACATGGAAAATAGATCCGGGAGAGATAATTTAAAAATTATTAGACACTTGAAAGCAATGATTAAAAAAAGAGCCTAGAAATCATCCTTCAAGAAATTCTCAAGGAAAATTGCCATGATATTCTAGAACCAGAAGGCAAAATAGTAATTGAAAGAATTCACTGATCACCTCTTGAAAAAGATCCCAAAAATAAAACTCCTAGGAATATCATAGCCAAATTCCAGAGTTCCCAGGTCAAGGAGAAAATATTGCAAGCAGCCAGGAAGAAACAATTTGAATATTGTAGAAACACAATCAAGATAACACAAGATCTAGCAGCTTCTACACATATAGTAGGTGATTAATAAATACTTGATGGATTGGTGTGGATTCTCTGGGGGATTCTTGTTCAGTTCATTTTTGAGATGTTCAACATGACCTCTATGGATTGATCCTTCTGACTCTGAGGTTCTGTGGTCCTATGATTCTGTGTTTTTTATGATTTTAAGTAGAAGAACCATCTGAGTCCGTACCCCAAATTTAGCAGTGGATTCTGTCATATTTGCATTGTATTCTAGTGGTTTCATGTGGGTCACCTAGGCAGTAGGTGCTATTATTAATCCCCATTTTATAGTTGAGGAAACTGAGGTAGACAGAGAGGTTAAGTGACTTGCTCAGGGTCAGCTAGTAAGCTTTAGCAGCTTAAACTTGCACTAAGACTTGTATGACATAGTAATGACTCATATCTATATAGCCCCAAACGACATATTTTGAGGAAGAACACACCCTATTATGAAGACCTAGCACCTAGAATTCTTTTTTTTCTTTTCTTTTTTTGCTTTTTGGAGGTGGGAGGGCAGGGCATTTGGGGTTAAGTACTTGCCTAAGGTCACATGGTTAGTAAGTGTTAACTGTCTGAGGCTGGATTTGAACTCAGGTCCTCCTGGCTTCAGGGCTGGGGCTCTATTCACTGTGCCACCTAACCACCCCAAGCAGCTGGAATTCTTTAGTGACTTAGTATGGCAAGAGGAAGAGAAGGAAATGACCCTTCCAGATTAGGCTTTAAAGACTCAAGATACATATACAAGCAACAAATAACTCCTTTCTCCTTCCCCACCCTCCCCAATATAACATCTCTGCTTTCATCATTACTGAGTAATGTATGAGTATGTATGACTGGCTCTGTTTACCTAGTGATAATTCCCCCTTTCCCCTAGGCTACATGTTGCTTTTTGTAATATTTTCCATTAGTTACTACTTTTTTCACTGAAATACTTCTGATATTCTCATTATACCTAATGTTTACCCTCTCAATTCTGTTATCTTTGAAGTTCATCACAAGATTTCACTAGTATAAAAATACTTCTAGAAGAGATGAAAGAAGGGGGTGGGAAGAACCATTACCTCAGATCCTCTGCCTCACCAAGGATGTCTTTGGACTTGAGTAACAGGACATTTTGAAAGATGCACAGTTGTGAGGTAATGTGGTACAGTAGAAAGAACACTCGTTTTGGAAGAATACATACATTTATTACATACACATTATGTGCCAGACACTGTGCTGAACATTTTATAAATATTATTCTATTTGATCCTCATACCTTCCTGGGGAGGTAGGTAGTATTAGGCATCTTCATTTTATAGTTGAGGAAACTGAGGTAGACAGAAGTTGTGACTTAACCAGCCAGTCAAGTTACTGAGGCTGGATTTGAACTCGGGTCTTCCTGATTCCAGGCCCAAAGCACTATCCACTGGACCACCTAGCTGCCTTTGATTTGGAATCAGAGGATGTGGATTGGAATCCCAGCTCTGTTAAAACCTCCTTATGGTACTTCATGTCTTTCAGTAAAGTGAAAGCATTGGACTAGATTTGTCTCTGAGGTCTCCTTAAACTCAGAATCTAGGATTCTGTCACTTTCAAGTGTATAGTAACAGTTTATGAGAAAGGAAGAGTTTGTTCATTATTATTAATAAACGACAAGGATCACTTAAGATTAGCAAATTCATGAACATTTGTTAGTTGTCTAAAGTAATAACCACACTAGTGAGCAATTTTTTTTGACAGAATAATATGATGTTCTGCCCATGACAGAAAAAAAGATTTTTTTGACAGATCTTTGTCTGTCAAGAGGATTATAGATATATGCTCTCTGATGGAAAATTAAAGGAAATATAATGCTGTACTTATGGCATATTTCTTTCTTTGCTCACATTCCTTTCTCCTCCCTCTCCTTTCCCCTCCTCCTCCTCCTAGTTTTGAAAAGGAAATATATTTTTTTCTTTCACATAATTTTCCCTTTGGCAAGCTGCCATCAAACAGCCTGATCTCTGAAGGCCTAGTATAATTTAGTGGTTGCAGCTCCAAGATAGGATTCTTAGCATTTAACATAACACATTTTGAGGGGAGAGGCAGATTTCTGACTCATGGGGATTTCACGACAGCAGTTGACACGAAAGGCCTTTGCACTGCTGGCTTTCCGGACACAATTGTAATTCATGGAAATAGCATATCTGTGGGGCTTTTATCTGTGTTGCACTGTGTTTGGTGAGGCCAGACTGGGGCAAAAGCAAAGATGGAATTTATGTGTTTCAGTTCTCTCACTCCTGGAATGGAATTTGTGTTTTCTTCTTTGCTGAAGAAAAGAAAAGAAAATCTGAAAAATACTACTTGTGTCTGATAAACATTAGGAGCTCTAATAACATAAATACTTTGCCCATCAGCTGAAGATATTATAGTAAAATCTGCAACTAAAAAAAATTCTATTACATTTACATAGCACCCTGCCATTTGTTGGGAGATTAACTGAGTAGATCCATGTATTCTGGGGTAGACCAAAATCACTATCTAATTTCCTTTTGGAGCTCTAACTTTTTGAGAGGCCGTCTTCACGTCTTACAAGACTAAGTAGCTCTTTCTAAATATTTTACTTTCTCCCAAGGAATGTCATTTTCATGAGTTTTCTTTTTTAAACATACTTTTCACTTCCTAATCTCTCTCTCCTCCCCCATTTTCTCCATCCATCTTTCACTCTTAGCACGTTTCCTTTTTAATAAATAAGTATAACTAAGCTAAACAAACCAAATGCATTGGCTATATCTGAAAATGTATGTCTTATTCTGCACCTATAGTCTACCAGCTCTGTGCTCATAGAAAGGAACCATGCTTCTCCATCTTAAATCACAAAATCCTTAAGGAGAACAAAACATTTATAGTTATCTGAGATACCCTCAAGAGACACATTTCATATTCTCTTTACTAGATTTATTGATTTACCAAACATTTGCAGGAATAGCTCACTTAACATTAATTAAATAAAGATATGTTTTAATCTTTACTTGAATTTAAGGAAACACAAGGAACACTGATTTAAGAAAAAAAAAGAACCAGTATGAATGACATGACAGTGGAGTTAGTTTTCAGCCTTAGAATTGGCCTTGATTATTATGCATACATGTCAATCTGTCAGTAAATATTTATTGCACACTTACTGTATGTCAGAAATTATATTAAGTGCTGAGGATGCAAAGAAAGTAAAAAACATGGTCCTTACCCTTGAGGATTCCACATTCTAAAGGAGGAAACAACATGCAAATAAGTACACATGATATGTAGTGTATGTCCATAGTTATTTTCATGTTGTCTCCTCCATACACACAGATATTATATATGTAAATGAAAAGGTAATCTCAGAGGGAAGAATGTAAAAAGACATCTTGCAGAAGGTAGAATTTAAATTGAATCTTGAAGGAGGGCAGGGAAGTATGGGAGTAGAGATGAGGAATGGCTTTCCAAATATGGGGTATAGCCAGTGAAAAGTCATGGAGTCAGGAGATGGAACAGCAAATGAGTCAGCATAGCTGGGTTGTAGTGTATGTGGTGGGGAGGAGGGGGTAAGGTATCTAGTAAGACTAGAAAGGTAGGATGAGTCCAAGTTTTGAGTGCTTTGAATGCCAAAAAGAACATTTTACATTTGATCCTGGAGGTAAGGGGAAGACACTAGAGTTTGTTGAGTGGGAGCAGGGGGTGGGGAGGGAGATCACATGATCAGACTTGCATTTTAGGAAAATAATTTCAGCAGCTGAATGGAGGATGTGTGGGGATGGGGAGAAACTTGACACAGGAGACCAACCAGAAAGTTTTTGCAGCAGTCTACGTATGAGTGACAAGGGTCAAATCAGTATGGTAAGCAGTGTGAATAGAGAGAAGGGGACACATACAAGAGAAGTTCTCAAGGCATAGAAGACAAGACTTGACAACAGATTGGATGTGTTGGGTGAAGGAGAGTGAGGAGTTAAGGATGACACTGAAGTTGCTGGCCTGGGGGGAATTGTGGTGCCCTTAATAATAATAAAAAATTGGGGAAGGGAGAGAGATAAGTTCTATTTTGAACTCGTTGAATTTGAAACGTCTATAGCACATCCTGTTTGAGATATCCCAAAGGCAGTTGTCAGTGCAGACTGGTGGAAAGGCTAGGGTGATAGATAGACAGACAGATCCGGGAATAATAGAGATGACAGTTGAAAGCATGGGAACTGATTGAAATGACCAAATGAGAAAGTATTATAGAGAGAAGAGAACCCAGGACAAACACTTGGGGAATACCCATATTTAATGGGCATGCATTAGATGAAAATCCATCAAAGGAGTCTGTGAAAGAGTAGTCAGTCTGGTAGGAGGAAAATGAGGGGAGGGCATTGTCATGGAAACCTGAAATAGAGTATCCAGATGGAGAGTGTGGTCCACAGTGTCAGATTCTACAATTGGGATAGTAAGGTTAAGGACTGATAAAAAGTCATTAGATTTGGCCTTTAAGAAGTCACTGCCAACTTTGGAGAAAGAAGTTTTAGTTGAATGATGTCAGAAGACAGATTGCAGAGGGTTTAGAAGTGAATGAGAGGAAAGAAAGTGCAAGCATCTAATACAGATGGTTTTCTCAAAGAATCTAGCTGAGAAGGAGAGGAGAAGTAGTGGAATGTAGCTAGCAGGGATGGCAAGATCAAGTGAGGATTTTTTTAAAGGATGGAAGCATGTGGGTGTGTTTGCATGCAATAGGGAAGAAGCAAGTAGAAAGGGAGATATTGAAGATTAGATAAAGAGTGAGTATGACAGAGGGATCAATTTGCTGGAGAAGACAGGTTGGGATGGGATCAGTGTTAAATATTTCTGAGTTGGCAAGGAGAAGGGCTATCTCCTATGTGAAAGAGGGTAAGAGGAGGATATAGTGGGAGAAAGATATCTGAGTAATGTGAGATGAGAAGAAGAGAAAAGTGAACTCTTAGCAGATAGTCTTGAACTTTTTTGCTGAAGTATGAGATGAAGTCTGCATTTGAGGGCATTTGGTGGATGAGGTGACATGATAGGCTTGAGGAATATTTAGAACAGTTGCTGTGGCATGGAATTGATTAGGGAGACAGGTATAAAAGGACTACCTTGCTGGGGACCCACTTGAAATTATGTAGCATAAGTTTATAGTAGACTCAGCATGATTTCATTATTTCCTTTAGCTCCACTCAGCAACTCATGAATAGAAATATAGGGTGAGGCTTGGCAAAACATGATCCATGGTAGGACAAGGGGAAAAGAAGTTCCAATGTAGAAGATACTATAGAGTTGAACTAATCCACAAAAGGGTCAAAATAGGGAAGGGAGACGTATAGACCATCTAGGGATAATGGTCTGTGGAAGAACTAGGGGGTGAAAGAATTAGAGGTCATGAGAATGAAAAGATTAGGGGTTGTAATACATAGGAAAAGATGGAAAGCAATTACAAAGTTCATGAACATGGAAGGAGAAAACTTCTGGGCAATGGCAAAATCAAGGGATTGACCCATCTCTGTGTGTAGCCTAGGTGGAATGGAGGAGTATTTCATGAAAACTGAGCAGAGTGAGTATATGAGAGCTTAGGGTGTTTGATGGGACATCAATGTGAATAATGAAGCCTCCTAGTATGTCATAGAGGAAGACTGAGTCAAGCAACTATGAATGAACTATATATGTGTATAGTTATATATATAACTGCATGATGGATATAACTATTTTTCAACAACATTATAAAATAAAATTGGTTATCCGAAGACATCTCATAGGTTACAGGCACTGGACTTCTGTTTAGATTTTCTGTCTGGCAGAATTAGGAACCAGATGCTGAAATAAGGCAGATTTAGACTTCTTAGAAGAAAACTCTCCCTAACAAGTAATGCTGCCCAAAAGTTTGATGTGCTGCCTCAAGAAATAGTGAATTATTTACTGGAGGTTTTCAAATCAAGGCTAGATAACTATATGTCAATCAATCAATGTACATTTATTAAATGCCTACTATGTGCCAGGCACTGTATTAAGCACTAGGAATACAAAAGAGGCAAAAGATAGTCCTTGACCTCAAGGAATCTGCAATCTAGTGGGGGAGAGAGCATATAAACAAATATATGCAGGACAAATAGAAAACAATAGAAGAAAGTCACTAGACTCAAGGAGTTAGGGAAAACTTCCAGTAAAAGATGGGATTTCAGTTTGGACTTAAAGGAAGACAGGGAAGTCAGTAGGCCAAGTGGAGGAGGGAGAACATTCCAAGCATGAAGGGCAGTGGAAGAAAATGCCTGGAGCCTAAAGGTGGTATATCTTTTTCCAGGAACTACCAGGAGGCCAGTGTCACTGCATCAAAGAGTATGTGTCAGGGAATAAGGTCTAAGAAGTCTAGAAACCTAGGAGAGGGCTAGACTATAAAGGGTTTTGTTTGTATTTGATCCTGGTGGCAATAGGGAGCTATGGGAATTTATTGGCGGTTAGGTGGGGGGGATGAGGTATGTGACACTGTTGGACCTTTGTTTTAGGAAAATCACTTTAGTGGTTGAATAGAGCATGGATTGGAGTGGGGAGAGATGTGAGGAAGGCAGACCTCTCAGCAGGACTTGCATTAGAGGGATGGCAGTATCAGAGGAAAGAATGAAAAATATTCAAGAGATGCTGCAAAGGTGAGATTGCAGATCTTGGCAGTAGATTAGATATGAAACATAGTGAGGAATACAGAATGACTCCCAGGTTGTGAGCCTGAGGGACTGGGAAGATGGTGTAGCCTTCTACAATAATAGGGAAAGTAGGAGGGCAAAGAGGGTTTAGGAGAAAGATAATGAGTTTGGTTTTGAACATATTAAGTTAAAGATATCTATTGGACATACAGTTCAAGCTGTGTGAAAGGCAGTTGAAGATGTCAAATGTTAATGGAGATATTTCTATTCAGATTCAGGTTGGACTAACCAAATAGCTTCTAGGGTTCCATTCAACTCAAGATGCTGTGATTTTTACTGGTCAATTTTATATGATGCATTCTTGCATTTCTATCATAAGGCAAAACTCCATCAAACCTAAGAAATTTCATCTACTATGGATGAGAACCTTACAATAATCAGAATAAGGGAAGCCTTTCCTGATTTCACCTAGTTATTAGCATTCTTTTCTTCTTCAAATTATATTGTATTTGCTAATCTATATAAATGTTCTAAATGTGGTAGCTAGCCTAAGACTCTCCTCTGGGGCCTTCTTCTCTCCTCATTCATTTACCCTTAATAACCTCATTAGTTCCAATTAATTCAATTATCTCAATGATGAAGGCTCTGAAATACCCAAGCCTTAATCTCTCTCCTAAATTCCATTCTCATATCACCAACTGCCTTCTAGTCATATCTACCTGAATGTCCCATCTCAACATCCCCATATGTAATTTATTTCATTTGTTCCCTTCAAATTCCTCCTTCCTCTAGACTTCACCATTTCTGTTGAGGATACAACCATACTTTCAGTCATATAGGTTCACAACCTTGGCATTATCCTTCACTTTACCTCATCACACTCCTCACCTCACCCTGTATTCTCTCAGTTGTTGAATCTTTTTAGTTCTACCTTTACAACATCTCTGGCATGTCTTCCATTTTTTCTACTCCCATAGCCTCTAATATAGTTTGGACCCTTGTCATCTCTTGCCTGGACCATTGTAATAGCCTCTTAGTCTCTCTACTTTTAATCCCTCCCCCTTCTAATCCTTGTTGCCCTCCTCTGCACACTTCAGTTTTTCAGTCTCTTACACTGTATGTAGTATGAACATGAAATTCCAAATATGATCTGAAAAGGGACTATTGCCTCCTTATTTCTGGATGCTATGACTCTTGTATAATGGCAGTTAGTAATGATGGTTTAATTGCCAGATATAATGGCCTTTTCTCATTTGTCATCCTTGATTTCTCGGCAGCATTTGGCACAGTTGATCACCTTCTCTTCCTGGACATTTTCTTCTCTAGGTTTTCATGCCATTGCTCTCTCCTCTTTTTCTAACTGTTCCTTCTCAATTTCCCTTGCTATTTCTTTACTTATCTTTTCTTTAATTATCTGTATTGTGCCTACCAACCAAGAGCGTTACCCAAGTCTATTCTGGGTCTTCTCTTTTTGCTCTATAATTTCTCACCTATTGATCTCACCAACTTTATAGTTTCATTTATCATCTCTGTGAAGATGATCTTCAGGGGGGGCGGCTAGGTGGTGCAGTGAATAGAGCACCAGCACTGGAGTCAGGAGGGCCAGAGTTCAAATCTGGCCTCAGACACTTAACACTTAACACTTACTAACCATATGACCTTGGGCAAGTCACTTAACCCCAATTGCCCTGCCTTCCCCCCTCCAAAAAGCAAAATAATTAATTAAGTTTAAAAAAAAAAAAGATGATCTTCAGATCTATGTGCCTAGCCCTAGTCTCTTCCCTGAGTTCCATCCAGTTCAAGAGTCTAAGAGTCATTTGGTAAAATAGGGTTGGAGCTCAGGGATCAACTGTGTCAGATAAGAGTCAGAGTGTAAAATTTTTTTATTCATGGTCTTAGGAATGGTATGATTCTGAATGATGAAGTGAGGTCTAGGTGTGGTTCCCCCTATGAGTGAATGAAGTGGGATGAATCTCATTGAAATCAAGAAAGATAATGGTCGTTAGAATGAATTTGGTAATCTTGGAGGATGGTGGCAGGATGGAGAAGACTGTGAGTCTAGTCCTAGAGTCACTGAGGGAGGTGAAAGAGTGGCTCTCAGGTCTTTAGAAGACAGCAACATGGCAGGAACACAATCACTTTCTTCTTTCTGCCCTTTGTGGAAGTGCAAATCTGCTAAGTCTTTTATATATTTGTGAGTCTACTGAGTTATGGAAGGGTTTTATTTTTTTTTAAAGGAACACCTTTCCTTTCCTCTACTAATGCACTAAAGTTCAAATCATAAAAATCTCTCCCTTTGAGCCATTGTTTTAAATGAAAGGAAAACATTTGGCTTTTCTAAAATTTCTTTCACCCTTATTACTATTTTATACTCCATATAAAAGCCTAGGATACTTTAAACAATAAATCATGAACCAAGAACTTTGCTTTCATTTGAAACAAAAATATAACTGAATTTGAAGAGTCCTCTGGTATGGTTTTGCAATAAATCTTTGTTTTATAGCCATTCAAGCAATGGAATGGTGAGCTGAGAGTTAATAAATGTTACTGAAATGCTACAAATATCCAATTGATTCCTTTTTTAGGAAAAAAAAGGCAATTGGGAACACTTCTGAAAATTTCTAATAAAAGATCGTAGCACATTTGAATCCTGAACTATTTTTTTTTTTAATAGGAAAATCTTTATTTGCTTTCAGGCAGCCTCTTATTTTTTGGCCTTTGGAGCAGCTGCTTTCTGGGCGGGTGCTTTCTGGGCAGGTCCCTTCTGGGCAGGTGCCTTCTTGGCTGGGGCCTTCTGGTCAGAGGCTTTCTGGCCCTTCTGGCTCTTCTGGGCAGGGGCTGCTTTCTGGCCCTCAGCCTTCTTTGAGGGGATCTTCTTGGCGGAGACCTTTGCAGCAAGTGCCTTCTGGGCAGCTCCCTTCTTGGGAGACCCCTTCTGGGTAGATGCCTTCTGGAGCTTCTTCACTTCATGCTTGATAATTCTATTTCTCATTTTCTTGGCCTTCATGACTTTGTAACGGTCAAAATCTGTCATCTTGGCTTTCCGTTCTCTGGCTTCGATCTTCTTGGCCCATCGAGTGGCTTTCCATTTTGTATTGATCTTTTCTTTCTCCCATGCAGCCCGGACATACTTCTGACGGGCACTGTGTGGGAACTTGAGCACGAAGTCTGTGAGTTGCATACACTTAAATGGCATGGCCTGCCTCCTCACACCACTGCAGGGGCCATCAACCAAAGCCCGGTTCTGGTCAATCACGTCCACGATGGCCACCAGCTTGCCGGCGTGTGGCCCGAAGGAGATGTAGGCCACTCGGCCGATCTCCACATAGCGCTTGAACACCATGTTGGCGGCGCCGAACGAGAGCCTGAACTATTTTTTAAAGTGAGCTAGACTGGGGAGTGGGAAGAGCTAGGGAAAGAATAAAAATAAGCAGGTGTTAGGATAAGTGTGTGGCATGGAGTTGGAGGGGAGAAGTGGAAGCTAAGTAGGAAAGAGATAAACACTCTATTCGGGTTACTAGAGGATCAATAGGATGGTTTTATAAGAATGTGTGTGAAGGGATGTTGACAGGAGAAAAATTTAAAAACTAGCCTTGAATTTCTTTTATGTTCTAGGTCGTCAGATACCACCCCTGGATCCTCATGAAAATGGGAACAATGGAGCAATCAAGCTTGGGAAGCAAACACCACAAGCAAGCAGGCGATGTTGCTGACCCCATATGAAATCATCTGATGTACTTGAAGAACTCAAATTCCATTTTCTTGTGCACTGACTGAAGGACTTCCCACTCTTGGTGACTTGGTGCCTTGTTTAAAAAAAATCCCAGCTCTATATTATAAGAAATATGCAGGTATCACATCCAGAAAGCTTCCTTGGGAAATGATTTTTCAGAAATTCTTGAAAAAACCTAAGTCATACTGTTTATATTGATGGATTGGACTATACCAAATTCATTTTGCCCTTCCCCCTCCCTTTCTCTCTTACTCTTCTTAAAACAGTGATTTTTTACTGAGTGGGTGAAGGAAGGGAGTGGGTAGGTGACAAGTATATACCAAGTTCTCTGTTAAACCCTCCCCAAAATTAAGTTTTATAAGAAAGAAGATGCATTGTTGTTGACTTGGTTTGTGTGGGGGATTCTGAGGTGGGTCTTTCTTCTCTGACTTCCCAGTTGTCCTGGTCATACTGCAGAAATCTTTTCAGTGCCACTGACTTTGTGGATGACCTAATCTGTCACCTGTGAAAGTTAGCTAGTGAGGAGATAACTTTTTATGTGATTTTAGAACTGAGCCTGTTTTTTATTTTTAAATTTTAGATCGGCTCTAAAAATTTTTTTAAGGGAAAGAAAAAGAATTTAGCTTATACTTCCCACAGCTTCTGTAGAGAACAGAGGAGTATTATTCAACTATCCCCCAAACGACAGGTTTGAACAATTTGCTGAAAAAAAGAAGAGGGGAAGATTTATTTGAAAGAAAAGGAAAGGAAATGGAAGGAACAAAAGAAAGAAGGAAAGAAGAAAAGAAAAAAAACTTTTTTAGATCCCTGATTTTTTCCTTCAATGTTTAGCATTGCACACATTTTGAGTTTCAGGTACATGTAGAGTGACAAATCTGAGAAAATTGCTGCAAATGACTTAGAAGTTGAGAAGGCCTTGTTTCTGAAAAAGAGACAGAAGGTGTTTCTATGTAAGAATGCATATGAGTAGACTAAGGTAGAACAGAGACATTTTTAAAAGAGGTACTACCTACTGCATGTTGTCTTGATGAGCAGGGAGCTTAGTGCACAGAGTATTTCCTTGCTAATCGAGTCTGTCATGGTTTCTTAATCAAGGTTGAAAACTGAAGTAAAAGAATCTGCAGACTAAACTATAGGATAAGCTTCTGATAAGGGGAGATTGGTTAGATTATGGAGCAATTAGCCAGAATGAGTGGCAGATGCCTTAGGCTTTTAGACACTTTAAAACTACAAAAAAAAAAAAGGTGTTAAAAAATAGATATCCTGTGAAATACACTCTATGAAGGCAATACTCCATCATATCTACACAAAGGATAGGCCTTGGTATGGCCTTCCTGATCCAGGTTCCTTGGCATCTTCTATAACATAAAAGGATTTGAATATCTTTTGTCTGTTCAGTTTTAAGAAGTACTTGGATCCAGTAGATGGAAGAAGTGAAGGCTGAGAGGGATAAGGAGAAAAGCTAGTTTTCCCTTAAGTTCAAATCTTTTTTACATTCCAAGTTTCTTACCAATCTAGGATCAAACAATGGTTGACCTCTCACCAAGGCTCAGATTGGGACAGGACTTTTAGAACCTCACAGATACAGTACCCTTAGTAGGAGATAGTGATTAAAGTTGGATGGGACCTTAGAGTTCATTGAGACATTGGGGTGAGAAAAAATGAGGTCAAATTAGGTAATTCACCCAAGGTCATATAGATAGTAAGTAGGAGAGGTGGGTTTTGAACCCAGGCCTTTTAAATCTTTAAATCTAATTGTCTTTGTACCATATTATGAGAAGAAATCCTACCCTCCCCAAATTATTTAGTCAGGCACCGTGAAAGTAAAGAGAAAATTAATTCTGTTTTTACCCTTCCATAATAAGCACCTTAATTATGGTCTAGGAAACAATCATATCACTCACAGAACTAGAGAATGGAAGGGACCTTAGGGACTATCTACTCGAACCACTTTGTTTTTGGAAAGGAAGAAGCAAAGGCTCATAAAAGGGTAAATGATTTGTCCAAGATCATGCAGTTAGTTCATTTCAGAGCTAGGAGAGAAATTTAATTTTGGCTAAACACCTGGAGTTTTCAAGTCTTAGGAAATAAACATATTATGATCCCCATGATTGCTTAGTTCCTATTACACTCTGATCCTTTTATTCCTGGGTTGATGAAATGAGTTAAAGAAGCATTTGCTGAGGGACCAACATGGGTGTCACAACTATCCCTCTTTTGTAATAAAGATAAAAAAGGCTGTATATGGAGCAACAATCAAGGGATACACAAAGCAAAGCTGACGATAAAGATCTTTTGAAATAACAAAAGATTTTTGCATATAAAAAGATAAAAATAAAATACAAAATATTATAAATTACAACAAGATTACAAGTGGCAGATTATAATAAAAAGATTTTTTTCTTACTGCGCACATAGCCAGTTTGATTCTCCAATTTCATTTCTGGAATTTGTAGAGATGGTTTGTTAGTTCTTGAATCTTGGTGTCTGGAAAGGACTCCAAATATTCTACCTTTATGGGTATAGATTTGAGTCTCAGTTATTTCAGACAGAAGCAGTTCCATCACAAATAGTAACAAGGGATTCTAGCTGTCTGGGAAGAGACTTTATGGGATTTCCTACATTGTCCATAGTCCTCAGTCTGCACTGAATTTGCTTGTAGGCCTGACATAGATCTACACATCCTTCTAGAAGTAAATAGTTTGATATTAGAAACTGAAGTCAGTTCTTTCTGGGTGACATGCAGATATATGTTGAACCTTACCTCTTTCATCACAGAAATTGAGTTATTGTCTGAACTATGCAGGGACTAGAACAGAGGAAGTAAGGAATCATAATCTGTCACATAGCTAGGGAATTACACTGGACAAATTCTAACATAAAGGAGGCTAATTCTGATGACAGAACAGGAATATCCCCCTACCCCCCCCCCAAATTAATGGAATCAGGGTTCTCTTCAGAAGGGAACAGGTTTCAAAGTGATTTTCTTTACCTCTCTGATACTGTTTCTTTCTATCAGAAGCAGTCTGGGGGGAGAAAAGCCTTAATCATCACTTAAAAAATCAGGAAGGAGCTGATAGAGTATGGCTGAGCAAACACATTTACATGTCTATTGAGCCTTCTCAGGAAAGTACCTAGACCCTTTTGAAGAATCAGGATTTTTCATGAGAGCCATTAAAAAAAAATCAGGGTAGCCTGAGTTAACACATGAACAGTATATTACAAGGTGACCTTATAGAACAATGTGCCCCCAAACTCTGGCCAGAGCATTAGAGGTGCCATAACACCAGTTTAGTCATTCCTCAAACTCCTCTTCCTCCCTGCCTCCCTTCTTTATTTTCCTTCTTTCCTTCTCTCTTCCCTCTCTCCCTCCCTCTCTTCTTCCTTCCTTTTTCCCTTTTTTTCCATTTTTCTCTCCCTGCCCCTTCTCTATCTCTTCTCATGTACATATATACATATATAAATATAATTTTACATTTCCGAAGCTAACATGTTATACCTTTCATTGTCTGAGTCTGGCTTACAGATATCTATTGTATATTGTAAATATGAATTTTTATAGTGCCCATTTCACATTTAAGAACAGAAAGGCCAAAGATAGAAAGTAGCAACATGCAAGAGGTAGATATAGATACCTTACTGACTTGCTATTTTTTAAACTTTAAAATAACACATTAATGATACTAAATATGCATTTTCCATTCAGGCTGCAAGATTTTGAGGGCTCCAAATCAGGCATTCTCTCATAGTCACTGGGTACTGAAGTCACACCCCAAAGAGAATTGATCTCATTCTTCCCTGTAGGGAATTTGCCCAAGTATTAGCTACCATTTATTAAGAGCCTAATATATGCCTGGGACTGTGCTAAGTGCTGGGGATGTACGTGTGAAATGCTTCCTCCAGACATAGTACTACAACATGTGAAAGATGAAAACAAGCATCTATTGTTAGATTCCCCACTTTACATTGTTACCCAAGAAGTAGGGCAAGTTGAGCAATAGGTTAGAAAGCTCTGACATATATGCAGACAGATGAAGTATATCAGTGATATATGTTTACTATTTTAACCATCTTTTAAACCAGATCCAGTGTTCCAATGTCAGCATTATGTTTTGCTGTGCATATTGCTTTCTCTCTTGTGTTTTTGCAAAGGGCTTTGACTGGGCTGGACCCAGTTCCTGCATAGGGGGGATGCTTTTACATTGTCAGAACTTTTCTCCCTTTTATTAAACAGTAGTGCATTTCCAACCTCTCCTCACAAAACTACCAAATTCTGACAACAACAGTAACAAAACTGTACCTGTTACTTTGTTTTTAAACTGATTCATACTAATAAATATTTTAAGTATTACCAAATGTTGTAATCTTTTAGGACTCTGGTTAGTTTTAAACACTCGTCTACAGTTGTCAAAATGAAGACTGCTAAAATCAATTTAATCTAATCAATTCAACGAATATTTATTGTTTACTGACTTACTACTATGCGCAAGACACTGATCACTGCACTGCTAGGTAGATATGTGAGAGCAGGGAAGGCAAAGGTTAGAATACATAATGAGTGGGCACAGAATTTCAGTTTTCAAAAGATTTATTAGCTAGCAGAAATCAAGTAAGATGTTTCACGAGTGCTAATTTACTCATGTGTGCTATAGAGATACTCACTGTCCTTATACATTTTCTTTTTAGTCTGCTGATACTATTGGTCAGTGAGTACACATGGAAGATAGAGTTACAGCTTGGAGGAGACAGCAGTTAAAAAATAATTCAACAAATCTAATTTGTACAAAGCACAATAGTGCTAGAGATGCAAGACCTAGATAGGACATAGCCCCTGATGTCAAAGTTAAAAGTCCATTAGACATAACTTGTGCTATGGAGTATCATAAAGTCTAATTCATGATAAGTATACAAAAGGGCACAAAGTTCTGTTGGAGATACATAGAAAGAAAGGTCATTAGTAAATGGGATAACCAGAGAAGGATTCCTGAAGAAGGTAACATTTGGATTAGGCTTCAAAGGTAGGAATTAAATAGGTAAGAATGGGTTTGGGAAAGAGCATTTCAGGCATAAAAAAGAGAATGAACAAAGGTAAGAGAAGGGGAAACGTTGGGGTACATATAATTATGTATGTGTGTTGGATCCAGCTTGAACCAGGAAAGCCAATTGTCAAATTTGTGAGCATTTACACTTTAGAAATAGGCAAACTATAAATCAAAGATTGACTTATTGTGTTGTTGATTATCTGAACTTAAGAAAGTGTTGGAGAAAATGTTAATAATGCAAATTAAAGTTATCAAGATGGCAGAGAAAAGGCAAGGATCACCTGAGCTCTCCCAAATTTTCCTACAAATAACTTTAAAATAACACCTCAAAATGAATTCTGGAGCAATAGAATTCACAAAAGGAGGGAGAAAAACAATTTTCCCAAGATAACTTAGAAGGAAAGGTCTGTTGTACTGGGTTGAGAGTGGAGTACAACCCAGTGTAGGCTGTGCCTGAGCAAGCTAGCAGTGAGAACCTAGGCAGCAGGTAGCAGCCACACCTAGGGCAAGCCATTAACTGGCTGTGGGGGCAACTGAAATAGCAGAAGTTCCAGAGCTCTCAGCCCACAGATGGTAAGGGAGTCAGACTACATGGGTCCTTTTGCTGGTACTGTATGCAGGACTCGGTTGCATTGCCCATACTTGGATGTAGTTCATATTCCTGGGATAAGGAGGAGCAGTAGGACACAAGAGCTTGCCATCACAGGGGAATGGGGACTCTTGCCACAGTTTTAGTGTGGAAAAGAGTGCATGGGGTCACTCACAAACCAGAGCAACAAACACACTTTAACATAAAGTTAAAGTCAAGAAATAGCCTGGAAAAATGAACAAACAACAACAACAAAAAACAGCCTGACCATAGAAAGTTATTTTGGTGACAGTGAAGATCAAAACACAAGCTCAGAAGAAGATAACAAAGTCAAAACTATATGTAAAAACCTCAAAGAAAAATGTGAATTGGTTTGAGACTCAAAAAAGAATTCCTAGAAGAACTCAAGAAAGATCTTAAAAATCAAATAAGAGGGGCAACTAGGTGGTGTAGACAATAGAGCACTGGCTCTAAAGTCAGGAGGACCTGAGTTCAAATCTGATCTCAGACACTTGACACCTAACTAGCTGTGTGATCTTGGGCAAGTCACTTAACCCCAATTGCCCTGCCTTCCCCCTTCAAAAAAAAAAAATCAAATAAGAAAGGTAGAGGGAAAATTAGAAAGAGAAATGTGAGTGATGCAAGAAAATTACAAGAAAAGAGTCAACTTGGTAAAGGAGGTGCGCACACACTCTGAGGAAAATAACACCTTAAAAAACTACAATATATCAAATGGTAAAAGAGGCACAAAATCCATTGAAGAGAACTCCTTAAAAATCGAATTGTCCAAATAGAAAAGGAAGTACAAAAGCTCACTGTAAAAAATAATACCTTAAAAATTAGAATTTGGCCAATGGAAGCTAATAACTTCATGATTTATCAAGAAACAAGAAAACAAATAAAAAGAATTAAAATAGAAATATCTCATTGGAAAAACAACTGATCTGGAAAATAGATAAAGAATAGATCATTGGGGCGGCTAGGTGGCGCAGTGAGTAGAGCGTCGGCCCTGGAGTCAGAAGGACCTGAGTTCGGATCCGACCTCAGACACTTAATGCACACACAAACAAAAACCTAGCCGTGTGACCTTGGGCAAGTTACTTAACCCCAATTGCCCTCCAAAAAGCAAAAAAAAAAAAAAAAAAGAATAGATCATTTAAGAATTATTAGATTGGGGCAGCTAGGTGGCACAGTGAGTAGAGCACCGGCCCTGGAGTCAGAAGGACCTGAGTTCGGATCCGGCCCCAGACATTTAATGCACACACAAAAACCTAGCCGTGTGACCTTGGGCAAGTTACTTAACCCCAATTGCCCTCAAAAAAAAAAAAAAAAGCAAAAAAAAAAAAGAATTATTAGACTACCTGGAAGTCATGATAAGAAAAAAAGAGTCTAGGCATCATGTTTCAAGAAATTATCCAGGAAAACTGCTCTGATATTCTAGACCCAGAGGGTAAAATAGAAATGGAAAAAATCCAACAATCGCCTTCTGAAAGAGATCTCAAAATGAAAACTCCCATGAATGTTAGAGTCAAATTCCAGAGCTGCCAAGTCAAGGAGAAACTATTACAAGGAGCCAGAAAGAAACAATTCAAATATCATGAAGTCACAGTCAGGATAATACAAGATTTAAGAGCTTCTACATTAAAGGATCTGGGGGTATGGAATATGATATTCCAGAGGGCAAAGGAGCTAGGATTACAACCAAGAATCACTTATCCAGCAAAACTAAGCAGTCCTCCAGGGGGAAAAAATGGACATTTAATGAAATAGAAATTTTCAAGTGTTCCTGATAGGGAAAAAAACCCCAGCTGAATAGAAAATTTGACTTTCAAATTCAAGACTCAAGAGAAGCATAAAAGGGAACAGGAAAGGGAAATCATAAGGGATTCAAGTTTAAACTGTTTACATTTCTACATGGGAAGATGATACATATAATTAACTCCTAATAACTTTCTCATTATTAGGGCAGTTTATTCAGAGTTGTTTGAAGGAACTCACAGGTGCAAGATGATTTAAAAAAAAATAAAATTAAGGGGTGAGAAAGAGAAATTAATTGGGAGAAGGGGTAAGGGAGAGGTAGAATGGGGTAAATTATCTCACATAAAAGAGGCAGACACGAACTTTTACAGTGGAGGGGAAGACGGAGGAGGTGGGGATGAGCGCTTGAACCTTATTCTCATCAGAATTGGCTCAAAGAAGGAACAACATGTACCCTCAGTTGGTTATAGAAGTCTGTCTTAACCTACAGGAAAGTAGGAGGGGAAGAAGATAAAAGGAGAAGAGTGATAGAAAGGAGGGCAAATTGGGGGAGGCAGTAGTCAGAAGCAAAAATCTCTTGAGGATGGAGAGGGTGAAAGGAGAGAGAGTAGGTTAAACAAGTGATAAAACAGGATGAAGGAAAATACACAGTTATAAATAGAAAAAATTTTACAGCAAGTTTCTCTGATAAAGGCTTCATTTCTCAAATATATAGAAAAGTGGGTCAGATTTATAAGAATACAAGCTATTCCCCAATTGATAAATGGTCAAAGGATAAAAACAGGCAGTTTTCAGATGAAGTAAATAATATCTATAGTCATATGAAAAAATACTCTAAATCACTAATAATTAAAGACATGTAAATTGGGTGCCATTGGAGGTACCATCCCATACCACCCCATTAGACTGGCTAGTATGACAGAA